>CM026197.1:25500809-25868309 GCA_014839995.1 Xenentodon cancila
GCATGTTTTCAGCAAACTAACAAAATGCTTATCAATAGCAAACAAATAATTCAATATCAGTACTTTCCTACTCCAAACGGTTGCCCACCCGAGTTCAAGTGGACAGATAGTTCATTTGTGTTTCTGCTCTAGTGGTTGCCAGCAATTTATTCCAGCAACTCAGTCACCATTTAGCATTAACCTAGCTGGGGCAACAAAACGGTCCGCAATCAATATCGGATCAATGCAGAAGGAGAATCAATCACATGGTTTTCTTCTCCGAATATTTAATTAAACATGGTGGCAAATAACTTGAGGATTTATTGTTTGATGCTAAGAGCATTAGTGATTTTCCTCTTCCGCCATTCCACATGGGGCTTGAATGTTTTGCGGGTCAGGAGGCTTAAAGGGACTTAGGGAATAACGTGTGGACACTTTTCCGATATATAATCATGTGTATGTATACATGAATATATACTTACTTGCCTGTGTTCCTAATCCACTGCTGCTCTGGGGCGTTCATTTCATTAGACATAGCCCGGCAAGGCTGACAGGCTGTAAGGCCTCTTTAATATATGCTCTAATGGATACCCAGTCCCACCAAATGATGCTGATGAGGGATGTTTCAGTCTTCTAATGTGGCTGCTTGAGAAGTGGGTATGGATTTGAGACGTCTGGTATGCGTTGAACTTGGTGTCTTTATGAGTCATGGATTATGAAAAAAAAAACATACTAAAAGTTGAACACAGCTTCCTCCATGATTCACTTCAGCTAAACAAGTGAAGGAAATAAAAATCTGCAGTCCATATGTATTGATTGGCGTATAATCTGCCAGTGCCAGAAGGACTGGAATTACTCTGGGTCTATAGAGAAAATGTTGGGCCAGTGGTGCTCAGTAAAAAAAAAAAAAAAAATGAATAAATGAAAAAAGTGTGACAGATACACAAAGATTAGCAGAAAGCCACAGACTTGCACACACAAACAAATATGGTGTCTGGCTGGCCCTCAGAGGGCTGATAAGAGTGGGCGTGAGCGATGATGAGGCCCACTCATGGGTGCATTGTTCTCCTAAAAGGGGCGGATCTCCCCTGCGTTGGTGTTTATGAAGCAGCAATCGAGGAGCAGGGAGAGGGTAATCGTTATTGGTTGTGACAGCAGTGACCTGACAGCTGGGTCCAGTCTTGCTCCAGTGCTTGTTGTACAACAGATAGGCTTGTGCATATGTGTAGGTGTGTGCATGCATGTGCTCACACACACACACACACACACACACACACACACACACACACACACACACACACACACACACACACACACACACACACACACACAGTGAACTCAAACAAGGCTAAAATGCCTGTTTGTTTGCAAATGTTGGTACTTTTTTCTCATTTATTTGTACAGAGTGGTAAGTAATAGGACAAGCAATAGGAAAACTCGTAAAATGAATGTCAGAATAGTTAAGGGATATAAATGCGCTCAGAAAATTCATGGTACCTAGGCAGTTAATACATGAAATAGAGGTCATGTGTTTTAAAAAATGGAACTTGATCCCAAAGATGTGTTGAACTTATTTACCCACCTGCTTCTTTGAGGCATCTAATCACGTACCAAGACATCGACTCCTTGACCAAATGGGGCTGCGACGCAAAATATCGGAAAACATGCCAATGATTCATCCTCTGAGAACTATGAATAGCTGGCGACCTATTCATAGACTAGTTTGTGTAAGTCAGAGCAAGAATGACCAGCATGTGCAAGGCAAAACTGTACCAAACAATAAACCTTACAAAGACTTGGAAAATAGTCAGTATTTACTCTTTTCCACTCGTCACTGAGAAATTCCTAACATTTCATATAATACAATTGTTGATTATCACTAAAATGAAGGTATGTGGAGCTGATAAAAGGTTACCTTTGCTTAGAGTAGTCTCGGAGGAGGAGTTGGAGAGCTAGTTTTCTGCCACAAACCTCACGGTCATTAATACCAGTTCACTTCCAACTCATTTGTTGGCGTTTAAGCACAAAGCATCAAAACAGTAACCCTGATTTAAGTGCTAGGTGAACACTTCCATGCACATGCAACACCAAAATGAACCCACAATTGTCATTCACTGTTGGCCCATTCTTTACTGATAAATGTAAAGTTTAGGTGGGTAACCTCTTATCAAAACGCTCCACCGAGGATTAAACATTTACCCTTAAAGTCTCTTCTGACCTCAGTCCATTGGCACGTTGTGCCACTCAGAGTTGCTGATTATAGCATCAGCTCCACGCCCACTAACCTCCACAAGAAACCATCACAGGATGTGCACTTGCTGTTCCCAGTGCCACTTAATGGAAAATAGAGTGCAAGATAGTGAAATACAAGGTGACACGGATGCCAGAGATAAAGCACAAGGTATATTCTCATGACGCCATAATTAAAACTGCTCAGTTGTCACACAATGGCATTTCGAGGAAAGCGTTTAGCTTTTTTCCATTTCCCAAACATCTCTCTGCAATAATTGCTTAAATCCACCACAGAGACTCTTTTTTTTTTTCCTCTGGATAGGAAGCAAAATCTGTCATAACCTTGTGGTTCTCCCATGGTGACTGAATCCTATTTAAATCCTAAAGAGAACAAAGAAGAAAGTTCTGTCACACTTGGTAAATAATTAATAAGAAAATGCAAATCATGGCACACAGACAAATGAGTTGAAAGTTTTCACTGGGGTGTTATCATGATTCTGATACATATCTCTTAGTTACTTGTATCACAATATTTTTTTTATTTATGATCAGTTTTTTTGTTGGATGTTTCTTCACTTTTGCGTGATGTGTCCCTTGTGCTTTTTTTAAAATTCGCCTTGACAAAACAGATCATAAAGAAATATTTTTACAACGATACCTGAGAACAGCAACAGACACAGAATGGCATCAATATGGTTATTATACAGCAACAAATCATTTGCCAACACTGATAGCTGTAAACTTTAGGAATGAAAAATTTCCACATAAAACCCCATTAAAAACACCCATAAATAATTCATATTCTACAAGTGAAGGGCCATAACACTTCCCGCAACTCCAGTAATCTTATACTCTGAAGCCTGAGCACTTTTATCTTTAACCATGGCTCGCATGGCTGGCATCAGTCCAATATCAGCGTGGTTGATATAGTCAAGTCAAGACGAAAAGCTGAAGAGTCACTCCAGTGTCTTCTCCAGCCAGCTATCCATCTTTGATTAGACATGGTCACAGCAGCATTGTGGAACGATTCAGTTACACGGCGCCTATAGTGTTCGGATTTTGAACCCCTCTTTGGCTTCATCGCCCCGACGTATACTATCTACACTGTGTTTCCTACCAAGTCCAAGCCACCGCACAGATGAGGAGGCTCAGTTCACTCGTGTTGGTACAGCTGCCTGCTCTCCGGTCCCAAACCAGCAGCAACAACAGCTGGAAAGATTGAAGCTTTGTCTGGCTCAGTGGGCCAAAAGTGCTGGGAAACTAATATTGGTCCGTCGGTGGAGTCGAGCTGTGGGCCCACAGCCCACAGAGGGGCATCATTTGCTACCACTGTGTTGAAACACTCTGCAATAGACAAACAGTGTTCTGCTTTCATGAAAAACAAATTGTGGGGTGCAAGTGTTTTTTTTTTTGTTTGTTTGTTTGTTTCTCTTTTATTGGATAGTCAGCGGTTTGTGTTTCCTTGACGGTGTCGCACAGTGTCAATGAATGGATGGTTTGGCTCCATGACTGAGGAAAAGTTAAACTGAGCAACTTTTTCAGGTAAGCACACAAAACTGGTGTGCTAAAATGATCCTTGTTGCCTTTTAAATCTTCACTGCCTTTATTTTCCTAGACTTGCTTTGCTTAATTAATGGCTTGTGTATTTGTATATTTATGATCAGCTGGCATTAATTGACAAATACATGAAACAAATTTAGAATCGAAATGCATCATCTCATAAAATTTTCCTACTATCATTTTAACTCCATCGGCCTGAGGCAACAAATCATTTTCTCATGTCATTAGCTATGATAACTATGATGCCAGCGGCAACACTGGGCCAAATTTCCACTAGATGTCAAATACTGAATCATTCCTTTCGAATAAAAATTAAAATGTAACATGGGAAAGGTCTTTGCTGACTCACAGCATAACCATCACTGGCAACTACTGCATTCAAAGTTTGGATGAAGACAGGTCCTGCGTATCAAACGGAGCCCCCAGAGCCAAAATTATAAAAGGAAATGCTTATAATCCAAATTGGAATGTGTTGAAACTGATAACATTATAACTAGCAAATAATATCTGACGTTAAAAGTATATCTTAACAAAGTGGAATGGCTATTGCTGTCTTTGCAATTGGCGTTGACGTCCTCAAAACACCTCGCAGCCAGTTCTCCGTTGCAGCTTTTCTCTCCTCCTCTCTGTCTCCCTCTCGCTGCTTTCCCGTCTCCCTTCCTCTCCTTTCTTTGCTCCTGCTGTCACCTCTCGCAGAGCCTGGCAGCATCAAGCCAGCTTGCATTTTAATTTGGCCCTGAAGTTACTTATTTCATTATCGATCATCTGTAATGCTGAATCAATGTTCATCTTGTTACGTGGGCCATACTCGTGTAATACAGTGATAGTGGGGCCCAGAGTTACTCATTCCCCTTACAAAGTGACTTTACCGTAAAATCAATGCCTTGTGTTACTGATACAGGGGGAAACGGCAGCAGATGGAGTGAGTAAGTGGGCCGAGAGGAAACAAATAAAAAAAAAAGCTACTACTCACCTTCAAAGCAGCGTTGTAAACCGACTCAAATCATAACAAATTTAAAGTGTGAACAACTTATCGTACAGTGTCGTAGAACAGGATTTCTTACTAAGTTGCAACGTGAAAGCTCTCGTGTAAGTCATATTTAATGTGATATATCTATTTTCAGCTAATATTGCTTTGATGTGACATTGTGCTCCGTCTACACAGATGGATCGTTTTAACCTAACTGAGCAAGATTGATGAAGTACTTCAGTTTTATCTGGATTTATAACCAGAGAAGTGATTCTTATCTAAACGCTTTTCTGTAACAAAAAGTATGAAAGGCATGCTCTTATGTCACTGTGACAGTGTTGAAAGTAAGGTTATTCTCAGGAAAGAGTCAGCAAAGCAGTAATTTGACCTGTCCAGCCAGTTTCCACATAAAACTAAAATGAGACGTAAAGCCAAACTGGCAGCATTGTCCCACAGAGGCGCTTTCTTCTCCACTGGCCTCTGTGTAAAATATAAAACAGCCAAAGAGCTAGTCGAGCTATATGAGTACCACAGGTGAACAAAAACAATGAAAGAGTAAAGGGTATGAAATAAAGTTAGAGTACAACAAAAACAGACGTATTGCACTGGAGTGATAGGCAGAAAAGAAATATTGTTAGCACCTACACCAAAGTCATCTTATCATATGAGTTGTTCTTGTAATAGTCAGCACTCATAGACTTATACTGCATTTAACTCACTATGCACATTGCACAAAATCTATAAGCTGCCAGCCGCTTCAGCAAAGCTCTGGTCAAGACCTGAATCTAGAGCAAATCTCCTACTCAATCCATGTGCTTAGCCCGAATGACTGACTGTTTAACTTTAGTAGTAGCCCGCAATCTAAACTTAACAAGTTAATGTGAGGCATTTGCAAGGTAATGCATTAATTCACACTTTGATCCGCTGTCATAACCCAGTTTAATAAGTTGCAGTCCATTGACTATTAATTTGTTTCCAAATAGTGTGAACAGGGGGAAGAGTTCTCAAATGCTTTGCCACAAGTGCAAATCAAACTTAGGCTATCAATTTAATATGCATGATTGGTTGGTGTAATATAATTAAAATTATACTATTTAAATTGCACTAACAGTAAAAAGAAAAAAAAACTTTAAATGTATTTTCAGAATACACTTGCTTCTGCAGCTAAATACAATTAATTTCAGGAAACTAATTCATTTATTGGATTAAGCTTCACTGTAAGATTTATTGGCCCTTTATTTCACCCTAATGGGACATGAGTTTGAAAGAGCATATTTGGAGATTGAATGTGTTGCACAGTTAGTTTTTTAGGTTACCAGCAGATTTAAGTTTGAACCCGCTGAGGCACATTTTTGATTAAAAACTACAGCTGTATTCCCAACTGCTAAGAATAATTGGTCTGTAATAAGATGGGTTTATAGTTAGTATTAACTTTTATGAATCACATTTATACTTTTTCTTGTACTGCTTTTGCTGCTTATTTTCACTCTGCCAAATGTTTATTCTAGCTTATATATATATATATATATATATATATATATATATATATATATATATATATATATATATATATATATATATATATATATATATATATATATTTCCTCATTTTTGACCATCTGAACAAAACAAAAAGATTACTGATTTGTCAACCAAGTGAGAATTACAAAGAACAAAGTCTCTGGACACAAACAGGAGTAGAAGCCTACTTTCATGCATCAAACTACCATAACTTTCAGTGCTAGTTAATTGCGTTTTCTTTTCAAATCCTCATTCACTGTAATTAACCTATGCTCATCAGCAAGGGCTCCCTTAAAATTGATTCCATGTGCGATAAGAGATGTTTTTTTTTTGTTTTTTTTTTTCCTGTCACCCAGGCGTTATGGAAAAGATCCAAATGTGTAATTTCAAGTGCCTCTGTTTGGAGCCTTTGATCTCGCCTGTTTTGCAGAGCTTCGGTTCATCATTTGCGACGTGTCGCTTGCGCCCTGTGTATTGCATAAGGAACTACTGTTGAGCGATAGGCCGTGTATGTTTGCTTATGAGAATGTGAAATTGTGTCATCTGCATAATTACCGTCAAAGAGCTCTCTACAAAACAGCCCTCAAGTCACTCGTGTATGATTGCCCTCTTTTTTGCAGCACATACAAATTAAATTGGCTCCAGCTCCCTCCTTTCACAAGAACTCGAAAAACGAATTCAAACAAGCTGTGGCCCTAAATAATAATAATAATAAAATAAATAATAATCATATTTTGCATAAATCATATATCTGCTGTTTCTCTTATAACAGTGTGTGCAGTTCTCAATTTACTTAGTTTACAGTTTTAAATTTTCTTTAAGAGCGCCTTCGGGCTGCGCCAGGTTCTCGGGACAGTGTGAAAGTGCTAAGTCGGTGCGTGGTGCGTTTGATTGGAGGCAATAAATCAAACACTGACTCTGGCGTGGGTGGAGCGTTGGAGAGGGGTGTGTGTGTGTGTGTGTGTGTGTGTGTGTGTGTGTGTGTGTGTGTGTGTGTGTGTGTGTGTGTGTGTGTGTGTGTGTGTGTGTGTGCGAGCTACGTGGTCCCGGAGATGAGACACGTGTCCATCCGCATCCGAAGCGCTGCTGAGCGGACACCAGCAGGCAGACTCTTCGCTGGACTCACACACTCCTGGTTATTACGGCCCATGCAGCCACTGTTTGTCTCTCTCTACCACACTCTCTCACTCATCTCTCCTGTTGAAATAAAGGTTTGTTGTTTTTTCTTCTTCTTAATCTTTCTGTATTTTTTTTTTTTTACTTCAAACATCCTACATGGGATCTACTGATCTAAACGCAGCCCCCTCTCTCTACCCACACACACACAAACACACACACACACACACACACACACTCAACTATGTCAGTTTGTAGGTCGACGTTACACGGGCGCGCGCGCGCACCCGATCGTGCGCGTCAAGCGTGAGCGCGCTATCGACTGCTGTGTAGTGATTACCATTCCGGTCGGATGGCACCAGCGAGCCTCTGTAATTAATAACCCCATAATCCCGGGTTGGTTCTGTGTCGGCGTGGAACACACACGGATTCAGGGAAGAGTTTAACAGAAACAAGGCGTTTCCTTAAGAGGAGCTTTTTATAAGAAATTATAACTGCTATTATCCCTCCCTGACAATGAGAACTATATCTGCTACAAAAGAAGATTAAAGGTTTAAACAAGTTCAGAATTCTTGGAAAAAAAAAAAACAGAACGCATTATCAGACCTGAACTGAGATTGATGGGCTTTCATCACGCTGTCAATAAGACATTAAGACTTATAGCATATTCAAATAATCATTCGACTTCTGCCGTTGTTTTGCAAACGATTACCAAAACAGATGCTGGTACAAAGTTGGGTCTAAATGCGATTATGATTGTCCCCTACGCACTATATGTATATTGATTCATGGAATTTCAATTCTGACTCTCTTGTTTAGTTTTAATCCTCCTTATTTACAAGAAGCAGCAGCTGCACCAAAATTAATAAATGAGTGTATTTGAGGATGAGAGATGTGCGGAGGTATTCAAAAGCAGTACATAATTTATTGACTTAAGCTGTCGGAGCAATCTGTCATGTATTATTATTATTATTATTATTATTATTATTATTATTATTATTATTATTATTATTATTATTATTATTATTATTATTATTATTATTATTATTATTGTTGTTGTTGTTGTTGTTGTTGTTGTTGTTGTTGTTGTTATTATTATTATTATTATTATTGATTTCCCTGTTTAATTCCATTGTTTGTCTCTTTTCTGGAAGCGCACTGTTGTTTCCCAGAATAAACATCTTTCCAGCCCAATCCACTAAAATCTTTATCACTCAGACTGTCACTGTTGTCACTTTACACCGAGTCTTCATTAACACGGCCATGTGTGTCCATCATCGACTTTCCCTTTGATGTCGAGTGGTCACATGCGACCCGTTTGAGGTCTCAAATTAAAGAAAGACTTGATTCCGACTCTCCTGCCTTCGAGAGACCGTAACACCTCTGAACCACCGTGCGAGAAGCTTGCGCTCAGCGATGAATAGAAGCATGAAAAGGTGTGCGAGATTAGTTGCTAATGGTTTCTGTATTTGTAGTTTATGTCCCTTGTGTTTGATTATATATTAAACAAAACATCTCGCCAAATACTTGTATCTAAAATCAGGAAAAAAAGTGTTTTAAAAGTTAATTATCGCTCTAGTTTGCCCATTTTCTAATTGTTATCCTTCCTTCGGACTTTATTGTGGAGTGAAAAAACTTTGTGTTTGTGTGTTGAACGGAAAGAAATCTCACACGCGCGCGCACACAAGGAAGATGTTCGTTGCCTAACTCTGTGACTGATATTTTTTTGGAATTAAAACAAAAAATCAGCGCAGGACAAGTGCAAAATATTTACCTTGTGAAATAGATTGTGCGAGCCATAAAATGAGATTTGAAGCCCCATTCAAATAAGAGCTGGCGACGTCAGCGCACTTATCTGAGGGAGAGAAAGAGGGAGGGAGAGAGGGAGGGAGGGAGAGCACAGAGAGGGAGGGAGAGAGAGAGAGAGCGCTGTTTGGTGTGTGGTTTGTACTAGAGGGGTGAGATTTGAGAAATAGGAGGGGCTTCTAAACGACTAGAAATGTCAATCTGAGGAAGGGAGTCCCAATAATCTAAAGCAATCTGTAAGGACCTGACCTTAGTCCATCCAGATCAATAGGGAAGCGAGGGTGGAAAGAAGAAGAAGAGGAAGAAATAAGGGGCGCAACCGGATCGTTTACACTGGCTGTTCCCGAGGAAATATAGACTTCCCGAGCTTGCACCTTTTGTTGCTCACATGCTCACATTGTAAAAGTGGATATCGAGGCAATTCCATTGCTTTGTGAGGTTGAAGCAGACTTTCCCCGCTTTTTTCTACCACCATGTCTTTCCCTCAGCTGGGATATCAGTACATCCGACCGATATACCCGCCGGAGCGCCAGGGGATCGCCAGCAATGCCCGAGCCGGGACGGAGCTCAGTCCGTCCGGCGCACTTTCCAACGTCCTCTCCACAATGTATGGATCTCCTTTCGCCGCAGCAGCGCAGGGCTACGGAGCGTTTCTCCCCTACACTAACGACATATCTATTTTCAATCAGCTGGTGAGTCCCTTTCTCTCTCTACCGTCCCTCTTAAGTTTCCAGCAACTTTTTGGAGCAGAAATAACCCCCCCACATGCCTGTAGGAGAACTATATCGGTGCGTTTTGAGCTTAAACTGTCAGAGCGCTGACGTGAACGTTGCAGTTCAAAAGTTTGTGAAATAGAGTTAAAATTAGTTAAAAAGTGACGCATTAACACGTCTGATTTTAGGACACTGTTTCCTGAAGCTGACAGAAACATGACTGTAAAATGATACACATTTTCAAATGGTGTAAATATAGATGGAAATGGTAAATATGTTAAAGTAAAAGAAAATTCTGTGTAAACTTTGGTTTAAATGTGTGTTTTAATTCAGCTATGATTAAAAAACATACATGGGGCAATTTGTTGAAAGTTTAATAAGGGCTCTGCAGTTGTTTTCTAATTCAAAATTAACATGTCACACTCTAAGGCATGATGTTCTTCTCGAAGAAGTCCAAATAAACTGTCTCATGGCTCTGGTTTGTAGTCTCATCAATGTCTTTTTTATCTTTGCAGGGTGCTCAGTATGAACTAAAAGACAGTCCTGGTGTCCAGCACCCCGGGTTTGCCCACCATCACCCTGCTTTTTACCCATATGGCCAGTATCAGTTCGGTGACCCCTCCAGGCCGAAAAACGCCACCAGGGAGAGCACCAGCACCCTGAAGGCCTGGCTCAGTGAGCACCGCAAGAATCCCTACCCAACCAAGGGCGAGAAGATCATGCTGGCCATCATCACCAAAATGACCCTCACCCAGGTGTCCACCTGGTTCGCCAACGCCAGGAGAAGGCTAAAGAAGGAGAACAAGATGACCTGGACCCCACGGAACCGCACTGACGAAGAGGGGAATGTTTACACCAGCGATCACGAGGGGGAGGAGGGGGACAAGAGGGACGACGAGGAGGAGATCGACTTGGAGAACATCGACACGGAAAATATTGAGAATAAGGACGACTTGGACGAGCAGGACGACCTGCATTCAGATATTAAACTAGACGGAAGGAGTGACTCCGAGATTTCTGACGGCTATGAGGATTTACAAGGGCCAGAGCAGAGGTTTCTAAAAGCTGTGGGGAAGGAGGGTAAAGACGCGCAGAGAGGAGGGGAGCACTTCCACAGCCACCACCAGCACCACTCTCCTTTGGACATCAAAGCGTCCCAACCGAACGGAGATCAGCTCAAACTGAACCCGGTCCCCGTAAGCTCGCCGCCCTCGGAAAACAACCCAGCCCCAGCACAGAAGCCAAAGATCTGGTCTTTGGCAGAGACAGCAACGGCCCCTGACAATCCGCGCAAGTCGCCGCAAATGAACGGCAGCAACTCGGCTGGACCGGCCGCTCAGACCATCATCGGCCCCCACAGACTTATCTCCTCTTGCCCAGTTGGGAAAATCCAGAACTGGACGAACCGGGCGTTTTCGGCGCACCAGCTGGCTTTACTGAACTCTAATCATTATCTGGGACTGGCGAACCAGGCCACAGGCCTGGCCCTCTACAGCAGCAGGCAAACGGAGGACAAGAGTCATAGTTCAGAGACTCCAGTCACAGGTACATGTCCCCGACACTGAGACGCGCATGTAGAAATGATTAAACAAACGCAGTTGTCCGTCATTCATTTCTTTTATTTTAGACCTCTTTTTGTCATCTTTGCCTCATGGATTTTTTTTTCCTCTCATGGCCACACAGACGAACAGTGTTACAGCTAAAAGAAGACAGTGTGTGTGATGTGTGTGTGACTGCTTTAAAAATGTCCAACTGAATTAGAAAAAAAATATAAATCTCTTTCCTTCTATATATATATAATCAAAACAATGTAATGAAAACAAAAAAGTGTTGAAATTGGTGAAATCTCATCTTGATTTTTATGCTCCATGTTTTTTTTTCTTTAATTTGTTGTTGATAAATTCATGGTATTCAGATGTTTGTATTTAGGGTTTTACCGAAGCCCTCCGCCCGTAAACAAGATAGTTTTAACACTAAATTCATTTAAACACGTAACGGGTAACGATAGTTCAAATTTCAAATTTTCTATTTGAACTTAGTTGACGCAATTTCAGAGCGATGCAGTGCCTTGGATGCAGAGAAGTTGTTAAAATCCACTTTCCATCCATTTCACAGACAGTTAGGCTTGTCAGTAAACGCAGTCGAAATATTTGATTTTTTTTTTATACCATATCATGTTTTCTTTTTTCTTTCTTTTTATCTTTTAATTCGCATTTACCCAAATTATCTTGGATTCAAAGGACCCCCCCACCCCCCAAGTGTGTGAGCGTTTGTGTATTTCGTGAAGGCCTGTGTTACACTCACTTGTTTGGTCATGCAAATGAGCTCAATGCAATTTCACTTTCAGGCTTGTTTTTCAGAGAAAACTGTCACTTTTACATCACTTTGTGTTTTTTTGTTCTACATGAGGCAGTTATTAGTGGGGTTTCCCCCACCACCACATTTGTTTTTATTATTATTGTCATTTTCTTTTTAATTTATATTTATTTTTTCACCCCTGTGTATTTCATTTCAGGCCTCAGAACCAAATAGAAGCAGCGGTGGTTCTCTCGGCTCTCTCCTCTCACTTCATCCTTTTTCATTTCTTTTCATTTTAATTTGAATATGGAATGTAAAATAAGAGTAGTACATCTCTGTATATCCTAATTACATTGTACGCATGTCCTGTGTAAAATTGCTAATGTAATAATGTATGAACTTGTAGTCTGTGAGTTTCTTTCCTTCCTTTTATTTTTTATTTTATTTTATTTTTTTGTAAGTCTGTGAGGATTTGATGTTAAAATGTTTTGTATATAAAGTTAAGAATATGTACATACTTGTGAACCAAATTGTACAAGAAAGTCTATATTTTGGCTAATAAATGAATTGCTGCAACATTAACGAAAAAACACATGTTATTTTTATTTTGTACGTTTTTGGCCGGAGTATTGTGACAGATTGATATTATTGTGCACTTTAGCTTTAAGTGCATTGCTTTGGATTTTTTAAATATATTTTTTTATTTTCTATATGTGTTATAGTGGACAGCCTGGGGCACAGACTTCATCCTCCGTGGCGGTGATAAGTAAATATTCGAGAAGGATTTATCACACTTTTATAGTGGAGGGACTTAAGGCTAATTAGCCAGCGCTGCGGCATACATTTGGAAATTAATGTTGTGGGATTATCCCTATAGAGGCGTAGCGGACGCATTAAAACGAATAATTCTTCCATTAATTTTCCTCTACAATTTTGCTTTAAAAGGAGACTTAGGTAATGAATGACTCTTAAGCATAGTTGGGACACGGTGAGAATGGTTCAGTCGATTCTGAAGATGGATTTAGGCTTTGCAGCACAGCTCCCACATCTCATCTTGCTCAATTTGTAATGCTTTTGTTCCTCACATATATCATGCATATTCCACAGCTACGCTGCTCTGTGCTGTAATTGTAATATATAGTGGCTGTATAACTAATAATAACATCATTTATTCTGTTTTCCCGTGATGTGATCATTTGCATGTGCGAGCCCTTATCACAGGAAGTTTATGTAAACTTAGTGTTGGAGCTCCCTCTACAGACACACGCAGTCGGCGATGCTCGGATGCACAGACACACACGTTCCTCACACACATTCACCTCCCCCCCTCTGGCCTCTGCTTCATTTATCCACTAGCTGTGATATGAAATTCGATAGTAACATTTTACATTTATAAATATGTCACAAGTCGATAGCTCTTTTATTTTTATTTATTTCCTTTTCTGCAAACCTTTGTGGTGCTGTTCTATTTCACTCAAACGCACATCAGACAAAGGGCTCGTTTTAACTTTTCAAAAACCCGGAATAAATTTCACAATAAAGCATGCAAATATTATCATTGTTTTAATTTTATTATTAATGTTATTATTTTGGCTCAAACGTTCGAGGACAAGGATTCTTAAAAAAATGCAAATAAAAATAAAAGCATGTCAAAGCCACATTTTCGGTTGAAGTCACAGCCAACAAAATAGAACAAAAAGCAAAAGTGCTATCCTAAAAATAGATCAAATTTGGAGTTTATACATTTTATTTTTACACTCGATATTAGATTGCTTATGAAAATAATATTTTAACTTTGTCTTATTTAACTTGGTCATTTCATGACTTCTGAGGAAGCCTACGCCATGAAAGCGCATTCACCCGTTTTAGTTCAACTTCTTTTGAGTAGCAAATAAGATAAAATGAAATATTTGAAAATGAAAGCACAGAAAAGAAAAAAGAAGAAAAAATATAAAAATCACGGGAACATGAAAGTAATGGAAATCTCTATTTTGAACCAACTTGTTTTATAAGAGTCAGACTATTAACATTTATTTATTAGTATAGACTATAAAAAGTTATTAAAAAATTTTTCCCTTCACATAGTTTTATTTTTTGCTTAATTCTATTTAAAAGATCTACTGAGGCGTGCGGTCTCTTTGGCATTCCTCTACTCAGCTGGTCAACAGGACAATATCTGTTAATGTCTCCCTCTCAGGGCAACGGAGGCAAAATGAAAAGCGTTGACTCGCCAGGCCTGCATCCTCTCTCATTTCAGTTTGTGCTTTTAACAAACCCCAACTCAGCCGAGCGAAAGACTGCGGAGCCTTTTGGAGCTGCTCTCACCATGTCGCCTTCCTGTCCAATCAATTATCTTCCGTGAGAGCCCCATGTAACCGTGAGATGCATATTCATAAGTGGCATCAGCCAGCTGACTGATCTAATCGCGTATTTTTATTCTTGTTTTTTTTTTGTTTTTTTTTTTTGTAGATGCTTGCCCACTTCCTTTTGTTAAGTGGATTCAAAATTCAAATAATGATCATTAGTGTAGTTAAATTGCAAAACACTTAAAAAAAATAAAATAATAATGATATAATAGTAACAATTATTTTAAGAAACAAGTCAAATTTCTGCTTAATTGGATATGTATCCTAAAATAACATTTTAAAGATTTCAGCCATTCTAAATGTATAAATACGTATATATATATTTTTTTTTTTTTGTGGTGGGGTGCGTAAGACCCATATGGATGTACATTTCCTTGCAGCTCACAGGATGTTTTCTCCTGAGGGGCCCACAACAAGCCCCCCTCTTGATCAGTGGGATTCAGCTGAAATGCTACTAAAGGGCCAGTGATCATGTCTAGTGCTCAGGGCCTCTCCTCTGATCAGTGCATGAAATTAAGGATTAAAATGCCTCTGCAGAAACAAAGTAACCATGCCTGCTTATGTTGCTGTAAGTGTCCAACCTGCTCCCGTTCACAAAGAGCAAACTGAATGCATTAGCTCACATTTTGTCCAGAGCGATCCATTTGATGGGCGTGAATGCTGTGTAACTAATTTCTCCACAGGTTAAGTGGATGTTCTATTTGCTAATGAGCAATAATCAACACCAACTCCGCTTTTTTCTTCAGGTCATGGTGTGGTAGATGTTTAGAGTTTGTAGGGCACGCTGCAGCACTGCAGTGCGAAGCTGTCTGATCACACGTTAATGTACTTTTTCAAAGAAGAAAAGCAAAGAAGTTAACGCAAAAGTGCAAAAGAGAGTAAAATCTATCATCTTGGATTTTTCTTATTCAGAACTAAGGGTCCAAAAGCCAGAGGGTGCAAGTAATATTGGATTTCATATGCATTTGCCATCTATTGACATTGCAAACATTGTCTCGAACAGCGCTGACTTCTTTCAGACCAGGCAACACGCACCGACATGGGCGGAAAAAGCAATGCACTGTTGAACAGCTATTTAGGAGAGGAAAAGTCCCAGAAAGATGGAATCATTAAAAGGAAATCTAATCTGTCTTTGGAAGCGTTCATTGATCTGGGGAAAGGTGGACGGCAGTACCGGGCGGCTGAAAGGGTCTGAGCGATGGAGCCATCAGAGGACCTTGTGTGAATGGGAGAAACCATGGAGTAAATAAACACTAGAGAAGCCCTTTGGAGGGGGCCAGAGGTGCCCCGTGAAAGAGGAGGCAGCTGCTAATAAAGAGGGTCACTCTTGTGTTTTCACCTCATCCACCCCTTCTGTCATTGTGGCCCCACCAAGAGTGCCACCTCCTCTTCCCACCCCCACCCCTACCCCCCTGCCTGGGCCGCTTTGCCACACCCCCTCCTGCCACCGAGACAGACAAATGTCACCTCCTTTGTGGACCTAGTCAGGCTTAGAAGTGGCCCACTGTCTTTGTGCAGCGGACTAATCCTTTTATGAGCCACTGTCAACCGCGCCCCCACCCAGTGCTCGCCCAGGCCTAAACAGCCATTGCCCTTTTACAAGCACCGGGCCTGCGTGATACTGAACAGGAAGAGGAATTGGATTGCGCTCTCAAGAGCACATGTTCCACACAAAAATACCTTCATATGCTGGCCTGCAAGCTGCTGCACTCCACAGCAACTTGTTACGGCAGTAAGACTGAGCGAAGAGAGTTTGGAGAGCGCGAATTCACCCCTTCCAATGATGTGTGACATCTTTGTCTACATGTTTTATGGTGCATTCATTACTAAGAATGTAAGTGAAAGTGCACCAGTAACACGTTAAAGAATAGCCAGGGAGCAGAGAGATGGTTTGTTGTGGTTCCTTAAGTTGAGCAAAGGACAAAAGGCCCAGAAGGAGTGACATTCTCCAGGGCCGAAGCGAGAGGGAGGGAGGGCGCTGATTTCATGCCTTTTGTTGATGGAGGTTAGAGAGAGGAATTCTTTCACTGCATCCGAAAGGCAACAAGTGGGGAAGGGGGCGATGGGGCGGCAGGCCAGGGGATAGGCAATGGGGCTTTTGCCGTTCACCCAGCTGAAAGATTGTGCTTTTCCCAGCTCCTTTCAGATCCTTCATACAGGCCCGAGTTACAGGGCAATTATGGAAATGCAGCTTTGAAGCTTAGTACAGCCTTCTTTCACTTCCTCCTCAGGACAAAGCAAAGGCAGCAAGGATTTTTTTCTAATGCCCCCTCCTCTATAAAACATGTTCTAGCTTCAGTGCGAGTATGTTCTTAACCTTTTTTTTTTTTTTTTTTAAACATTGTCGTACCTAGCACCAGCATTTGTGAATATGCTTTATAAATCAGTTTAAAAGAAAATAGTTGAAGCATTGTTTTCATAGAAGTCTTGAAAGAATCTTTTAAAAGTTTCAGAGAAAAAGCAGCGTCGCCCATCAATATTCCTATAAAACATTTACTGTGGAGATGAGCAAAAGGGTGGATTTTGAAAAAAAAAAAAAAAAAACAAAAAGACTCATTGCCTCATTGCCGCTTCCAACAGCTGCACAGTTTTACCGACCGGCCTCATGCCCCCTCTCCACACCCTCTCTACTCACACGCCACCGTCAGAGGCCCAGCAAACCATCAGCCCTGTGCTTTCTCAGCTTTGTACATTAGTCAGCGGTGTAGCACAGAATTTTGCCGCCTCGTGTGAACTAATAAGACACATTTTCTCCTGCTTTTGAGAGGTTCGCGAGAGAGTGATGTCTCTACATCACCCAACACAGCAGAGGCCTTGTACAACAGTGCCTTTACACTCCGAGCATATCAGACAAATGCCAATACTCCGGCTTTCACTCATCACTGTTAATGAGGGGGCATATTTTGAACACTTCCAATATTTGTACAGACTTCATACATTATGAAGGCCCTTTTTATTCACGGTACCAGGCAGAGGGGACAAGGGTGGGGTATAGGTGGGGGTGCATTCATGACTCAGAAATGCCTGGTTGCTGAAGGAGACTTAATAAATTCTTCCTCCTTGGAACACTGTCAAACAAGTCCGTTCTTACATCTCCCATGAATACATTACCAGCGAGCTTGATTGATTAGAGCCCCCCACGAGAGGGTGAACCGATGAACCGGCTCCCCCGGTGTGATTAATAGACTTTATTAAGACAGTCCTCTCCTTTTTAATAATGGTAATGTAAAGGAAGGCGAGGTGCATGTGGAGGGGTGCTGAGGAAGTCTAACGATGATCACTTGTGCTGTCCTGCTCTCTTTCATTCACATCCCCTTTAGTTTCAGTTCATTTTCACTGCCTCCAACAAGCCATATCCATCACTTCCCTATCAGAGCCGCACACCACGGATATGAGGCTCTTTTTATAGACTCTTTTCGGAGTTTTGCCTGCACACCGTCAATATGAAACTCTTTAAAACACCTCTCGTGGGTAATATACAGACCCGGATTGATTTTAATTCCTGTTAAAAGTTTACAGCAAAAATGAAATGGACTCAGTAACCATGAAACATTTTTGATAAACCTTTTAGCAGAGATTAAGTAATAACTCTGGATACAGTAGCTGCATTGCGATCGACTGTATCAAAGTGTCAAAGTGAGCTTTATTGCCATGCAGACCATACAACAAGGAGCCCAGCAGAATGGGAATACATTTCTTCCAGCTCTGTGTGCAGCAGTGGACAAATACAGACTTAAGAAGACATGAAGAGACAAAGAAACACTAAACTGTGTGCAGTCATTGTAGATTGAAGCGCTTGAAGGAGAAAAAGAAAGTCACTTTTAGAGAGAAGCGCCGACTGAAAGAAACAAAGTATATTTACTCAAGTATTTTACCCAGGTATAGTTTTGAAAAGCTGGTATCCGGAGTGCTTACGCTTTGCTGTTCTGTGAACTTCCACCCTGCTCTATAGGAAAAAGGAAAAATCAAACTGGAAAAAAAAAAATCAAATTTTTTTTAAATCAAATGTATTCTTCATCTACAGTTACAAGTTACTTCTAAGATTAAGATTTTTAGATTAGAAGAAAGCATCACATCATTAGGGATTCAACCAAACCACTGTTTTTTTTTTTTTACTTTTTAACTTCTAACCATATCTCAAATACACAAACAGAGTTATGTTATGGGATCTTATTTTATAGATTATTTCAGCGCCACTAAACCTAGATTTAGTTTTTCCTTTTTGATGGTTTCAATACAACAAAAAAATAAATAACTGAGCCAACATCCAAAATAGATTATATCTCCTTTTGCCATTCATTTATGTTTTTTTATCAAACTGTATAAAATCATTCAAAGTAAGTGCATTTTCAGTATTTTCACCTTCAAAATGCTGCTGACTCTGTATAAAGTATCTAAAGATGTCATATATATTAATATATCTGTTGGAGGACAGAAAATAGAAAATATAATGTTTCTTAAATGACACGTGTCCTCTGTACCGGGGGCTTCCGCTTTTACGTAATTGGATTTCTTCTGGTGATACTTGATTGTTTTTGTTTTTAATTTAGGTTTTTTTTCATGATACTATTTGCACTTTTACTGTGATTTGATTCAATCAAGTGAATACTCTATTCACCACCACTGTTATTATTTTTATGATTATTATTATTTCTATTAAAATTATCTGTCTTATCAGCCCCATTTTTACATCAACGTTAATTGCCAGTGTTAATTAAAGAAAGGCATGCGTGTTTGGGTGCAGACATCAAAGTTTCCATGTGACAGGTGTTTCCGTGCAAACAGCTTGTTAGCTGAACATTGTTCTTAAGAAGTCATATCCTATCGGCGAGGGGGTAAACTATGTGCAGGAAAGAGTTTAGCCACCTCGGCCTGTGCTGTGCTTATCAGCACGACACAGGAGCAACTGAGACTTGAGCAGCATCAGACACGGCAGCTCCAACTTATCATCACGCTGTATTTTGTAACACACCACCACAAGCGATTTATTCAAACACGGACATCATAGATAGGGCCATTCACAACGCAGCACATTACTGCGTGACCCAGACGGGTTCTGTTTGCTTTGCTGCTACAAGCCAGACACACAAACACACAGCCACCATGCAGTATGACATCATCAGACATGCCATGAACACCCGAGCGGGAGGTCGATAACTGCAGGTGAGAGGGCTTCGCTGTGTAACGATGATGCCTACCAGTGTCTAAGTTGTAAACCCTGTTATTGATTCTCTTCACTTCAGCCAATAGTCTTCACAATCTACCATGCTTGAAAGTCTACAGTAATGCGTCTGCATAGAATCCAATATCCGCTACTATTAATGAATACTGACAAGCAGCTCAACCTTTGTATTTTTTTTATTTAACTTAGTTAGTCCCACTGAGAGCAGAGATCCTGTTTCCAACGAAGGCCTAGCCAAGACTGCATAGTACGTTTGGTTATAGCAATTTACAACAAATTTAGTATAAATAAACACCTTCTGCATAGAGAAGATGGAAAAAAAAGAAAATAGAAGATGGGGGAGAGTGACAAAGGCTTACAGAAAAAGAAGAAGGACTAAGAAAGGCACAGTGCTAAAACAGTAACTATAAGATGATACAAGTGTTTACCACCGGTTTTACTATGGGGTATAAATAATGGGTTTGCCACTCTGTCATGTCAGACAGGGCTGGGCGACATGATGCTCACTCGTACTCCATGGGGAGTTTAAGTATATATATATACATACACTAAAGCCAGAAAAAGAGGAGACAGAGAACGTACTCTATCCTCCTCAACTTTCTTTGTGCTCAGATAAACTTGTTGTCAACTACTACAGCACGACACCTCACAGCCAGGGAATGGCAATCCAATGCAAATGAGAGAGCTATACTGTTACTATGTGATTACCTATATGTGTGTGTGCGAGCAGTGTGTGCATTCGTGCATTTCGCTGTTGCTGGTGTTTTTTAGGGAATGAAAGAGTGGGCAACGAAGTGATTCAGCAGTGGCACGAGGAAAAATTGGTGCCTTGTCCTAAATAAGGAAACTAAAAGCAGGCTGAAGGAAGATTGTTGAGCCAAATTTGTTTCTCAGTCAAGTCACTCTTGCCTGGGAAAACGCTCTCAACTGCTCCAGACAAGTTGCCTGAAAAGATCACAAAGAGAGATTAAAGATGACAGTTTGTCACAACCAGATTCACCCAAACTGCCAAATTGAACAATGACAATGATTTAGATTATGTCTATTATGTCATTACAAGACTTCAAATGCAGGATAAAGGAACAGTGTAAAACAAGCATTTAACACTAAATAACACAGTTAGTGTCTGCTAGGATGAAGCACAATAGCAGCATGTGTATGCTTACAAAAGTATTATTGAAATGCAAATAGGCATATGAGCTCAAGCTGGAAAATCTTGATATCTTGACTTATTAATTAGCTGTTACGACCTCTTGAAGCCCTCCAGAAAAGACTGGGAAGTAAGACGCTGGATCTTGTGAGACATAGTTCGGATACATTTCTGAACAAACCAAACATCAAGTACGAAAGCTTCCTGCCATTTCCAGCTGTGCTGCCTCTCAGGGTTTTGTCCCTGAGCAGCAACTGGTCACAATGAGGTGGCACTCTCACAAGCAGAGAGGGGTGGGCGCGGTGTCACAGTCTGCCCTCACGGAGGGGCGAGTACAATCCACCCCTTCTGTTGTCATGCTAAGACAGCAGCGCTCACTGGAACTGTACCCCTATTCACACATCAGCCTCAAGCCCACGCTTGGTCACGGACAAACGTGGGAGCTGCATTTGGTTTCCTCCTACTAATGTCAACACTTCCTCTCAAATACAAAGCCCATGCAAATCATGAAGAAATTAACTTTATTTCTGCAGAGCCACGAATGCGTTCAGCTACCTGATGACAGGGCAAGGAATCTGGACCTTGGATTCCCATGGGCCTCATCACTGTGAAGCACAGCCTTCATGTGCAAAGGACCATGAGAACAGGCATATCTAATGTCATTTTACAGGTAGATAGAGCGGGAGATTGGAGAGTAATTGGAAGTAATAACAGATAGCTCTCTGTCGATCCCACAGGACTTCTTTCCTCCGACACACCCAAAATCCCAGAAGACTTCCCAGCATTTTTGCTGTCATGCGAAAGAAATACAGTGGATGAACTGTGACCTTTGTTCCCTTTCCATGAAGGTCACCGGTCCACTTTACATACACAGATGAGGCCTTCTTCTACGGAAATGATAAGACAAACAACAGAGAAGAGGTAAGGTCAGCAAGTTAAACCAACAGCTAGAATGACAGTTAATTGGCCGGAGGGTAGTGTAACTGTCATCTATTTCCCCTGGGCTGCCTTGGGAAGAGGACCCCCCACCCCCTCCCTCCAGCTGCCTCCACCGGCTCTCCTGAGACCTCCACTGCGTACAAGAACGTTCACTTATCAGCTGTCTCCCACAGGTTCAACCAGTGGACATTAGAGCAGGGGAAAACAAAATGATTTAATTGCCTCCGATTTGATTATTACTTCATCATTATTGTTTATATTGTTGTGATACACAATAAAGACTGTGACAAGTGAGGAGATGAAATGTCAGAGCGAATTACAGGCATATGCAGACGCTGGCCACATATCAGCTGGCAGTGCTAAAAGGTCTTTCTTGCTAATTGCTCATATCCTACCAGCAGTGAGAGGCGTCCAGCCGCCGTGCAATAGGCCGGCTGACTGAAAGCAGACAGATAAGACTGTGTGTAGGGATGATTCGACCCATGCTCTAATGAATTGTTTAGTTCTGAGTGTCAGAGGCAGTGACACATGGCATGAAGGCTCTTGGGCCCTCTGTGAGTGTGCACAAAGACAAGGGGAGAGAAAGGCAAATAAGTCCCCACACAGCACTCGAAATGCATGTGTGAGGAAATGAGTGGGTGTGTGCGGGAGTGGACCACATGGATGTATAAGGATGAGTGATGGTTTTAGCAGGAACTGTCTGCCTAATTTTGCAGGGTCTGGGTTTGGGGTGTGAAAGGCAGGGGAGTGTGTGCGTGTGGGAGATAATAGGCCTTTCTCCAGTCTGCTCGGTGCTCTGCTGGCACACAGCTGGCCATGCAACTAAGCTGTCCCAGCCTTGTTTTTACCCCTTTTCAAACACCACCCAGGCCCCCAGCAGAATGCTAGACACGCAGGGTAAGGGAATACTGCGGAAGAGGGTTCAGACAAGAAAAAAAAAAAACATTAGCGTTAATGGGGAGGATAAAGGAGGAAGTTATGATTCATTTGGGGGTTGGTAGGAGGGGATCCATCAGTGACAGACAGGTGTTCCTCAGCAGCCATTCTATAATCTGATTCCAGGGCCCCTGCTCCATGACCCTCAGGGACCATCCATGTATCTTCACTGTTCCGGCTAATGCAGCAGCTTGTTCCCTGTCTCTTCACTGAGTAAGTCACTCAGATTGGGAAAAAAATACAATCAACAGAGCTGTGCACAAGGAAATGAAACATATCCTAATTTCTAGAAGAAATCTGGAGGCATTTTATTGACATTTATGGTATGCCTTTCATTTATTGATATTCCAGGGTTTTACTTGAAACACGGGACATTAAAAATACATTACAATTATTTAAATATACAAAGCGCACATGAAAATCCAAATGCGTATGAGTTCTAGCTCCATGTTCTCACTCATTTGATCAGAGTTGAATCTGAAGTTAAGTCACATAATTTTGTAGGTGTTAAAATGAGTCAGTTGTTTTGTATGTTTTGACTGTCCTGAGTGTTTGAACACAAAGCAACTGGACGTTCTTTTCATGGTTCTTGAATATGTTTCGCCTCTTATCTGAAGTGCTTTTTTAGCATCTATGAACTGACGTGCACTTCTTACGAAATGTTGATCACCCATCTAGGTAGTATTTCACACTGTCAAAGAACTGATTCATGACACATCAACCTCTTTATCTTCCTCTTCGGAGAGGCCCCATTATAATCATGTACATTATGAGTCATGTAGAGTTTTCGTATCTACTTTTGTTAACACCCACTGATGGGTAATTTTCCCTGCAGGGAAACTGTTATTATTATTCTTGTTGAGAAAAAAGTGATGTGTGTTTTTTTTATTAGTTCCCACAATTAACAATGATTTATTGCAGGTAACTTCAACCATATAATAAACTCTATTTGCTTCTATGAAGACAGGAGATTTAACTGTGGTGGATGCAAGTATGGACCGAAACACGCTCAGTGTATAACAAGGAAGCTCAGAGATACTCAAGGAATTTTTATGGCATTAAAAAAAAAAGAAAAAAAGGGAAGAATATAACAACCGAGGATGTCCATCCTAGTGTCTTTAGCAACACATGCATTAAACTGTATATTTTGTTTCACTTTTATTCAAAAGTGCAAAAAAGAGCCAAGAAGTTGTGGCTGCAAGCTATAATGCAAGTTTGAAAAATAGTGTCCATTTATTTTGGTGCAGGTTTGTGTTTGTCGGCTGTAATTTACTCTGCGATTCAAGCCATTTTTCCACTAAGAATACAAATCGAAACCATGAGTGCCTAGTCTGATAAATCTGAGATAGGTCATATAGTTTGCATGGAAGCATGTCTGTGTGTGCTATCAATAGTATGCAAAAGATAGGAGAACGTCCAATGACATCCTTGCATTTGCATACAAATGGACCACTTTGCTGTTTTTGTGATTGGGTAAAGTAGACGAACCACATGATCATGAGGTTGCGGGTTG
This sequence comes from Xenentodon cancila, assembly GCA_014839995.1. Lineage (NCBI taxonomy): Eukaryota > Metazoa > Chordata > Actinopteri > Beloniformes > Belonidae > Xenentodon > Xenentodon cancila. The sequence continues at coordinate 25,525,091 of CM026197.1, forward strand.
GGAGTGATGCAGATAAGGGCTCTGTTGAGGACAGCAAAGCAAATCCAGATGACTGGGATACAACACTGTTACACAATATAACCCCAAGAGACACAAACAGCACAATTTACACAGGGCTATAATCTGAAAGAAACTGACTCTGTACAGAGCTACAAATTAAATAAAGCCAAAATCTGGATTCCATTATCATGTCTCCCAATGGCTACATTTTTGTAGCAGTTAAATGGCAAAATAAATATAAAAGCTGCAGTATCAAACAAGGCTTCAACCACTATTTGTTTTTGTGGGAATGCACTGAGAAATGAAAAGCTAACATGGAAAACATAGCCTTTTTTAGTGAAAATTTGTGAGTGGCACCAAATGTTTCTGGGTGCAGTAATTGCTGGCAGATTTGTAGATGTGTGTTTTAATTAACCTCGGCAGGCTGCTGATGGCATTACAGAGGTTGTTCCCATCAAACAGGCCCCAGAAATGGAAAACTAGCAGAGGTTGTCCATGTGGACACGCAGCCGTGACTCGGAAAAGGCCACAAGGTAATGCTAACGCCCCCGGTTTCTGCAGGTCGAAATATGACTGCACAGCGGACCGGCTGCCAAAGAAATGCTGCTAATGTGGTAATTCTTGAAGTCTGCGCCAGTTTTCGGGAATCAAAGCAACAGTTGAATCAAAAACAAGAGCTGAAATGTTTTCTTAAGTCACAACTTCAAATGCTCGGCTTCTCTTCACAAGAGGTGACTTGAATTTCTCCTTTTCCCCGAAACGGGCACGAACCATCTCCCCATTGCATTCAAAATTATAGCTCGTAACAGACGTATCTGGACACAAATCTCAAGAGCTGCTCGCCTCGCACACATCTGATCACACATTATCTCTCCATACAATCGCGCAGCACTTTTAGACTGTGTCTTCCCACTGACTCCTCTTGCACCTCATCCACCCAGCGCTAACACAAACCTCCTCTTATGTGGCTTCCCCCTTTCCCCCGCGAGCGCAGGATCCACATCACTGAGACTGCAGCCGCCATGAGAGGCCTCTTTTCCACTTCTGCAGCCACATTTGGCCACGATTTATTAGCCTCTTCAACCAAAATGTAATTTTCACCATGTTGGTTTTTTAGAGTGAGGGCAAGTGGGGAAGGCTTTTTTTTTTTTTTGGGGGGGGTGGGGGGGTGAGCTTTGAGAATCATTTCTACCCAGCTTACTCCAACACCAATACCCTAAACCCGCAGAGACAGCTAAGTGATTTATTGGTCTCTTTTTATTGACAGGGCAAGAGAAAGAACGAGGGAGAAGCATAAGTAAGAATAACAGTGTAATTGAGCCCATCTGCACTGTTGCGAAGTGCAAAAGTAACACAGGTGGAGGCATTTTAATGGGTTTTATGGAGAATTATAGGAAAGAACTTTTGTTGTCTAACAGGATTTCCTGCAGATTATTAAAACATGTCCTTTAATTTCTTTTGGAGACTTATTTGCTTGTTTTTTTATGCTTTTGTGAAACCACCTTTATTATTCATAATAAAATAAGCTCAGATCTTGATTAATTATCCCATATGCTTACAGCACTACCATGTTAGTGAAATGCTACACATCTCCTTTTTTTCTTATTGTGTTATTTTGTAACCCTGGGAAGACTGTTTTTGAAGCTTTTGTCTTATCAGGAGAGAAACCTTGCAGTCTGATCTTGGCACACTCCCATTCCCATACCAGATAATGGTTTCCATGAACAAAGCTGTGGTGGAAGAGACAGATACTCTGAACTCTGCAGAAAAGAACAGTCTCCACCATTGTAGGGTGAGTAAATGCACCTTATAAAACCCAGGAAATTACATGGAATATAAGTGATGTACCATTCTGTGGTTATGCTCAAGAGACACACAGACTTCAAGGAGACAGCTCACAGCCAGTGAATCATAACCTTTCAAAGAAAACCAGGAGAGACAGATGGAAAAAAAGAGATGGAGAGAGAAATTTAGACAGACAGTGTGAATGACAGATAAATAAAGGTAAATTAGCTGGAAAGATGTGAAAAAGGTGCAGAAAGCCAAACAAATGGACGATGAGAAAACAGACAAAATTACAAAATGAATGCGGTTCTCTTGGCAGAGACAGATGTCTATTGTGCGTTAATAATGAAGGGTAAGAGTTTCACAGCATTGTGTCAGATCATGAGTACTAAAATAAGGCTGTGATGGCCCGGGCTGTCGTCTGACCCAGGGGAACCTTGCAGACCTGCAACTTCACATCTCCATGAAGATCAGTCCCAAACGACAGGCCTGGCAAACACTTAGGGATGTGTGACTCTTGGTGGCTGAGTAAGGTGTGTCACACTATCCTGAGAAGTTACGTCCCTCACCCATGACTGATCTGGTTAAATATGCTTACTTCAGTGAGTAACAGTGAGGAGCCTGTAGGTTCACTTTGAGTTACATATACAGTATCTGTGTACGTTTAGCACAGCCATCTGTAAGGGAGTGCCCCTGCTTTTCAAAATAAACCCCTGAACCAACTAAGCGCCACTCTTTGAGTTTTAATCAGTATTCATCATGTGGCTCATCATTCCCCATCTCACCAGCCAAACTGTCAGAATAAAATGATGCTAATGTACATTTACAGAGACTAGATAAGAATCCAGTGTCTCTAAGCCAGTAAAACAGAAAACAGAAACAATTAAAAAAAAAAAAAAAAAAAAATATATATATATATATATATATATATATATATATATATAAAAAGAGAGAGAGAGAGAGAGAGAGAGAGAGAGAGACACTGGAGGAAAGAGTTGAAAAGCTTTGCCCGTCATTTTGATTCGCCTGTCAACACCACTTCAACAACGTTAAGCAGTGTTGTTGTAAATGGGAGCCTTTAAGTGGCTATAAGTGCATTATACATCCTTTTAAACTTACTGGAATGACTCACAAACTTGCTCCTGATCAGCAGACCTCTAAGAAAAGGTAAAATGACTTAGGCGTGTACACACTCGTAAGTACAACACTGAAACATACAACACTATAAGCATACATGTGCACTCTTGCAGTCTGTTCTGTGTCCTTTTATTTGTGCAAACCCAATCAAATTATTTTCTCAATAGCAATAAAGCAGTCTTTATTTTGCTTGGCTGGGCACCTATCCAGCACCCCCATTGGGCCCTCACCCTCCAACCCCAGCTCTCCAACCGCACCGCAGCAGGATCATTTTTCCCCCAGAATCCCACTGAAGCGCTGCCATGTCGGCTGGAGACAATCAGCTGAAATGTTCCTTAGATATTCCTGCTCCTTTTCAAAAGCCCCAAATTCAATTTATGGACACATTTATTACCATGTCTGTCAGTGACTAAAAGGGAGTTTCATAATCAGAAGCACACATCTGATCTGGTCACAGCAGGCTGCCTCGCTTAGCCAATATGCACTCTATTACACGGTCAGAGCCAGCCGATCCACAGAGGAAAAAGAAAACACGAGAAAACAAAAGACTAGGTAGTTAGACATGGAATAGAGGTCCTTAGATGTAGCATTTGAAAAAAGACTGATCTGATTTATGAGTCGGGCCGTGGGGAGAAAATCAGTTTACCCAGTACAGAAGCAGGGGACTTGACCATGAGATGAGGGATCACATAGCACCCTCCCAAAACTTCACAGTACTCCCACAGCACTCCTCCTCTTTCTCATGTTATTGAACACATCTAATGATGTTTCTGTCAGTCTCTAAGTGGCAGAGGGCTTGAAAATCTACAGGGCATCTTTGAAGGATCGAACAGGTTTTCATCATGTTGTGGTCTTGTCTTTTACAGCAAGTTTCCATTGTTTGCCAATTTCTTTTTTTTCAAAGTTGCCAAAAACTACATGAAATCCACTTTTTAACTCCAATAAAATAGACAGAGAGTGGTTTGTTAGCGCCAGCTATAACAACATTGAGGCCTGAACGATTTACTATCCCTGCTCTGCTTGTGAAACACAGATTCTAATGAGCGCTCTGCAGGCTGCACGTCACTCAACTCTGTAACACGGGGGCACGGACCGGACCAAGACTCGGTGATTGAGGGCTTCGGTTTGCTGCGGTGTGTGCAGGAGACTCACACACCACAGACCGCAGACTCCAATCAGTGGTTCTTGGTCCAGTGGTTGGACAGAGTGTCAGTGATGTCTGAGAGCCACTGTTCACACAAGCTTCTGTCCAGGCAGGCTGATTACCCCTGGAGAGATGCACACCTCGAGCCCAGGCCATAAATCAATACTCACTCGCAAAAGTTCTCCTAAACTCTCGCCTTTGCCCACTGCAGTAAAATCAAGATTGTTTTTTGTTTGTTTGTTTGTTTGTTTGTTCGTTGGGTTTTTTGCTTGTTTTAAAGTGTGCTGAGCTCTTCCTAGAGGGCAAAATAAGTGAGCACTTTCGTTAAAGAAACGAAGTTTGTCCTTCATTAGCCAAAGAAAATCACACGTTACCGCAGGAACAACACATTTACTGGTGCATAGGGCTCTGTGAAATCTCAACGAAAAAGTGTTTCTGTTTGCTTTCCAGGGTAATTAGAGAGGCTATCGCCTGACACTCACACAGGTAATGTCCTGGATGGGAGCCAGAACCAAATATCATCATGGTCAGCCTGAGTACAACACCCTTGGAAAATATGTGCAGAAACTGAAAACCACATTTCCCAAAATTGCCTTCTTGTCCCCTGTGTTAGTTTTGGAAGAGGACTCCGGGCTGGAGCTTAGGGGCTCCTGGAGCCTGTGCCAGGATCCTTAAAAACTAGTAACCGATATCTCCTCTTTTTTTTTTTTTTTACCCACGCGGCCTGAAATGTTCTGTTATTAAAAATTGGAGCAAATCCCACCGGAATGTTTTACACGTTTACTAGGTGTACGTCAAGGTGAGAGACAACACTAGTGAATTATAGACTGGATTTGGACTTCGGGAATTGGGGCTGGGGAGGGCTGAGAAAAAGAGAGACAGGGGAGGTATTACTGCAGTTGACAGTCGTGACTGCCAGGATATAAATATGCCCCCACCCACAGCATGTTGCACAGAAACCATAGTGCCCCCTACAGATAAAACCCACACATGTCAAACTTTATTGGCCTTAATAGTAAATGCCACAATGATAAATAAAACAGTATCAAGAGCCATGCTGTGGGGAGTTTAGTATGAAAGATCAATGAATGGCTGTCTACAGGGAGCAGGCTAAAAACATCCGTGCCATCTGTGGAAGCAGTGGGTTGACATGGCACACTAATCTCTTCTGGTTTGTGTGTTTGGGGTTCAGGACGTCCAACAGGCTCAGTGACAGCTGCACATAGAAACAAATCTGAACCATGCTTGCAAACAGAGCAACTGAAAAGTGACGACAAATGCTTTGTTTGGGGAATAGTCTGGTTTTCTCTCTCTCTCTCTCTCCCTCTCTCTCGCCTGTTTTATGGGAATCATAAGCCTGGATGTACTAATGGGAGAAAAGAGCAGCAATTATAGATGCAGAACAGGCTGGCCTCAGCTATTTCCAGGCCACTAAAATGTGTAGTAAATGATCAAATGAGACAAAGCTTGATATTTTTTTTCTTGGTCCTTTTTTTTTTAAACTCAGTCAGATTTTGTTTTCTTCTAAATCTCATTGGCTGTAATAACAGAGTGGGCCTTTGATTTAGCCCTCGCTAACAGGCAAGTGGGCTGCAGACGCAAAACTTTATTTTCCTTGTGGTGGTAAAATCAGAGAGTTGGAGGTATGTGGGAGGATCACCCACTTTGAGTTGAGGATGCTGGGTGGCGTACAGTAGATAGATGCTGGTAGGCAGCGTACCTTGATCCCTGAAACCGCTCACTTGGATTGTTTGTGTCCCAAACTGGCACGGGGGAATTTCTTCCTATTAGTGCATGTGAAGTATAGAGATGACCAAATACAAATCTGTCATCTATCAGTAATATGAGGATGTGATGATGAAATATTTTCAAAATCCACAGTAGCTAATGTAAAGACATGTACATCAAGACATGAACTAACCACAGTTTATTAGGATCAAAAACAGAATGTCTATGTATTGTGGCTGCAAAAATGCTGATGACGCGTGTGTGTGTGTGTGTGTGTGTGTGTGTGTGTGTGTGTGTGTGTGTGTGTGTGTGTGTGTGTGTGTGTGCGTGTGTGTGTGTGTGTGTGTGTGTGTGTGTGCAAGCACAATTAAGTATATCTAGGTAGCACTAAATTGGAGTGTTTTTCAGGGAGAGAGGGTCTGCTTTTCTTCTTTTACAACTTCTCATAAGAGGCTTTCCGACCAGAGTCCCTGTGGTTTGTGTTTCTAATCTACATTCCCGGCATTTAGACCAAATAAAGGTTAGTTCAGAACCCAAAAACCTGGTTCTCAGGGATAACCAAATGATAGTCATATGCAAACAGGAACCATTATGCTGTGATGAGTGCCAAACTGGAAAAAAGAAAAGAAAAAGAAATGTTGCTGCAATCAGCTTACAGGCATATCACTGCTGACCACCAGATTGGACAGAGGACACTGGGGCTGGAAAGGCATTGGTTAACGACGAGGTATTTGATCTGTGGTTCCCAAACAGAACCAAACGGGTCCTCTGTAAGGGACTCCTACCAAACTCAAATTAGTGAGCTCGGGAATCACTAATAAGAGTAATGTGATTGTGGGTATTGCAGTCTGATTATTGCTCAAAGCAGCATTGTTCCACAGTTTTGTGGTTAAATGTGGTTGGACTCAGGAGAAATCTGCACAAACTCAAGAATTTGGGAGCTTCTATTAGCTTTTACAAGTCATGGTACATCTTTCTCTTTTTTTTCTTTTTTTTTTTTACAATCATAAGTCCAACAGTTTCCAGGAGAGCTTGTGAGCAGTTCCAGCTCCATAGTTTGGAAATCTGACCTGCAAGATTACTTGTCAGCCAAGCAGCCCTGCTTCATAAAAAGAAGTTGCACATCAATCTGTCCACTATAATCGGACTCATATGAGGATGTTATATTAATAAAGTAGAAAACAGAGCATGAAATAACTTTTTCTAAACCTACTTTGCTGTAAATCATCTTGTTTGATCATATTTTATTTTCTTCATTTTTCATTTTATCTTCTTCTGGTACCTTAAAACCAGTGCCAAAGGAGCATTTGTTCTGAGGGCATGCAAATATCTGGGAGGTTTTGAGCATATTTGGCACACCAATACCCCAAATTCTTCTCATAAAATTCTTCTCATTAAATTCTTCTCATCAAATTCTGTCTCAAAATCATTTAAATGTCAAAATTCCCTTCGGTGGTCCTTTTTTAGATATAGTCCATGAATTTTAGATCCTGTGGTCACATGTCCAAAAAGATTCAATGTGTAAATATGAGTTGGGGGAAAATTTGCTACTTTTTAATTTTTTTTTTTTAAATGACACAACATCATTGAATAGAAATGTAGACTTGTTGAGCGACTGTGCTCTCAATTGGAAAATGAGAGTTTATGGTTGAAGCAATAACTGCGAGGTACCCAGGAGCATTATGGTCAAGCATCTTGCCTTTAGTCTCATCTATGTAATGTACACAGTCTTGTTGTGGTTTGTACAGATGCAGCTCTGCAAATTTCCCATCTTCTATTTAGAAAGAACAGGCTTTCTTTTAACAACCCATCAGTCTATACTTGCACACTTGATACTTTTTTCTAACTGTACTCTCATGAACTTAAACATTTAAAATACTAACTCAGGGTCTGTAGCATCTGATATGTAGCTCTTGGCTTAACTGGAATATCCTTGGCCATTTTATGGTTTAAATTTGGGGTGGACTTGTTGGGATGTCCACTCTTGAGAAGATTGGCAACCATCTTCAGTTGCTTCTAGTTGTGGATAAAAGTTTTCACTGTAAAATTATCAAATTAGATTGAAAGCTCCTTAACATTCTTTTCCCAGATTGATGGGTGGTAAACATGAATTTACCAGCTCTTAATGCTTCACACCAGCAGACAATGGCAGTTTTTGAAATGTCCTACTGTATCCTATGGAATGCCGTATGTCCTTCATTCTGAGTGTGTGTTAGTACATTGTATTCCACTGTTAAAGTGATACAGCAACATGACGATTGTGATCAACATTTATCGTAGTGGCTCATTGTATTATGGAATATAGTGTGTAAGGTACACTGGTCAGTTGCATACTGGACATAGTATGAATGCACAGTTGTTTGCATACTCCATACTATTTGCATACTATTACAGTTTAGCAAAATTAGTGCATCCGAGTAGCACGGCATGAAATCCGCAAATGATGCATTAAGGTTCTTGTATAGATACTATTCACCTAAAATATGGATTTGTTTTCAAATAGCTTCGTAGGATCCCCACTGAAATTCCATATCTCACAAGTCAATCTTCTATCCTCCACATTCCAGATCCTCAATCATGACGCGATCCATCCAGAGGACACATTTGTAGTTCTGTTTTCTCCCGTTCGGTTCAGGTTATCCGTCTGTTTTCAACCAGAAGACGTCACCGCAGCAGATCGTTTTACAGGGATCACAGGGACATCTGTTAGGAAAATTAAATAACAAAACTGAACCAGGTTTTTACATGTTCATCGGAATTCAATTAAAATGTGATTAGTGGGAGTATTAGGGGGACATTGCGGTCCACTGGTGGAAGTTTGGTTGCCACTATCTTCTAGACCAGCTCAGGTTACTGTGGGGATTACCCCGAACAGGATGACCTCTGACTCTCAGACAGGTGTCTGTGGAAAGGATGGGAGTGCACTGATGTCACCATACCAAGAGGGATTCAGAGGTCTAATGGCTGACAGCAGTTCCTCATGCCATTCCAGTAGATATTCATACTTTGTAATTATATATGCAAGTGTGCACATGCTACAAATACTCAATAATAATGGACTCCATGCCCTGGGATCACAATAGCACGGTCAGAAGCTTCATCTGATCAAAATAAATTGGCATTTTAATCCATTCATCAGTTTGCAGACACGTAAAACAAAAAAAGAAAAAAATTACAATATTTCAGCAATCAAGGAAAACAAGAAATTTACCCTCAAAGGAAAGCAAAAAATTAGTTTGATGTTGCAGTTGAACAACTAAGTATGCTTTTCATCTTTATATATATCAACATTAATATGGACCAGACTATAAGGCATAAAGGATCAACATTCATCCTAAAAAGAAATATATTAATCCTGAAGATGTTGAAGTCATCATGCTTGTGTAAGAAACCATAGTCCTTTCACACACTATCATTCTTGCATCCAAGTTTACATGTGGTAAAGCTCAAGATCAAGCTGGAGCTCCGTCATCGTACATTGTGGTGAACATAAAACAGCGTGTATGGATGGCAGCCTCACCAGAATAAAAAGAGCCTGGTCTGTGCATGACTTGATCATCACAAAAATCCATTATAAAACCAAAGTGTTGGTGTAGAAACGGGGGCATTTCAAGAAAAAAAACAAAACCATGAAAACAAAAATCCTCAGCTGCTTCCACTCTGCGCTGTTTACCGGTGTTTTCCCAACCAGACTAAATAGGCCTGTGTTTGTCTTCGCATACGCTACATCGCCACGCCAACCCCAGGGCCTCTACTTGGGGAGCATTTGGAATACAGCTTTCCTCCGCGGACCGGTGGTGTACTTTAGAGGATGGGGGATAGAAAAGGTGAGTGGAAGCCTTACTGGATGAGCTGTTATCGCAAACCAACACTGCACAGATACCGAAGGACTTTACACTTTTTATTTATTTATATTCCTACGTCTTGTCTTGCTACATTACTGGATAATCAGAGTGGTCCACTTTCCAGCTAAACTTACATTATCATATTATGTAGGATGTAGGGAAAGAAGTAGACACTGTTTTGATCCTGATACAAAAGATTTGGTTCAAGTCGTAAGGTAGGACATGCGTGGAAGTGTGTCCAAACAGCAGCAAGCACCACAGCTCTTGGCTGAGAGCATTTGCCACAGAGCGTGCATGAAATCTCTGGAAGCACAGTCCGAGAGGGAGCTTCAGAAATGTAGAGAAACAAAGTCAATCTGTGTGTTCCAGCAGTATGGAAATGTTTCAGAAGGGCGTCATACACGCTGTGGCTAACGCACTGGAACGAAATTCCCTTATTTACGGATCATGACCTGCTCCCACAAGTGCATTATCTCTTGAAGAAAGCCTGTGTCGCACAATCAATTAATGAAATGAAAGAGAATGGAAGGATTTAAAACAACTGGAAGCGCACAGCTGATAAGAGTGTTATAAATCCTTATTTATCAGATAAAATGATTATCCTGGAAAGTTGATGTAGTCATTAAAAACAATGCTGCCAGATTATGGGTGGCTGCCTTTAAAGTTTACAGTCAAATGCCAAACCTCATTGATTGCCACAGTTGAAGCCGGCTTTTTTCTTTTCTATATAAAAAACCAACCACTTTTATGAAGTGATTTTGTTTGTAGTTTGTTTGTGTGTGTGTGTGTGTGTGTGTGTGTGTGTGTGTGTGTGTGTGTGTGTGTGTGTGTGTGTGTGTGTATGTGTGTGTGTGTGTGTGTGTGTGTGTGTGTGTGTGTGTGTGTGTGTGTGTGTGGGTGGGTGGGTGTGGATAATAAGCAATAATGTTTGTGTGCTTCTTGTGATTCCTTTTGTTCAATCCATTTGTTGCTAAAACTGTGCATCACCAAGGACGATTGCAGAGGATTATTTCAATGAGTGAAAAAAGAGAAAGTAATTATCCATAACTCCCTTCAAGGAAGTGAAATATCCAAATATTAAGAGGCAGATTATGTTTTAGCCTTTATCAACACAAACAGACACACTCGGGCTCAGCAGAAAATCTATATTCTCTCTACAGTACACAGTGTGATATCCCAGCCATCATGTCATTTTGAATCCATTAATCATTTACTGACAAGGCACTGAATGTAACTCTGCTTTGAAGGAGACATCTCAGATAACGTCTCATCAGCCAGACATTTGCTTTGAGACCACCGATCACAGCTGAAAAGCATCACTCTTCCTTGACGCGTGAGCGGGCTCTGTAATTTCTCATTAGGGAGCAAAATAACATACTTTCATTTCCGTAAAGAATTGTAGAAAATGAAGATACACTGGAACATTTCCTCCACTCGTTGAGCTTTAAAAGGTGCATTTTCACAAGCGGGAGTTCCAGATAGACTTTTCGGTGCTGGATCGTTGGTGTGTGTCGAATCCTTTCATTCCACCTGGAGAGTTGGGTGGGTATTCAGGGCATTGCTTTAGATTGGTTCAAGTCCTACTTGGCAGAGAGAAGTTTTTGTGTCTGTGTTGGAACCTCTGAGTCTTCTGCTGCCCCGCTCATGTGTGGAGTTCCACAAGGTTCTATTCTTGGCCCTCTTCTCTTGTCTTCTGTTCTCCTCTTTATTGCCTCTATTCTCCAGAAATTTGGCATGTCTTTTCACTTTTACGCTGACAACACCCAGATTTGCATGCCACTAGAAAAAGAAAATGGCTTTTCTGTGAACCAGCTCCCGGAGTGCATTATAGAAATTAAGCCATGTATGTCAGAGAATTTTTTACACCTAAATGATGAAAAAGACCTAGGTCATGTTGTCTGGGCTCAGTAAGGCCTTTAAAGCCCAGGTTGATCATCTTTTAACTGGCGCTAAAAAACACGAGCACATCACCTCAGATTTGGTATCATGTCATTGGCTCGCAGTTCATTTCTGGATTCATTTTAAAATTCTTTTATTTACTTTTAAACGTCTTCGTGGCCTTGGCCAACAGTGTCTGTCCAACCTGCTCCAGACAGGCTGACCTGCTCCTGTTTAAGTGTATTTTTATCTTTTAACCAAGTTTGAGATGTTGACTTTATTCTTTCAAATTGTTTTTTCTTTCTTTCTATCTTCTTCTTTTATTATGTTTATATTTTATTTTAATTCTCTTGGTGCTCAGCTCTTTGGGAAAAGGCAAAGGTGTGTTGTTTTAAAGTTTTTATAAATAAAATTGTGTTGAGTTTAGTTAGTTGAGTTGAGTGTCTCCACTACCAGGAATGGATACAAAAGTGGCCATCAGAAATCTTTATGGGGCAAAAGAGGTACTCAGATTGGGCAACAGGAACGTCCTAGATGGGGGTCTCTGCTGATTGGGATTTCTAATTAAACTCTCACGTGAACATAAATCATGTGAACACAACTCGTTTGGACCTACTGAACCAGAAACATTTTGCTGCAACTACTTTTGATGAAGTTGGATATTAAAAGAATAATGATAGCTGGACCGACGAGTCAGTTCTGACCTTGTTGGCATATTACGCCAATGTAGAGGTCCGGCAGGCGGTTTTCATTTAATCTAAATACCACTCCCACCCTACCATACTACCACTGTGTTGTATGTTAAAAAGCAAACACAAACGCTAGCAGCATCCTTTGTTTACTTGTTTCTTCTTTTGCTGAATTTTTCTTTGTTGTCTTCTTTTATGCTGTTTGCTGTTTGCAAACAGCAGAAAATGCCTTTTACCTCCACCCTGTGCTGCAGCTGATTAATAATCACTGCAGGAATTTTGTAAATGTGAAAGCAGACTTTGCAATTTGGTAGCACTCGGAACAATAGCAGCAATATGTACTAAGAAGTGTCACATTTAACTAAGTTATAACATGTTTTTAGTGTTTAAAAACATGCATGCAAGGATTTTGTCTTTTCTTGAATCACTATTACACGCTCATCATAAATACCATCCAGGTGAGTGATTTGGTAAAGACAGGAGCTAAATGGTCAACTCAGTGACTGCAAGATGCCAAGGTCCTGTGGCTACACAACAAGTGAAAAATGATTACCCTTCCACCACTGTGCTTCATGGTTGGTATGAGGTGTTTTGTATTGATATGCTTTATACTTATACACATAGATATATATACACACAGTTCCACTCCGGTCTCACCTAACCAAAGAACCTTGTTCCTTTGAAGTTTGTACAGAAGATTAAAACCTGGCAAGGACCAGCTGAGTTTATTTTACTACGTCTTAATAAATAAAGCTTACAATTAGAGGTATACGTTCTTTTCCACATGCCTGCACACCTATTTTAAACTCTTGCTGGGTGGTATTAAAGAAAGGAAGAAAGAAAACTGTATAGTATCAAAAGGGATTTATATACAGACATGATAATCTTAAAACCACTAAATATTTTTTCCTAAGAACTGAACATATTCCCTTATACTTATTGAACAGGGCTGGATAGCTAGAATTTTCCAAAATGTGTACCATAGAACAAAACAAAACCCCTCAAATAACTACACATTTTTCATTACAGTGGGATCACCTTTCAATTCTTTTGTCAGTATCTTATCTTTTGTTTTGCTGTTGCATCAGTGGTTGCCAGAAAGCTGCTGTGGGCCAGAGAACTAAGGGGTTACTTTGTTCTGAGACGAGACTGACAGTCTTTTTATCTCCTCCTGTCAAACAGAAGTGTACTGTTTGATTTGCAGCTTTTCTGTGTCTTCAGTCTCTGGCTAAATGACCTTAACCCACAAGAAGAGTCAGTCTTATCAGTGCAATCGCAATCAGGTTTGCAGAAATTGCGAGGAAGGTGTTAGTGTTCATAAGTGCGCTTGGTTGTCTTGGAATGTGTTTCAGGCTGAGCCAAAGATGCATGAACAGACACTCACACACACACACACACACACACACACACACACACACACACACACACACACACACACACACACACACACATCGTGGAGACCCTTGATTCTTATAATGCAATTTAAGCCCTGTGCCCTAGAGCAACATTCACACATACTTGTTTTAGGCTTCAACGGTTTCGCTTCTTATTAACTATGAATGCAATGATGCCTTGTGTGAACTTTTGGTCCATTGCATCACTTCGTTGTGGTGGAAAAGTTGAGAATACTTCAGATTTTCAAGCAAATGCAAAGATGTTGGTTAATCAAACTGCTTCACTGATCACACGCCGGATTCTGTGACCAAAAGCCACGACAATTCAGCTCTGACTGTCGCAAGAAGACCACAATTCAATTCAATTTTATTTATATAGCCTCTATTACAACACGGGTTGTCTCTAGGCGCTTTCCGACACCGAGAACATGACCCCCCGAGCACTTGTACTGTACTCAGAAAACTCTCCGCGTAACTGAAGTTTGGCCTTGACCCTTGTTATACAACCAGCTAGCAATGGATGAAGATGTTTCACTTCGTCTCTGTCCCCATCTCCTGCTCTTCCACACAGTGAGTCTTGTTTAGGAGCTCACATCACAGAACCCTCCAAATGGCAATTAAAAGGGATGTGCAGCAATGCTTCTCTATGAGGAGAGAGACTAACGACAGACAAAACAGAAATGAGAGAGGACACGAGTCAGACAGAAGTAGAGAGAAAGAGAGGAAGTATGAGAGGCAGAATGTTAAGCACCACCTCTCCTTCGAATCCAGAACTGATACTGTGTCTATTGATCTTTATTACAATAGCGGCAAGCTGTAAAATGTTTGATGGTTTTGTACAGATCTTAGTCCCCCTCATTCATAATTACTGCTACACATGTAGAACCAAGGGCAACTTCAGAAGGGGTGCTGTTTGAAAAGCGGCTGCCAGACTGTAGGGATGATGGGAAATCTCAGCGGGGCCTCTCGGTAGCTCCAAGCCCTACGGCTATCTTTCCTCCTGCCAAACACCTGCAGAAACTTAAGTTTTACAAAGATCAAAATATGGAGCAGATTTTAAATAAGAAATTAAATCAACCGTGTTCTTTTACACACAAAGTAAATTTCTGACTTTGAGGCTGCAGGTTTTTGTGGAACAGCGGAGCTCGTTTAGATATTCAACATCGCATCACATTTGTCGGCATTGACCTTAATGTTGTCAAGTTGAAGTCAGTCCTTATATGTTGATGAAAGCAGCTCTGATGAGTGCATATGTGAGAAATCTCTGCATTTCTCTTTTTTGTTTGTTTTCATTGTTTTAAAAGTTGAGTGCCACTTCAAGTAAAACTACACTTATAAGTTGTGTGAGTTGAAAGCTCAGCTGCACCTACTCTAGTTCATAATATTTAGTTTAATAGTGATCACTGTAGTCTAAATCTTCTCTTCCTTCATCCAAGTGACCGTTCACTTTATCAAGAAATAAATAAAAACAGGTTAAAGCAAGACAAAAACAGTCAAAGTTTAAAGGGCTGAGAGTAAAAAGGTGCTTATGGGTTGCAAGTTATGATCTGGCATGGTGAAAGCGTAACCGGTGCCAGCATGGGGAAAAAAAGAAGACCATATGGTGTTATGTAGGAATGAAAAACTTCTTTGATCAACATGTATGAAGTGAAATGTGCCATAAAATGAAATTTTGCAGGATTATGTGTGTGCATTTCAGGAAATAAAGAACAGGCAGCGAAGGATAAAAATGGTCATGATGCAACAGAGTTTAAGAGAAAGAAGCAAAAAAAGAAGAGGGCCGGTAGTTGCAGAGGACAGTCTCATAGCCAGATGATTGTTGCTTGCAGCAGGAAAAAAAAAAAAAAAAACAGCCAGAGCAGTCTTTAGCATTGGCACACTTTGAATAATGCATCATCTTCTCTGTAGCTGGGTAGATATATGGGTGAGGGAGCACTGATTTCTGCCCCCTGGCATTGTTGGAGGTATGAATAATTGATAGGTTAAACGCTTGTGTTAAGAATGAATTAGTATAGGCTCTGTTTCATGGCTGTATTTATCTAATTATTTGCTTTAGACTACACAAAGGGAAAAGAGACAATGTCATATTGAGAAGCCGCAAAGCTCTGATCTCATTGTGGACCTGTACGTCTGCAGCCGCCCGGTGCTACCCCAGGCAGGATCCAGCTGAGCTGTTCTCTCCCACCAAAAGCTGGAACCTCTTGTGTCGCCGTGCTGCCTGCCATTGATTAACATTTAACATCCAGGGAATACATTTTCACAGAAAAGAAAAGCAAACTTTGAGCTCTTGAAAGCAACAGTCGAGATAAAGTGGGTGTGAAAGAACGAGGGAGGGAGGGGAAGAGGGGGTGTAAAAAAAGAGAAACAAAAAAAGAAAAGATGAAAAAGATAGGCATGATACACACGCTACACGGGAAGCATTTTCACATAGCACATCATGTATAACTCATGAGGCACTGACAGAGCAGAGCGCACATTCCCATTCCCATCGGCTGTATGGGACTGGCAGATTGCGCGAGTCGGGATGAACAAGTTGTTCCGGCCGTTCTCTCCGTCCTTCCCTCTGCTTCCTGCTGTCTGTCTCTCCAGGCTCTGGAACTGCTCCTCTGGATTAGACGCTCTGAGGATGGAGGGAGGGGATGGAGGGATACCAGCATGGCCAGTGGCCAGCGCTGGACCGTCCTGCTGGTTGTACAGGTGAAATTAACTACTCTGTTCACATGCTCCTGAGCAGTGCGAAGAGCAGTCTTGTGTTCAGACAGTCTGACAGATCTAAACCTGCACACCCGGAGAACCCGGGAAATCAGCACTTGATGCATACATCACCTGCAGCCAAAATCTACATCCTCTCTCTCTTGTCTGTTTGGTGAAGCTGTCTTGACTTGTGTCTCTTCATCCTTCCCTGCTTGGAATATCTTTCCTTCTCTCCCCCGGTCTCCCTTCAACTCTGCTCTTTCTTATTCTCTCATGTCTCTCTCTCTCCCTCCCGTTTTGAGATTCAATAAGAGTCCTGGAGGCAAGGGAGAGAAAACAGGGGGGTGTAAAAACATCTATGGCTTTATTTACAAAGGCCCCAGGTATTGCCCAGCGTTAAATCCAGGGGAAATGATTTATTTTCCGTCCATGTGTGGCACAGATCCCCGAGGCGTAACTCAACAGTGGACCGGCCTCGTGTTGGCAATTTACAGTGGCTGCAGAAGCTCATAAAGGAAGAATGGATTAATCTGGAACACGACATAAACAATATGACTCTGACAGCCCTATTAAAACCTGTGCTACTCAGCATCAATTCTCTTTCACACTCTGTCTGTCTCTCTCTCTCTCTTGGTCTTTGCCACCAGCGCCTGTTGGTAGATGTCTGATTGTTAGGCCTGCAAAACTCACCAGAGCTCACAACCTTGGCATTGTGATTCCCAGGGTATCGGATTCCGAACGGTGGGGGTGGGGGGCGTGCTGCGCATCTACATATAGCAACCGGACCTTCTGACTGTTTAGCCCTTGGATATCATCAGGGATATCAGATGTACTGGGTCCAGTGGAGGCTCCCACAGTGCTCGTTAGAGCCAGGCAGAGAAGGCTTCCTGTCCCAGGACCGGTGGCCTCTCGTTTTCCATGAGCTGGGCTTTTTTAGGGAATGCGCTGCCCTCACTCCTGTTGATATGGACCTCCATCTTCGGATAGATTTGTAGGCAAAACATGTTGTGCATGTGACACATGATATGGATTAGTAGTAGATGCGCATGTATTCATGGACACACGCTCACACGCAGACATTTGCAAACAGTTGTCGGCTGCACCCCGACCTCTTCGGAAGGGTCGCTCAGCATCTTCGGTGACCCCTAATAACTGATGGTGCACACACACACACACACACACACGCGCAGCTTGTCATTTTGCGAAGTCCGTCTCTGCCGAAGACAGGTGTATGCTAAGCCACACAGAAAACACCCACACAGAGCCAGCATCCATCTAGCCACAGAAGCTTTTAACACGTTTAAAAACAGCATTTCCAAGATATAAACCTGTCTCGGAGAGTCAGACGGAGCAAGACTGAGAGATGAGCAAAACAGTCCCGGATCGAGAGACGGAGTTACTAATTCATCTGCAGCAGTGGAAGAAAGCCTCAGAAATACCGGGCAGGGGGAGAACAGCCCAGAAATTGAAATCAATAAGTTCATTAGACTGCAAAACCTGTTCGTGCTGCAACCTCCACTTCCCTTGCAGACAAACATAACAACAAACAGAAAAAAACAACAGGGGCTGAACAAGGCTTGACCTATGTCCACTAGCCAAGCATTCCATTTATTTAGCCCTTATCGCAGGCCTGATCTGAAGAGGCAGCTACACACTGATAACGCCCCAGGATAATAGCAAGACCAGACAGGTTCTCACCAAATAACGACAGCCGAAAGAAAAGGGAAAGTGAAATAAAGGAAAATGCATTTGGGATCTTCATCACATTTATTCTCTTTTTTCTTCGCGTACACACCCGCAGTGCTGAAACATGAGGGGCCCTTAAAAAACTTTTACAAGGGTTGTTTTTTGCTGCCGCCTCTCTTGTTTGAGCCTGTAATTTAGTGGATCCTCATCAATAAGTGAGAGAAAAGCTTTGTGGATGCTTGGGCTGACAGCTAACAAGACCCGGTCTCTATCTGCAACAAACAGACAGAATAACAAACGCTGTTGTCTGTGTGTGCACATTGAACAAACCGTGAATACAGCTCATCCGTCATGCAGCGGTACCGCGCTGTCGAGATTTCCACTGAAAGTACTGTACAGGAGCAAGCATGTGTCGTACAGGCCCTTGGAAATAAAAAAAAAAAAAAGTTTTTATCATCTAAATGACCTGAAAAGTGCTTTTCTTGTACAAAGCCCCTCCGGGTAGTAAAGATCTGTGGAGCTGATGTCTTCCTCCACCTAAAACTGGGGCCATTATAGCTCCAGTTCATATCAGTAAGACCCTGCAGCCAATGTCACGCCACTTCCTACTGCCGATTTACGCCTATAAGGCTCATGGGTGTTAGCATGCTGCATATTCTCGCAGGGACACACACACTTGGGCACACAGAAAATCAATGAAGCACAAATTGTTCATGACCTGAGCTCAACCCGCTGCACCAGAGGCCAAACCTGCATTCAAGGGCGTCTTTATCACATTTAAAGGCCTCTTTTCACCTGGAGATTAACGTGCAAGCCCGAATGGCCCGGCCCAACGGAGACCATATCTACATTCACAGGAATGAAAGACAAATGAACTCATTTGTACCCGCAAAAGAAAATGTCTCAATCCCTCTTATCCAAATACTCCTGCAGTTCTGTTAAACATTTCTTTTATAGTATTTTTGATCAAAAGGAGAAAGTGTTCACCCTCGTTCCAGAAGTGCAGGGAATTACCATCCCAAGGGGGCTGAAGAAGTGCAAAAGTACTGCTACGTTTGGCAAGCTGCTGTTCACTAAAGAGTTCAACAGAAGCCAAAACATTTGTTATGGACTCATTTCATTTCCTGGCAGAAACATCCGAAACTGCAAGGCAAATGTGAGAACACGCGCGGACATAGGAAAGCTCAAAGGAAATCAAGAGTCAAGCTTTTCCCTCAACAGAAACAAGAGCTGCTTCGGAGCCTTTGCAGAAGGGGGGGGGGGGGGGGGGGGGGGGGGGGGAGGTATGAAAATGGTTAGGGGAAGGCCAGCGAGCAATATTTGCAAGCCAAGGGGGTACAGTAGTGATGAAGCTGAGTCCCATGTAACGGGTTATACTCACTCAATGAGTCGGAGTTTCAATCAGCCTGTATTTGAGCTGTGGAAATGACAGAAGCTAAACTCTTCATTTCTGCCTGCTGGCTGTAGATGCACGAGGGCGAGTGAGACGCACATCAAAACTAATATCCCTCCACGCTTTAGCTAACACTCTTGCTTTTCTCTAAGATTTACATTTTCTTTTTCAGGCCTCTCCCAGTGTCTACAGCCAAGCTTTATTCAGCATTATACTGACAACATAGGAGTGTGTCCAGAGGCAGCTAAAGCTTATACATATTTAAGGCCTGGAACTCTTTGGCAGGACTTAGCCCTGAGCACAAGAACAACTCAACCATATATATACAGGAGACAGAGCAGTAGAAGAAGCCACTGTTGACCATTTATTTATGAAGTCAAAGCTCTGTGGAAACACACTATCCACTCTGAAACAACTTAAAGCAGTTATAGCCAAGCTGAATATTTCATCTCTGGACTCCAACTCCTTTTGAGTTTTCTTCAAGGTAGGAAGGGAGGAAAGCAGCGCAGGGCAGGCAAAAGGAGACAGAGGGGACGCTGCAGGTGATGCAAGACCCTTCTCTAACCCAGTCAAAGTAAACAGGTGGGGCTGAAGAGGCAGGAGGAGGAGGAAGAGACAGGAGGGAGGGTGGGTGCAGCTTCCAGGCCTCCTCAAGGTTAGAAGAAGGAGAGGCTTATTAGTATCTCTTTGTGTCTTGGCCTGGGTGAGCAGCCGCTCTCCTGGTTGTCTCTTGCCGTGTCTCTACTCTACTGCTTTCCCATCACTAGCAGCTCAGACACCAAACCAGAACCTTTTTTTATGTGCTGATTGATAAAGCAAATCGCTCAGGGCAAAAAATAGGACCTTAATAAACAAAACGCTGTAGAGCCGGTTGTTGACAACATCCAGGGAATCTTTTCACACTTTGAAAAGACTCGGTTCCGCGACGAGGCCTTGATGAGGAGCAGAGACCTTCAGCTGACTGAAAATGTAAATGCACACATGGCTAGAGGAAAAGAGCCTCTCTCCCTTCCTTTCATCCTGCCACCTCCACTTTGCGCTCTTTCATTTTGATCTGTCTATCCTTGGTTTGTGTGCTAGAAGAGAGGCAGCTGGCAGGTGGCTGTGTGCGAAGGTATTGAGGTCTATGAAATATTTACCGAAGCAATAATGACTCCCTGGACAGAGTGAGTGGTGGAAGAAAGCAAGCAGAGGAGAGGCGACAAAGAGCAAGGTGAGGGAAGTAGGAAAGTGAAGAGGGCCTGTCATCTTTTTTTTTTCTCAACAGCAAAGATGAACAAAGATGAAGGAAGCAGACCTGACACTTTCAAGCACTTTGGTCAGTGAATAAAGATGAGCAGCATCACACTGTTGTGCTGAAAAAGTCATGAAAGATCATTTAAAATAAAAGTCAATGATAATATTCGGCCTTTTTTAACGTCATAAAATCTACATAATCAGATGATTGCAGTGAGAGGTAATACTCGTTGCAAGGAGAAGTGTTTCTTTATCTCGTTTGACGTATCACCTATAACTTTTTCAAAAAACTTATTTTTAAAAGAACACAACTTACAGAGGCTGAAACATATGTGAACACACTCGAGCGCAAACGCACACATACACACACGCACAGGCTCTACTTGTAATAATAAAAATCAAGACTGTTGAAAAGTAAAACTTCTAGGACGGGCGCCCCCGTGGCGAGTCTTTAATGCACGGGCCTACTCTTGTTTGCAGAGAGGACCCGGCACCACACTGTGGGCCAGTTTGATCCGGACAGCCAGCAGAGCCTGCTTCAGATGAGACAGGGAAAGGAAACTCAACTGTGGCGCTGCTGTTTTCCCTTCATAGCACTACCAGGATGCTGGGGTGGCTCAGAACAACAGTGAGCTCTCTAACCCGAGACTCTGGGTTGAGGATGGAAGGAAGGGCTGCCTCAACGCGGCAGAGGCAGGGGGGCTGCGTGGAAGCGTCTAGAATGGGAGTGAGCAGCAGATAGAGAGCAAGGGTTGGGACAAACAAACATGAACCTCTGCACCATTTGACTCGGTATGATACCGCCACGGGTGGGGGAAAAGTATTTGGAATACTTCCAAGTAAAAGTGCCTTTAAATTCGAGTGAGGAGTTTTAGTAGAACAAGCTGAAAATGAAACGTTAGTAATCTAGTTGGATGCAACAAAGTAGAGAAAGGACTCACGTGTGAACTTTAAATCATATTTAAGCTGTCAAATGCAAAACCTTTAACAGCACTGCAACAACAACGTGTTGAAATTGATCATTGAAATATGAAGGCCTTTCGTCCTCTGAGCTTAAACAGCAGCAGTCTCTCTTTTTGCGTCTCATCCTGACTGAGCACCAGCTCTTGTCTCATTAAGTAAGTCCCATCTCTCGGCATTACTGGCATTTCCCACCACCTTCCTGCAGCACACTGACTTAGCAGGGGGGGGCTCCAATGCATGTAAGCACGGAAGATTTATGTCAAGAGTGCGAGTATGTGTCCAAAACATGACACTCCCTGTGTACTCCCTGAAGCGAGAGGCTACACTTCCTGATCAGCAAGCTTGACACACTGGACAGCTGACCTCTCACCCCTCATTTCACCTGAGTCAAGGCTCGACCCTAGAGCCCATTCTCTGGCTCCTGCAGGGTCGCCGGGGTCACAGTTGACACAGCAGTACTGTGTTATGCTGAGCTACAACAGCCTCCACACATCAGCGTCACCCCTTCACTCAGGAAATCAGTGTCATACCAGATGGATGCAGCAGTCATATGAGAGAGCATGTATGCCTGGAAGTATTTGCCTCTTATTGCATATATATATATATATATATATATATATATATATATATATATATATATATATATATATATATATATATATATATATATATATATATATATATATATATATATATATATATAGTGAGTTATTTTTGGCCCAATATTTTTTCTATTTTAAATACTGTCCCCATAAATATTTTTTGCACATATACAAATACACAAATACAAAGAAAAGCTGTTAAAAAAAAAAAAAAAGATTGAGCAAATTTTATAATCCATGTTTTATGGGTGTTATTCTCAACGAGCCCTTCTGAATGAGCAGTCATTGATTAGTGTACTGAGGTTGTATCTGACAAATGACAAGACCCTGAGAGCTGACCTACACACTACTTGAAGGGGGGAGTGGCAAGAAACGAATGAGCGTACAAGCAGGCCTAGGAGGAAAATCCATGCGGCTGAGGTGAAGCCGCAGCCAGCCCGAAGAGCAATGTTGAGCAACAACTGGACCGGCGGCACTCCAATTACCGTGATTGGAGTGGGGTGCCTTGCGAGCGTCATGGAGGGGGAGGCAGAGATTGTGCGGGGGTAGATTTTCCCCACCTTCTCTCTCCTGCTTTCGGCCGCAGAGGCCCAGCACTCATCAGCATGCATGCTTTTACAGGCATAGCCAAAGCAGTCAATGCACTCCACTTTATTTATTAGTAAATAGAGACAGATGGTGATGAGAGGTTGTATTGACTACCCATAGCCTTTTAAACAGGAATCAATGGCCGGGGTGGAGCTCTGAGATGGGGGGCATTAACTTGCTAATACAGCCTTTTAAAATGAGCCACGGCTGGTCCCATGAAGCCGCTTTTTTTTTTTTTTTTTTTTTTTTTTTTTTTCAATCTGCAATGTCCACTTGCATTACAGTAAACAGAGTCTATCAATTGTAACGGCACCACAAAAAGATGACTTTACAGTTGATTTACAGGACCTGGCAGGTGTCAACATATTTATAAGCATTTGCAATACACCATTGATCTCATTGATTTGCTGAGCTGGCATGTTTCAGGTTTTATTTCAGTGGCGGGAGAATGTAGCCGGGCTTGGCTGAGAGATAGCATGGATCGTGGATCAACGCGGACATCTGTAGTGGTTGTATGTGACAAGATGATGTAGACTTCAGCTTGACTGATGCACACAGCAGGGCAGTTTACCATATGTAGGGGGGACAGCAGACGGGCACTCGAGAGGTCCACGTTTACATTAACGGCAGGGATGGACGGATAGACACAAAGAGCCTGCTGAGATCATGCCGCATCTCCAATATTCAGCATGAGCTTGCTTGTAGAGCTGCAGTCAGAGGTCATCCCCAGCATCTATTAGTAAGTCTTTATCATCTCCCAGCACTGTCTGCGAGCACACGCGAGCCGCAATCAAACAGAACAAACCACCCCTCCACCAGTAACCCCACAGCCCCCCTGCACAAGGATCGGCTGAGCTGCAGTGAGCCAGCGCCTTAAACCACCGTCCGCTGAAGCAATTAAGAGTTTAACCTGGATGCAGCCCAGGGAATCCAGAGAGAGACTCCAGTCAAATACAGCAAGGGTCTGCAGAAATACAGGCGGGCAGCGGTGAGGGAGGGAGGGAGCCAAGAGGTGAAAGAGGTTTGAGAAAGAGAAGACTTCAGGAGAGAAGGATCCTGGAAAAAAAGAGCAGAATGGAGAGAAGGTGAAAGAGAGCTTGGAGAAAGTGGGAAGGAAATGTATGAGCATGAAGGGAGACTGGAGAATGGCAGGAGGCTGGTGGAGTCGCAGGGACTGAATCTTAGCAGTGTACACAGCCCTCTCCTCCATCAGAAGAAGGTCACCGGCTCTCTCGGAGGATTCCCTTAAATAAAGTCCCCTATCCTGCACTTTTCTAGGCAAACAACCTCCTCTGCTCTTTATTAACTAAATATGAGGGGACTTTGACCGGGAGACAAAAATTCAATATTTTCCCCCCACCAAATATTTAAACCCAGCAAATAAACAGACAAATAAATAGATCTCCTCTGCCAGGGGAGAGAGGGCCAGCCGGTCCCCTGGATGTAATTTGACGGCCCACTTACTTGGAGGGCCAGAGCCCAGTGCTACTCAGACACTCATTTGAAGAGCTGTCAATCAAGGCGCAGCAGCATTGGAGATATAAGCGTGTGTGCTTGTGTGTGTGGCTCTGAGCTTTCGCGCGTCTGTTTAAAGGGGCTTGCCAGCAATTCTTCCACAAGGTTGGAGCAGATAAGGTGAGCGTTACTCCTGATGAATACACCACGCCTTCCTGCCACCAATACCACCTTTTCTAAGCTATCCTTCCTCCCTTATATCCATCCTCTACCTCTTAGACCCTGCGTATCAAATCATCCTAAGAATGACGTAGTATTCACACTTTTGTCCTGACTGTCTCCTGCAGATAAATTAAATATGATGGCAGTGCAGAAAAAGGGAGATGAGGTTGACAGCGTCTGCAATCCTATGCAACTGAGATTTGAACTGCTGTGTGAAGGCTGCGGTGTTTATAAGTGTAATTATAACGCCCCAATCCCCCCTCGGCTCCCTTCTTTTTGTAGTCATATTTTCCTTTCTACAACGGCTCTCTTTCATCTCCAGGTTTGTCTCCACTTTGTGAAATCTGGTAAATCAACCGGTTCTTTTTTGTCTCTGTGCTTGTTCTCTTGTTGCATTCAATATCTCTGAGGGAATTCGACAAAAAGTAAGGCAAAATGCATCTCGGCAATACACTCCAGTATTTAAAATTAATCTGATTGCCATCAAAGCTCAAAGCAGACAATTTGACACTTTTGTCCCCAATTGCCTCAAGATAGAATGTGTCACTTGTAAGGCATTCACCGTCACTTTGTTCTTCCGCTATTCATCTCGTGCTACAGCGTA
Source organism: Xenentodon cancila (assembly GCA_014839995.1). Lineage (NCBI taxonomy): Eukaryota > Metazoa > Chordata > Actinopteri > Beloniformes > Belonidae > Xenentodon > Xenentodon cancila. The sequence goes on from CM026197.1 coordinate 25,550,134, forward strand.
AAAGAGACTGTCCTCTCCTGGAAAGCTAAAACAGCTTCAAACAACCTATGTGAGCGGTCAGGGCCGGGAAACAGTGTAATTGTCTTTTTCAAGCAGCGTGCAGTCCCACTGTAAATGATGAGAGGTGGACTGATTGAAAATAAAAGTCTTGATGTATGTTTTCTTTTGTAATCAAAAGAAGTGGAGTCTTGTGCAGCACTCATGAGTACTTCTGAACAGCGGTAGACAGCAGTCACGGTTTCCTGAGTCTGGAGAATCAAGCAGGACCTCTGACAGGGAGCTGGACTCAGAGCTGCTCAGGCCCAGGGACATAGAGAAGCAAACTTTCACCATCTAAAACAACATCAGACTCATAAACCTCATCTTGTTCTTGGCCAACAGCGCATTACATTTCTTTTCACCGGGTTGCTGTTGCTGCAGACGGTCTGCGGTCTGAGCAACTCGCAAAGCAAAACGTTGGACCCAGTCAGTGCAACTGTCTGACTCAATAAAACCTCCAGGGTAATATTTGCTCAATATGGCTCAAGCGAGTTTTAAACGGTAAAGATCGGCTCCACATTGACCCTTTTTCTGAGTAGCTGTTTGTCTAGCTTCCCATCAGGATTCCTCCCTTATTCCTTAAAGTGAGAATGCAGTTAAGACACTAACTACTCATAAGTTCTTATAACTCTACTCAGGAACAATTAAACACAAAAAAATGAACAAACTATCCCTTATAGCTGATTGCTGAAAATTAGGTCTTGATCATTAGAGTCTCGTTTGTTATTCCACAAATAGCGTTTCAAAGAGCTGATTGATTGTGATTCCCTCGCTCTACCTTTGTAAAAAAACAAAAAATATAAAGGAGCAAGAAGTCTTCTTTTTCCTCTCTTGATGCGTGTGTGTGTGTGTGTGTGTGTGTGTGTGTGTGTGTGTGTGTGTGTGTGTGTGTGTGTGTGTGTGTGGTGTGTGTGTGTGTGTGTGTGTGTGTGTGTGTGTGGGGAGAGGACAGGCAATATCAGAAAGTCCTTTCATCCATTTTAGATGAGATGCAGATGACTCAATTATGCTTGGCCTGACATCAAGACCACTTGGCGGAGGAGCTGCTAATGTTGGAAACTGATCCATTTAATCCCACTGATATGAATGTCAGGATGCTAACAGGGCCCTTGACATAAAGATATAGAGACAGGTATGAGTGGAGACGCTTTGGTGCCACTCTGGAGAATGTGTCTTGCTGTGTTGGAACGCTGGAGAAGGCGAGGTGGAGGGGGGAGCCAAAGATGCACGGAGATTTTGTCACCTTTGAGATTGATAACTATTATCATGACGTTATGCTGGAATACAGCGGAAGAATTAAGATGCAGCAACATGCAAAACTGGCTTTGCTTAGTGACTTAAAGCAATCCCGGTGATCGCTTTTATCGGATCAAATCACATGGAACGTGGAACATGGAACAAGCCGTCTCAGCCTGCAGAGGTTCCCAGTATTTAGTGTGAGGTTGTCTTTTCTGTTTATGATAAGCCAGAGTATGTACAAATGTAAAACCAAATAGTAGATTCAACCAGCAGGATACAGGAAGCTAAATATTAGGAGTGACTGGAAGAAATGGGTCGGCTGCTTTTGAAATGGAGAAGGAAGCATAAAGAGTGCGAGGTCCTGAAGGAGAGATGATTTTGGGTCTGCCGGTCACCAGAGCCGGGGCCACAGCAGCGACCCACAAACATGCTCCACATTTGATCAGACTGCTGTTTGATGTGAAAGGCAACGCTCCCTTCAGACCCCCTCTACTTTTTTCAGTAAGTACAAACACTCATCCTGCCATAGCCTCTGTTCATCAGAGCTGCTTCAGCTGCATCAACACCAGCATCAAGAGTTCGGAAGGTAAAGCAACATGTCGATGGTGATCGGCATCCAATCAGAGAGGACAGTGGCTCCCAGGATGAGATGTTTCACATTTCAGCAGCTGTAAAGACCCTAGCTTTTATTCAGGCCACAACCTGAGGACGGTGAAAAGAAGGATAAAGAAGAAAATGTGGAAAATCGCAGGGACAAAAACTATGAAACATTTCTGGCTTCTCACAAGTCGCAAAATGTTGCACAAATGCCCTCGCGAGTAGTGGTCTTTTCAGATTAAACATGCTGATGATGGAGATTATTAACACAATGTTTTTATGCATATCATCCAAGTAAATAGCGTAAACCCAAGTATGGATAATATATATCTGTAACTGGCAAAGGCATGGGAAGCTGAAATTCCAAGATGAAATTAGAAACTTTTTTTTTTTTTTATTAATTAATGACAAGACTGAGACTGCAGGCTGTTAAATTTAAAACAAAAATTTTTTAACAACAGCAGTTTAAACAGCAGCGATGGAGATGCATCATGTCACAAACCAAAGGAGAAAGGTCCACCACATCCACAATCTAACGTACGTCCACACGAAGGACTGTGAAAACCATTCCTACCTGCTCCAAGACCAGCAGTATTGAAGACGTTCACTTTTGTTATTTTTCTTTAGAGAGATCTGACATTGGAATTCGTTTCTCTTTTTTTTTTTTTTTTGTTTTAGCAGGGTAGTCCTTTAGAAACCACATTCCTCTCTCATATCGGCTAATGTAAAATAAGAAAATCAATGCTAAAAAAAAAAAAAAAAAAAAAAAAGTTGTGTGGTTAGAAAAGGCAAAAAGAGACAATTTTGACCAGAAAAAAACATTTGAGCATGACAACCTCATCCATCCGTGACACATGGTGGGGGTTGCGCCATAGTTTGGACCCGGATCCTCTTGGTCCACAAAAACACAACCAAGTACGATTCGTGATTTTTCAAAAACGCAGACAAAGCTGTGATTTTCCAAAACCTTCCCAGATAAAATCATTGACTAGAACCGTAGATGCAGCTGCACAAACCTGTTTCATTTGAATCTTCTTTAATGATGTTTGAATTAACGACTCACATGAAAATACCATAAAGAAGCTTTTCTTTATAGAAATAACCCGTGAAAGAATGGCACCGGACTGCAACCTTTCACTTCATTTACAACTGTCACTTTATGTGCAGCCTTGTATTTATGCTGATGAGAAACTTTTTCAGTCTGCCTCTTTTATGACCTTCAGTGTAATTAACAGTTGCAAAACATTAGGGCTTGTGTTGCTTCGCATGTAGTCAATCAAGTCAATGTTTTGTTGGTGCTGAGTGGTGTTTGTCTGTGTTGGTGACAAACGAGCGTGGCCCGTCCCACCGCTGACAGCCGCCCCAGAGCGGCGATGCTATCTTCAGCTCCTCTGCCTGCTTCTACAATTACTACGGCCTCTCTGGCCCCGGGGCCACTGACATTAAGCCGCACTGCTCGGACACACACACACACACACACAGGTTTATTTGTACAAACCTATCTTCAGACATGGGTTTTAGTGTATATAAAATATATATATATATACATTTTTAGTGTATTGTACACACACTGATAACCCTGATTCTCGTTACGGCTTTAAATACATTATTTCTAAGATCAGACTTTCTCAGTTCTATGCGTGAAAGACAGTTACCCTTCACAGATGGTCTTTCACCACAAAGCAAATCATTTCTACATAAAGCAGACTAGTAATAGGTTTACATTTGAATTCAATTCCATCTTCTTTTTTTTTCAGATTTAATGCAACTTTAATCTAATCAGCCTAATCCTTAAAGTCACTCACTGAAGCATTTGACTTGGATATGACCCCAAACTGATACCTTTCCCCACCGCACACCTGGTTATTTTATCTCTCCCTGCGCCTATTGTTGGCCTAATTGAAGGTGGCTTGGCTGACTGGCTGGCGGCTGACCCCGGTCAGAACAATGCATACCTGTGGCTCTCACCAGCGCCGTGTAATTGTCTCTTCAAGTGGGGGCCCTTTTTCAGTCGGCCCCTGAGGGGAGGACGCTCCATGCTCATCCATCACTCAGTCACTCAGCCACTACAGGAAGTAGTTAACACAAGCGACCTCTGGGATGGCAGTTGGTGATGGGTGTGGAGGTGAGGATTTGGAGACGAATACAGAATATTGGCCATCACCTACAGGGAGTGACACCACTCAGTCAATCACTCCATCAATCACTCAGTGGTAGAAAATGTTGACTCTTATTTATCCAGTCGCTTCTTTTTGAAGTTTAAAGAAAAGAGACAGAATGACACAGCATGTGGAAAAAAGATTACTTAATAAAAACGCGTCCTTGTTGTGTAGAAGTTTTTGTATTTAAAAGATTTTGATTCAGTGATGGGGCAGGGGAATTAAAATCCACTCATAGCAACGACTTTCTAATGTAGACTATATTGCCAAAAGTTTTCAATAACCCTTCCAAATAAGCGGAATCAGGTGTTCCAGTCACTTCCATGGCCACAGATGTATAAAATCAAGCACCTGGACATGCAGACTGTTCTTACAACTATTTGTGAAAGAATGGGTCGCTCTCAGGAGCTCAGTGAATTCCAGTGTGGAACTGTGATAGGATGCCACCTGTGCAACAAATCCAGTCGTGAAATTTCCTCACTCCTAAATATTCCACAGTCATCTGTCAGCTGTGTTATAAGAACATGGAAGTGTTTGGGAGCGACAGCAACTCAGCGACAAAGTGGTAGGACATGTAAACTGACGGAGCAGAGTCAGAGGATGCTGAGGCCGATAGTGTGAAGAGGTCTCCAACTTTCTGCAGAGTCAATCACTAAAGACCTCCAAACTTCATGTGGCCTTCAGATTAGCTCCAGAACAGTGCACAGAGAGCTTCATGGACTGGATTTTCATGGCCGAGCGGCTGCATCACCAAGTGCAATGCAAAGTCAGATACAGTGGTGTAAGGCACGCCACCACTGGACTCTAGAGCAGTGTTCTCTGGACTGATGAATGACGCTTCTCCATCAGGCAATCTGATAGACGAATCTGGGTTTGGTGGTTGCCAGGACAACGATACTTGTCTGAGTGCATTGCACCAAGTGTAAAGTTTGGTGGAGGGAGGATTATGGTATGGGGTTGTTTTTCAGGATCTGGGCTTGGCCCCGTAGTTCCAGTGAAGGAACTCTGAATGCTTCAGCATACCGAGACAATCTGGAGAATTCCATGCTCCCAACTTTGTGGGAACAGTTTGGAGCTGGCTCCTTCCTCTTCCAACATGACTGTGCACCAGTGTACAAAGCAGGTCCATAAAGACCTGGATGACAGAGTCTGGTGTGGGTGAACTTGACTGGCCTGCACAGAGTCCTGCCTTCAACCTGGTAGAACACCTTTGGGATGAATTAGAGCGGAGACTGAGAGCCAGACCTTCTCGTCCAACATCAGTGTGACCTCACAAATGTGATTCTGGAAGAATGGGCAAAAATTCCCATAAACACACTCCTAAACCTTGTGGACAGCCTTCCTTATAGCTGCAAAGGGTGAACAAATGTCATATTGAACCCGATTGATTAGGAATGGGATGTCACTAAAGTTCATATGCGAGTCAAGCCAGGTGAGCGAATACTTTTGTCTATATAGTGTATTTCCAAAGAAAGATTTATATGGACACTTTTCATGTAATGTGAAGATTTCAGCCAAGGACACACACTAATAAATAAAAGATCTTCACCTGTCGCTGTCTCGTTTAATTCAAGGAAAACTGAAATCCTAGAAAGAAGCTTCTCCTACTTCTTCTCACAAAGAGACACACCCTTGCATTATCTAGAGTATGTGCCTTCAGCTTTGCTCTTTTTATAAGTGTGAATATCTATCAGGAATTAAAAAGAAAAGAACTGAGAGGGACACGGGCCGCTGGATAAAACACATTTTTTATTTACTGCCATTCCTATTGCTTCAAACAGACAAGCTGAGGCGCAGGGAGCACAGAGTGATTCAAACAGGTCGAAGCTGCTGCCGATCTACAAACAAATCTCTGACAATTACAAACAACAAAGGCGCAAAAGAAAAAACTCAAATAAAATCAAAAATTAAAAAAGAAAATGAAAGAAGAAGCAAGAAGAACAGCATTTGGCAACTATTAACATCTTGGAAAAAACTTCTGAAGTAAAAAACAGAGTGCATTCTGCATTTTTAATAGTAAACAGCATCTCTACTTCATCTTGAACTAGATAGAGAGAGAAATCAAACGTGGAAGGCTGCTACACTGCTTTGACGTCGGCCCCCTTTTCTTGCCTTTTTGAGCTTTTTTTGAAAGTGGATTTTTGTCAGAAGCGCCGGATCTTTCTCTCGCTCTCTCGGATGGCCCGCAGCATTACAGGGGAATGTGGTGCTCTACACGCTTTAAGAGTAATTAAAAGCGATATAACAGCTGTAATTATGAGAAACGGCGGTTGTGTTCCGGGTCATTCTATCAGCGCTGCCTTTCATCAGAGCAGAGGCAGAGGGGCTGCGCTGCTTGACTCTGTTTTCTCCATATGCACGTCTTCAAGAGCAAACAACTGGCGGGCAGCCTACGGGCTCACACACAAACACACACGCACACACACACACACACACACACACACACACACACACGCACCTACATGAAGACGCTTGGGGAAGGGGAGCGTGCACAAACACACCAGCCAGTGACTGATCGCATGCATACTCACATGGCTAAATGTACACACACACACACACACACACACACACACACACACACACACACACACACACACACACACACACACATCAATATGGCACCAGTTAAAACACTTGACAACACACTCTTCACGTATTCCAGCAGACATTGTGACATTCATAACTCACATCGTGATCTTTCTTTGGTCTCTTCAGGTTTATTCCACTTCCCAATACAATAACAGGGGCTACACTATACACAATGAATGAAGTCTGCGACAGCGTGTGAGCAACGGGTGAGTTTCACCGTCCTACTGTATTATAACACTGTGTGACAAGTAGAAAGCATATCTGTATGCACTGTACTGTGACTACTAAGAATGAGTCAATCCACTGACAGAAAGAAGCATGTCTGGGTTACATGAGATTAAGTAACAGAGTACACGGAAATAATAAATAGTCACGAATGCTAACACTGAAATGCAGGTTCCACGTAGGTTCGTTAGGCTGCTGTGACACTGCTGGCTGGGGCTAAGCTTTGCATCGTTAGCATGTTACTGAAGCACTACGCTGAATCTTCTGTGGTGGTCTGGTTTCTTTCCAGCCAAAACCAAGTTGTGGTGACCGAGTTGCCGGGAAGAGCCGGGTGGTTTGGAGTCAGGGGGGGGGGTGGCGTTCGGGGGAATCGTAGAGGGAGAGGGAGTTGTCGGAGATTCTCCGTTGGAAAAGGAAATCAACTTCGGTGGGACTGCTGATGTGGGGACCACTCAGAAAAGCTGGTGGGTTCATTTTTCCCTTTCTTTATTTCTCTCTTCCTCTAGCCGTCCTTCACATCCTGTTAGAGCAGAAAAGAAATGCACTGATGTATATGATGTATTTTATACTGATGTAAAAGATGGCTTTCATTAAAGTTGTCGGGAACTCCGGATTCACATTGCTGGTAACAGGTTAAGTCAAACTTAAGTGTTGGCATCTGCAGTGATGCATCCTCCCGCTGAACCTGTGACCAGACATGCACTGGAGCTTGACATGTATATAGGCATAAATATCATTCACACAATTGGATTCAAAGTCTATTTTTCATTGATTCCAGCAGCGTACCTATTTCAGAATATATTCGAATTCGCTGTATAAAGACATGCGCTTAAAAGCAGTCTGGTGTGACAATCTTCAGATAAAATGTGACTGAATCACTGAATGAGTGTATTAGTGTTAACTTATTATGTACATATATAATAATGCATAAAAACAAAAATCCTTACAAGCTCATCAAATTTGATTAATACAACCTCAGATGAACGACATAACTTCCTCGTCTTCTTTATGTTTCTTCCGTTCTTTGAGGTTTGGAGATATTTATTTACAAGCAGTCATTTAACGGTCCCACCACAGCAGTTTAATCAGCTGGATGTCTTGACTTTAACTTGGTCGTTGCACCATCTTTTTCAGCTTCTCTGGTGCAGATCTGTTGGTGTGTTTGGGATCATTGTCCTGATTACCTTAGGCTAAGCTATATAACTGTCAGAGAAACACGCACGCATTTGTCTTAAGAACACTTTTGCTGTGCTTGACTTAAAGACTGCAAGGTGCCCGGGTCCTGTTGCTTCAAAACAAGCCCAGATCATCTCCCCTCCACCGCCGTGTTTTACAGTTGGTATGACGTGTTTGTTCATGATGACATGTTCTCTTTAGAGAGACGTTTTTTCTCTTTGAAACTCTTCAAAACAGTCATTTTTTAATTATACTATCAAAAACTTTAACACTGAATATATTTGATACACATGTTGAAGTCGGTAAACTTTGTGATGTAGCTCTTGGGTTTTTACACTTTCACGGAGCATTGTGCTGTTTGACCATGGGGACAACCTGCTGAGAGGTTTACTATTCGGGAGATTGAAAAAATTTCAAAATAGATGCCCAATTATAAATAATCTTTCTTACTGTAGAACAATTAACTCCAAACCAATTGCAAATGATTTTAGGACCATTTCCAGACTGATGAGCAGCAACAATTGATTCTCTAAGATCATTACTGATGTTGTTTCTCCTTGGCATTGGGTTAACACACACCTGAATCATCCAGACCGGAAAACTGCCAAAACTTGTTTTAACACTGGGGATCACACTTATTGATACTCAGTCAATCAAACGAACTTTGATAGGAGCGCCTGGCCTCCACTTTTCCTATTCATCCTGTGAAATATGCAAGTATCTACTTTGTTTTTACACACACCATTTCTATATTTTCTTTTCTATATTTGGACTTAGTTGTTGTTAAATAAATAATGACATGGTGTAAGATGTTTTGCGGTTTACTTTATCACCTCACGAGTGCAGAGACGATGTGTTTTCTTATGTCGTGATACACAAACATTATAATTTAAAGCAGGTGTATGTTTTCCCTGAACTGTACTTGCAGTACTTGTAGACACAGTACTGTATTTGTCTTCGTTGTGTACTGGACATTGTTACACTTCTTCACATCTTGGGCGCACCTCCAAAGCAGTGACTCCACTTTACTGATGATGTCAGCCAGATCAAAAGGCAGAGGCATGCTGGGGTCATCCACACCCCAGAAGGGCCGGTCCACAGGGGCCTCCTCAGGGGGTAAAGTCTGGGCCAGACTTGAGTGGCACCTGAGAACACAGGAAACACAGAAACCCATGAACTTCTCCCTTCCATCAGGAACAACTGGCAGACACACACATCACCGCCACGCCAGGTTAGCGAGACAACTTTGGACATGTGCTTTCCTTTCTTTATCTTTTTAGATAAAGTACTACCAACTGAGAGTTTTCAATCTTACTAAACTTTAAAAAAAATGGAAATGATCCAATGAAAAATGCTTTGTAGCTTCAGAGTAGAGGTTCAATAACAAAAAAGGGAATATATAAACACATTCATGTTCTCACAACGTGAGTAATATTAGTAACATTAAACAACGCTAGGTCTGCTGAAGGTGAAGATAACTAGGAATGTTTCTTTGTGCTCTTTCCGTATTGACTGATGAGGAATTTAATGGGGTCAGTCCAAGAAATGTCAAGCTGTTTAGTCAATTATAAGTGAGTGCTTGTGTGTGTGTGTGTGTGTGTGTGCGCACGCGTGTGTGCGTGCGTGCGTGTGTGTGTGTGTGTTAACGTCTTCTTAGACAGTTTTTGGCCACAAGATGATCAGCTCTGGCGTTTTCTCTCCCTTTATGACTCCTAATAACACTTCAGCCGAATGAAACCTCTGGGGCAGACGAGAGGAAGCTCGCCTGTGTGATTTGTGTGTACAAGCGAGATTTAAATACGTTTTAAATTCTCGGTTTTGTTGTCTTGAACGCCTGAACTTGCTTTGGCAAAACTGAAATACAGAAAACCCGGCGAAAGCTCGCTGAACTTACTAGCGCATAGAGGAAGGAGGGAAGCAATGTGTCGGGGAAGTGTTTCCAAAGCCAGGCTGGTTTCGGTGATGGAAAGCCTTGACATTATGTACCGTGATTAATGTCCCATTCATTCGGCGCAGACACAGGCACACACAGCAGGATGCTTTCACGGGATCATCACTTATGACAGAGCAGTGAGAAAACCGCCCTGTGATTAATAATCTGAGGTCAGATGTAATTTCTACAGTATTTTGAACCCCTACAGACCTAAGCCACATCTTTTGTCAGACCTGTGTAAATATTTACTGCTGTGACTTTGTGTTGCTCACTGCTGTCATTGTAAATCTGCCCTCACTCTGCCTCCTGACAGACGAGGGCGACCCCTGACCCGGAGGCGCATGAGGGAGAGCTACAGGACGACATTTGTATGTTGTGTGTGTAAGCAAGCGCATGTGTGTTTGTGAGCAGTGACTTCTTGAGCCGCGAAGGCCAGCCGTATTCCCCATCCGGTCGTTAATGCCAGGGCCTGTCATATCTCTTTACCCCATCCACACCCTCAAAAAAGAAAAAAAAAAACAAAAAACAACCTCAAACAAGACCCTCGCACATGCACACAACCACCGCAACCATGCGGCCAGTAACAGGAGGTGGGGACCGAGGGCACAAAGAGCTGAAGGGAAAGACATGGAGGTGGGTTAAGGATGGGATGAGGGGATGTTAGAGTTGTCAGGGGACAGCCGGGGGCTGCCACAATTTGTGATTATATATTTTCTCCAGAGCCACTTAATGTTCAACTGGCTCCCAGCCTAAGTGCTGCATTTTGGTGTGGTTAGCCCTTTAAAGAGCTGCTGCATTATGGTGGTGAGGAGCAGCATTAACATCCACTGTCCAATATATCTTCAGCGCTCTGGATCAGGGCCTGATAATAGCATCTGTTAACATGCATTAAGTACCATTATGTAGCACATCACTTCATAAATAATACGATTAGACGACCTTGGGGCTTTGCGACGAGCCGTGTGTTTAAATGTTCTCATCATTTATTTAGGGTGCGAATTAAAGGAAGCACCACTTCAGAAAAAGAGGAGGAGGAGGAGGAGGAGGAAGAGGAGGAGGACATGGCTGGCATACATATCTGCACAGTGAGCAAGAGCAAACTGACCCAGGCAGCACGCACACATCCAAACACACCCAGACACACACTGTGTGATTCTGCTGACACTAGCTCGAGGACACCACGGACCAGGGAGACCCGGGCTTTTGATTTGGGCTGATTAAGTATTCATGCAGTAGAACTATGAGAGAAAACACTTGCCTCTTTTCTGCTGCCCTGACTCATAATGAAAGGCTACATACCGTAAAAAAGCCAACTAGTGGCCTTCAACAGAGCTGTTGCCTTTATTTGACAAGGGATCTTGCAACATCAGGCTGAAAATAGAAAGCTCCAGGTTTTACCCGAGATCTAAAAGATATCAAGACTGGAAGACTATCAAAGATAATATAGTGAAGGTAATTTAGAGCGCACTTCTACACAATCTACCACCATTCGCAGCATACCATCCCCTGACTGCTAAAATGGAACCAAACAAAAAGTCAATACTGGGCGAGGTGCCTTAAGCTCTCCGGGGCTCTTGCTAGATATTCTGTGTAAGCTACAGTGGCGTACAAACAAGGCTCACTAAAAGACTTTCCCATGGTAGAACAGTCCACCTTAAAGTTAAGGTCAAAGACAAAGAGGTGCGCGTGTGCGTGTGGGTTCAGCGGCATCATTCAGGGGAGGGTGGGGGCTTTAAAAAGGTGCAGAATGTGTTTGTGAGTCCAGGCTGTTCCAATGGATTAACCCCAGACAGATATGGGCCTAACTATCCCATCTGGCGCTCGGTCAAGAGAGATTGGCAATACAATCACTCATTTCAATTTGCCCTGAAACCTTATAGCCCGGCAGGGCCCTGCTCAAATGGTATGCTAATGCAAAAGGTATCTAGGATTCTATCGTCTCTATTCCACTGAGGCCTTTCCCTGCATGCAGCACAGTGCACTTGAACTGCGGCTGGGCCGCGAGCTCCGCGGCCCTCATAGCAATAAGGACCCGAGCCCCCTTTGCGCTCAAACTAACCACTTTAGCTAAAGTGAGTGTTAATTATGGACAGGCAAAGCAGTCAATAAAAGGTTAATGTAAAAGTCAAAGGATAAATTCCTTTAAGCATTGCATCATTCCACCATCTCTGCGACCAACACACTGCTCACAGGTCTCCTAATCAATACGTTTTACTGTAATGCGCTCCTCATCGATTTCCTCCTCCGCCCCCCGCCCCTGCTCTACGGTCCGAGCTCCATCACTCGCTTAAAGAAAGAAGAGAGATGGAGGGAGAGAAACAAGTAAATAAAATGATTAACCTCGGTTTCACTTTGTTGTTTCACTCTTAAACTCTCTCTGAAAGGCTTGTTAGAGGAGGGCAGGGTGGTCCAATATCATCACTGCCATCCCAGCCACCCCAATCATCGGCATCATCAGTCCACTCAATCTCTGCTCGGTGTGTAATTGTGAAGCAGCACACTCAGGCAGGACCATACATTAAAAGGCCTTCTGCTCTTAACAGGATGGAAATCCGCCTAATAGACAACATCAGTGCTTCCGACTCATGCAATTACACTGATAGATGCACAATTGTGTCAGGCCAAGTGAAAAAGAACCCAGACAATGTAGATAAGAGACAACACTTATTGCATTATTGCTACAGGAGGTCATTTGTAACCATGAGGGACAAGACCCAGCAGGCTGCTCGACTCAGGACATCATCTTTGGACATGGCAAATATGTTTTCTAAACTGGTCAGTTGTTTTATGTAAAGGTCATGTAAATGTAAGGGTATGTGGTTTGTGTAACCCTAATTAAATTAAGTTTGATAAAGTAAAGTCCAAAAAAAAAAAAAAAAAAACAGGGTAAAAGTATGGCTTTAGAACAGTGCAAACATGAGTTTGAATTAAATTTGATCTAAATCAGATAGCAAAAAACTATAAAGACTGTAGAAAGGTATAATGAAAACAAAAAAAAAAATCATCCATTAAAGTTTTGATCTGTATAATGTGTCTGGGTCGATCAAAGGAAGCGAAATACCTGAGGTTACCTGCTTTCTCCTGTGCTACGTGTGTTTCATCTGACGCTCTTAACAATTCTGTGCAGGTGTGAACTTTTATGGTTTTGGCAGCCTGAGTGGCCGATAGCTGAGAATGCAATCAAACAAGTCATGAAAAAACGGGCATGTGTCTCGTAAATCAGCCTTCCCCTGAAGGTAAGGCATGCAATCATGAAGCTAGAAAACAGAAAAATCAAAGAAGTATATTATCCATGTGCTTTCTGCATGTATGCAAAATTGTGTAAGAAGTTAGTAATTTAGCACATCTATCATTGTATTCAATACAGTCATGATGGTGATAGGTGAGAGATACACAGAAGGATTGTTTTTATCAACATATTTCTGCGTTGGGCCAAGATAGCAGGGACATAATCAGAGGGCCTAACCTGTGAAATGTCGTGCTCTGAATCTCAACGTCAACCCACCCAGGACTCTAAGGGCCTTGTGGACGACAGGGGGCTTCCCTAAGTTGAGCCTGAACAACACCTTGCTCAACTCCTATAACTCCAATCACTGCCACATTCTGCCTTGAATTTGAAGTGCCCTGGTGTGGGAACCAGAAAGAAGGTGTGGGTAGGGCTGCGTCTTAACTGTTTCCTCTGGATCAATCAAATGCTATTGTGTCTGCAGACGGCTGCTGACTGTACACTTTGTAAGTGTGTGAGGTGGGCAACTGTGGATAGAGAAAAAGAGAGGGTGGGGGCATCATCAAATGCATGACATATGTTCCTTTCATTTTGATTCCCTCTAAGGAGCCTTGGGTAATAAAACTAACATCTGATGCACTCTTTTCCCCTTTAATTAATGGTTGTGAAAACCACACAAAAATGCATTAGCAAGGGGGGGCTGTGGGGTTAAGAGAAGAAGCGGTTGCTGCTTGGTATTTTGAGCATCCACATCCCTCCACCCACGTGCCACTATGGCTCCGCTGCTGGGAACAATAATTCCACAAGGGTACATGGTTACCTTTCCTTCATCAGACTCTGTGAGGTCCCCCCTCCCACCAGCTGCAGTCTGAAACGCTCATTAAACCACATGAAACAAATAACGCTCATTACTGGCATCTCCGGCTAGTTGGAACCACGCGGTCACGCGTTTCTGTTGGGTCCGCGCACCAGTAGTAGCGGTAGAGTCGGTCTATGGAAGAAGCGGAGACGTTTGGCTGTACCTGAACGGCCTCTGCCCGCTTCACACACAGATTTGTTTGATGTGGCCTGGCTGGCTGCCCTGTCTGGAGCAGGGTGGACCAGATGTAACAGGAAAAGAAAAGAAGGAAAGAAAGACAGAAAAAAGAAAACACAAACACACAAATCCAGGTAGCCTCAAAGCAGCTTTAATAATTGGAGGCAATAAAACACTATTGCAGCCTGGAAGTGCAGAGAAGGCAAGCCCCTGAACTACAGCTACGGCTCTAAAAAACCAGGTGGACGTCCATTAGGTGCTTAACAGCATAACAAATTACCAAACACCCTGGCCTGCTCCTTCCCCTCCTCAGGCTATGAGATGGAATGTGGCCTAACGTCAACACAAGCGCAAAATTTATGAGCGGACAACTATTGTTCAAATGCAATCAGGTTCTAATAAAAAAGAGGCAGGAAAGGGACAAATAGATAGGGTCCTCCTGGCCGTTTACTCTTCCGACAAGGGGTGGAGAGACAGATCATCTCCTAGGGCTGTGGGCCTGTGTGGGTCTGTGTGCCATAGAAAGAGAGCATGTGCGTGAAAGAAGAAAAACAGATTGTGTGCGAATGCTTCAGGCCAAAATGAGGAGTGCGATGGCTTTTGGCCTGCTAGTCACTTGTCCCAGGCTCAGTTTCGTTCAGCACAAGTAGGAGAAGTACAGGGCAAGTGAAAAAAAAAATACAATAGAAAGTTTCATCTTAGTCTTGCCAGCTACACCCAAAGTGAAGCACAAAACAGTGACAGCAGCCAAGTTCAACTCAGCGTCCCAAACAAGACGCACATGGCAAAAACATTTGTATGTATAAAAGCAAAACTAATTAGAGCGGGTTGCAAAGAGACACTGAGGTTTTTCCTGATGACGCTGTTTATTTATAAAGCCCAAGAGAGAAAACGGAGCAATCGGAGGACTTGATGGTGAGGGTAAAAAGGTTACGAGCCTGCAAGTGTTTGCACTTTTTCACAGCTCGGCATTGGGAGGCTGTAAATCTGCTGTTAGAGAATCAGGAAGATGGTTAATGTGGCACTGGGAGCACTAACTCTTATTCTTTTTTCCATAGCAATCGCATGCCATAGCTGTGAAAACTTGTTGTGTGACTGATCTTGTAAAACGATCATTTTTAACCCTTATCCCTCCCCTGCCTCACATGCTCCCTCTCTCTCTCTCTCTCTCTCTCTCTCTCTTCCTCATGGGCAAGCATTGGTGCCTTGTGGGTATCATCTGAATGGTGCAATAAAGCTGGTGATGGATGAGGCCTGCCTCAACAGCACCGCAGCCACGCCATTGGACAGCACCTGACCGCAGTCACATGATAAGGTCGATTCAACACAGGCACAATTCCCACCTGTCTTCAAGTGTCGATGGTGGGGTCAATCTGGCCTGGCTAATTATAGTCTATTGTAACTTAAATGGCACGGTTACAAGTCATCCTTCTTCCTCCAGGGCATGCGGTGTTAAGTTTTGACGTTCCTTTTTGTAAAGCGGAACTATGCAACAGAGTATTTAAACTGTTGCACAACACATATTGGGTTTCAAAAATGTGAGTATTAAATAGCTTGACATGAAAAACAGAGGGAGATAATGTGCAGCGCTCTTTTAAGAAAGCATGGGAACATTGTGTGCAGGGAAGTTTTCAAGAGCAGG
Organism: Xenentodon cancila; assembly: GCA_014839995.1. NCBI lineage: Eukaryota > Metazoa > Chordata > Actinopteri > Beloniformes > Belonidae > Xenentodon > Xenentodon cancila. The sequence continues at coordinate 25,565,995 of CM026197.1, forward strand.
AAACAGCTTCAAATAAATACATTATACTGAAACGGCATACAAATAGTCACCTCATTGTTGACACCGCTTGTCCTGATAACATCAGGTAATAAGCTCAGAACACCAGTGACAGTAAACACACCCCAATGAAACCGTCATAAATCTTCAACCTCATAAATTGCACAGACTTAGGTGGAGGTGATACATATGATCAACAAAGCATTCTCGTAAAAACAAAATGCGAAAACCGAACACTTGTTATACAACTAATCACAAACAAAAAAAGCCTTTATATGAGAGTCCTATCAGATGCCAAAATTGAACATTGATCTCGCTCTGATTCTTCTAGGTGGGATGTTGGATAATCATCTGAAGTTCTTTCGCGTTGTTGGTTTCGTCCAAATGGACAAACAAAGGCGCGGCAGGCAGCGGGAGAAGGAATTCTCACACAAGCATTTGTGGAAAGTCAACAGTTAAAACTTCTGTTACTCTCTGTATTTACTAGATTAACTTCCTCAGATGCTTTGATTATCGTCAGTAAATCAACAAAGGAACAGTGTGTAAGTGTGTTTTGTGCACCCAAGCTTACATAAGTGTGCACCGTGCCAGAGGATTGCTTTCTGCCAGGTGTTTGAACTTCTGCATCACCTGGAACTCCTGCTGTGTGAGCATGAGTTTTGTTTCACCCTATTAAGTAAACAGTGGTAATTAAAGGGCCTCAGTGTTTAAACGCTGTGAACAGCCAGCAATTTGTTTGGAAGAGCAGCCAGGCCAGGCCCTGAGGCGCTGCACCAAACAGGATGCAAAGGGCCAACGCAGCGAGCCAGGGAATGCAGCAGAATGACTGAGTATGTAGGCACCTGCCTATGCAGATGAGTTGATGCATGTGATTTAGGCGTGGGTGCAAATCAATCACTGAAACATGTACAAGGTGTTGAGACAAAGCAGTTGTGGAGAACAGGCTTTTAATAGCATTTCTCTGCTGACAATGGCATGACTCAGGGAAAGGGGAACATCTTCATGTCCGCATAACTCAGGTCTGTTTCATTGACCCCGCTCCTTTGTCATCCAGATACCGATGTGAGTGAAGTTGAAAGGTGCCGTTTGCTGTTGAGTCAGTTGAGTTAGATGGAAAAAGAAAAACAGATTATACAGGCTTAACTTGTTTGCCACTAAGACAACAAAACGACAAAAGCCACAAGCAGAGCTCAGCATGTTAAAATGGAGGGATTACAAGTGAAGTTGTAACAAAGATCAACTCTTTATTAGTTTCCTCTCCACGTGATTTTTTGTTTCACTCCATAAATATACCCCCCCTTCAGCCCCACCAATGACAACGATGACGCTTTTCGCTAAATTCTCCGCCATTACAGTTGATCTGGGGTCAGCTGTAGGTAGTAAGAGAGGGATAACTTCTTTCTGAGCCCCACATAAAACCCAGATGGCTACGCGGAAGCTCCGCTCCACAGACTAGCTTATGACTCAATCACTGTGGTCGCATCTCCAAGTCCACAGTTTAACCCTCTCTGATGTCAGCCAAGGTCACAGATGCACACTTGAGAAGCAAAAAGAGGAGTGAAGTGCTGCCAGAGCAGAAGGAATTAGATCCGGGCTGAGTGGCCCTCATCTGGCTAAGCCTGGTAAGCAGCAAGACTAACAGGCTGAGGCACGGTGGTTTGGGTTCACAGGCGCGCACACACACACACGCACACGCACACGCACACACACTCCCCTGCTCCTACGCTTGCGTGTAAATGGATGCACACATAAATATGTTGGTAGACACACTCTGGCAGACCCGCATACACACTCGGAAGGATTCAGAGGGCCACAGATGGTGTGCTGCCCCGGGCCTGGTAACTTGGGCTCTGATTGAGCTAGTTTTAGATCCAGTTTAGAAGCTGGCACGATGCACAGGACTCGGAGTGTTGAGAAGAAAGACAAAGAACAGTTGAAGAAGAGCACGAGGCCATGAGAAGAAGAGGTGGAAGCCGTCTGCGTTACCCACACAGGGGATTCGAACATTTTTAGCACTAAATTTACATGTCACTGTCCATTTGTCCCTTTACCCCGCTGCCCATGTGCTACCACTGTGTCTCTACCTTATGCCTTCTACTGCAAACACACACACACACACACACACACACACACACACACACACACACACACACACACACACACACACACACACACACACACACAGGGAGCCAGCGGCCACTTCAGCCATAATTCCGCCTGACTTCCGCTGTCTGACTGGCAGGAGACAGGGAGGGTGAGGACAACAAGCTGTGAATACGGGAAGAGACAGAAAATCATTGAGAACCTTGCCTTTATGAATCTTTGATGAGAGAGTGGGGGTTGGAGGGGCTTTTGCCTCTGGTTAAATCAGAGCATAGCATGTGTGGTGCGTGTATAACTGCCAGCAGAGGTTGAGATAAGCAGGACCTGGACCAGGCCCAAACAACTGCAAACCCCGGAGTTGGGAGAATTCATCTCTGCAATTAGTCCCCGTCCTCCCTGCTCACGTTGCAGGGTAAGTGATATTGGTAACTAAGCAAAACAGATGCAACTACGTGGGTCTTGGAGCCCAGCATGGAGCAGAAGGTTGAGATGCTCTCCGAAGTCTTTGAACTAAAGTGGAGGGTGTTTTCCATTTTTAATCATACAGCTGCCACCAACTCCACAGATTTAACACAACATGATCTATGAAGCCCTCTACATGAAGTGGACACAATAAGAATAGGAAAAAAGGGTTATTCAAGGTTTCATGTCCTTTAAAAGTATTCGTTATTAAACTGTACAGATTAGACACAAAATATTAGAAGTACTTCAACTAGTTTTAAATAGTAATGTTTTTAAACACATCTTGCAAAGATAGTAATGTTGAATGTTGTTACACACTTAAAAAGAGAAACCTGTTACACTACATATAATTACACTGACACCAAATAATACTGTTACACAATCAATAAAACCAGTCACACTTGAAATAATGACACTGTAAATCGGTTGGTTGTTTTGTTATTTAACACTGGAACTGCAGAGGTGGCATCGCGGACCGTTTGGGGTTTTACTATGTGAATAACTTTGTTTAAACAAAATCTACAGGTCTGTCACTATTATTATTATTATTTTTATTAAAAACACGACCACAAAGTAAGCAATTACAAAAATAATAATACTATAAACCCAATAAATCTAGACAGAATCAAGAGAAACAGAAGGTTGATCCACGCACACGTGTTTATGTGCGCTTTGTGTTTCATATACAGTTTGTTAAAATAATATGTTTTGAGGATTGTGCTGGTGCTGTGAACATATTTTATCTATGTTTAAACTTAATATTTTTCACTTTATGGCATAATTTTTATACTTTTCAAAAAAATATATATGAAAAAAAAAATTCTTATGAACCAAAGGGGGGCCCAGCAAAAAATGTCATCAGTTAATCAGTGAAACCTTGGCTTTTAGTAATAAACAATTTTCCGTTTTTTACCCATTAAGGCCTGATGCTGTAGTTTGATACTGCAGTTCTCATGCTCAGGTCTGGTTAGGTAAAGACATGTACCTTAAGTTTGAGCAATACTGAAGATCAAGATTCAACTCGGCATTAAAGACCACATTTATTATTTTAATACCCCCCATTAAATGATTTAATTAGATGTACATCCATCACAAATGCAGAGAAATCAGTACAACAGTGATGTGTGTGATGAATATAAACAACAGAAACCTTCACAGACAAAGGTGTAAAATTATAACGTTAACATGGCAACACAGCAGACTGTGCAGGCGTAAACATGATGACCCTTTATATCTTTGAAGGTGCCCGTGTTATTCAAATACCCTGAACAAACTGCTTTTAATGACTGACATGATGGTAATAGTCTCATGTTTTCATCAAAGAGAACCAGTTTACCACTCAGTAACAGGTCTGACTCACTGTCAGGTTAATGACATGCGACTAAGAGCAAGACAAAAGACAAATACGTGACAAGCTGGTATCAGCCAGTTTGACACTGGAGCTTTCTGATTAACAATGATAAATCATGTCGCAACGTCTTGTAAGGACACACCAGCTTGCAGCTGCGTGCGTGGGAAATTGTAGCGTAGTGTTTGTTTTTTTCCTCTCTTTGTGTTTTAGTCTTTCACTTTCACGCCTACTCTGACGTCGGACACTTGGAAAGTCAAAATGATTTAGAGAGCATGTCTTAATTAAAAATACAAGACATGTTACAGTGGAATCCCTTCACATCTCAGAAAGCGCTATTTAATTGGTATCAAGCTGGTGCCAATTTTCTTCTCAACATAAGTTAGGTTGTGCCATGAAACAAGCAGAGCTGCATAGTAGGTTTATCTCACCTGACACCTGTGACAGCTCAGAATTCGGAGTCCTCCAGGAACTTCTGCTCATGTTAACGTGTCACCGGTGAAACCTTTTGAAGGCTTGATTCATCCATCTATCGGTGAGCACCGAGGAACTGCTGCCTGACTTCTGATCACACAAGACTTTGGCAACGAGCCGAACTGTCTTAAACTGATCAAGAGTTGCTTTGGCTTCCATCTACACCTGTCAGGTTCAAACTTTACACTTCACTGCACATGTTGATCACAAACACCAAAGTACAGGCACAACTTCAAGTTGCTGTCTGGACTAATCTACTTTAGGCTAGAATTACCACCAGAATTTTAATTTTCTGGGATCCTTAGATGACAGGGGACAAGTGATTGACAGCCAAAGCGCCTTTTTTTGTAGCTTCTAGAGCTGCCATATCTGTGAATTCATGGCTTCCTGCCTCTGGGGCCTCAGCAGAAGACAACAGAGACGTATGCCAGGTCTGGGCTGGGTCATTTGTGGGAAAAAAGTAAGTGGCAAAGGAAAAACAAATGCAAAGCGACTGAGCAAACTCCCGAACACTGTCTAGCCTGGGGAAGAAATACAAATATTTGCTGTGGCACTAAACGTTCATCAGGTAAAAGCTCTCAAATGAGAACAAGTGTGTATCCAACCACAATCTCCAGCTGTCACACCAAGACACGATCGCCACATGTAACTCAAATTCTTACAATCTTCATGACATAGGAAGTCAAAATAATATAATAACATTTAATATTTCATAATATTTTCAAGCTGAAATACGTGGAAATATTTCAAAAATAAAACAAAAGTGGAGCTCAATCTGAAAAAAAAAAGAAAAAAAGAATTGAAACGTATAAAATAATTAGTTTGAATGTTTGGGTTCATTTCAAAACATTTGGAAGAGTTTGAACGATATTTCGCAATTAGATGTTGCAACAAAATTGTCTGCCTGATAAACCGGTGCAGAAATATCAAGAATGAACATTTTTCCTTGTAAACGACACACTGCGCTGGACTTCGTGCAGCCACTGCGGCAGCGAGTGTTACACGGCGACCCCTGATGGTTCGCTCAGGCTTCATGCCAGGGAGGAAAGATATAAGCTGCATGAATGGGATGGCAAGTAAGAGTAATGGTAAGGAAATGTCACCTGACATAAAACTGAACCAGTGTCCAGTCTTTGTTTGCAGGGAGAGGGAAGTGAAAAGAGCAGTACTTAGTAGAGCAGCTAACCTGTGGTCTTATCTGCTGGACAAATCAATAGCAGCGTCTGAAAGCACTGCAGAGTGTGCTGGGAGGGTGCTGGAGGGGCTATCCCTGGCCTGCTGCCCCCCAGGCCCCTCCTGGGGGGTACCTGCCTGTCTCTTCACCATTCATCTCTTCTGCTTCAGTGCTCCCATCCTGCTACTACTACTTGCTCACACACATGCACACAAAAAAAGACACACTGTACAGGCAAAATGCCTACAAGTACTCTGAAAGAGACATCCGGTGACATTGTCGTACCATCTATACAATGAAGCGTACAAGGAATATAAATGCAGACTTGCATACGGTATATAAGAGCTCGTATAGGCAAATTCACAACCGTGCATGCGCGTGCACACTTGAGACACAAGAGATGCATGTGCGGACTCTGTTTTTCCCCGGACACCCCATAGTACATGAGCCAAATACGGACAAAGTACAAAAGGCGTCCCACTGCAGTTGTGTTTTACACAAGAGGGCAGAGGGAGCGGCACATAATGGACTAAATAACACCCCTTCCCACCTGACCGAAAAGACCTGCACAACAACCCAGCAGAGCAAAAGTAAAAGCAGGACTCGCTGCTGCCTATGTACTTTCAATCACAGCTAACATCACAGAACAAGACGTGGAGGGATGGGAGGAGGCGAAACACATGCCTGCTGCACAATGCACTTGTTTGGCAGCTGCTTGGTCTGACATTTGAGGCCATAGGGACCTTGTTGAAAGAGCAGATGCTCACTGATGTACAGGCACAAGAACATGGCAACTACACAAGTGGCTGAAGCTGAAAAAAAAGAAGAAAATCCTGCACCAACATATGACAGCAAAGAACAAGGGGAAATGCTGAAGATGGCTGGCTCGCGAAGAGTTGAGTGTACAAAAAGAGTGGAGTAAGTGCAAATAATACACAGTGGAGTGGACACTGGCCAAATGGCACGCACTTAGATGGAGGAGGGCACCTTGAAAATAGTCAAATAGATGGAAGACAGTAGCTTTCTTCCAAAAGAACATTGATTATGTGCACGTATTAATTACATGTAAAATATAGCTACTGTAAATCACATATTCATTTTATATACGGAAAGCCAAGAAAATGTTAGGACTGCATAAAAGACCAGAAAAAATTTGAAGAAGACAGAGAAGAGAAGAAGCAAACAAGGGGTGGAGGAAAGATGGGATGGAAGAGGAGCAGATGGGAACAAAAGAGAGAAACAGAGGATACTGAATGCAAAGTGAGAAGTATAGCGCAGGCAACATTATGGTGCATCTCCGGCACGCAGAAATGAGTTTCCGCAGAGGACCGCAGGCAGCGTTATGGAAATGGGTGGCTGGCAGCTTCTTTGGCTGACGGTAAACAGGATCTTGGTAAGGCATATAGCCCCTGGTGAGGCCTGCGGAGCCCCGCATCATCACCGCGCTGTGCTGAACTACAATACTCCCACGGTTCCTCCTTCTATCGAGCTGGTTCCTTTGCTCCAACCTGCCCAAATTCCACTCGTGAGTAATTTATGAAGTGGGGTGGGGGTGGTTGCGGAAGCGATGCGCACACATCCTGACACCAAATACATGACATATTCCACATGTCTTCCTGCGAAACTACAAAGAGCCCTTTTTGTCTCTACAGAAGAAAAAAAAGAAACATAAAAAGTATTTGAAGCGCTTGCATCACTTTGTGAACTTTTTTGAACCAGACAGTAAAGCAGACACAAGGTAAGATTGTGTCGTTATTAGGATGTTCATCCGAAGAAAATTACATTATCTGGAAGTGTGTCCGGATACAAATGTGCTACACAACCAAAGACTGCATGAAATAATGGCCAAAAGACCTGAGGGAGTCATAGGGGCTATGAAAAGAAAAGAAAAGAAAAGAAAAGACAAGAAAAGAAAAGGCAAGAAAAGAAAAGGCAAAAAAGAAAAGAAAAGAAAAGAAAAGGCAAAAAAGAAAAGAAAAGAAAAGAAAAGAAAAGATCCATATATTATGGCATGCCACTTCAAATACCACTACAAAATCCACTTTGCATGTCCCTACTTCACAGTTTTTGCTTGGTTGTGTGTTAATGGTCCATCTGTCCATCATCTACACCCAGGTCATGGGGAGGCTGGAGCAGACGCGCCCCCTGGACAGGTCACCAGTTCATCACAGGCCCACAGAGAGTCAAACAAAATTCACCAAACAATCGACCATTCGTGTTTTTAGACCATCGGAGGAAGTCTTCACACAAACTGCGCCGCCTCTCTGTTTCTTCCTCCAAATAGCTGCAGCTGCACCGACTGGGCCTGCATTATTTTATTTATTTATATTTTTTTTCATGCTGCAAAACAAAGTTCATCTGCATAATACAAGGTCTTACACAAAAGTAAACAACTTCATCTTGTGTCTGAAATATGTGTCACTGTGATTGTGCAAAGCTGCCCATCGACACAGCCGTGTCGGGTTGAAAAAGCATCTCCTAATTAATGAGGATGAGAGAGAGAGTGTCAAAGGAAGAGAAAGTCTCTCTTCTACAGTTCTCCTTCAAACATACACTTCCTACGGGACCCCATTGTTTGGACTGAGGCATCATGGGTAGCCTTATTTACAGATTTTAATTGCTCTGGTGATCTGTGGGTAAAACACCCTGTTGTAATCACCCCACAATAGAATTGTTACTCTTTCTGACAATTGTAATAAAATGTTCTACAGCGTCCAGGGGACAACGAGGAGGAAGAAAACAGAAAAAGCCGAAGACAGCTGGCAGACAATGGGAAGAAAACCAGAAATCTGGCGAGAAATGAAATTAGGAGTAAATATTTTGGATGCAAATTTTCGCAGCGAGAGGAACTAATCCGAGCAGGCGGGAAGCAGGGATGAGGATGGGACCGTTGTCCAAGGAAATGATCGCTCTGCCACCTCAAAGTGACAACCGTGAGAAGCTCACCGTTCCTGGACCTCCGAAGCGGAACCGCAGAGAAGACACCCGCTGCCACCCTCACACAGCACGCACACGCACAGACACACCTACACCCAGATTGAGAGCGAGGAGGTATCTCACCTACTGGGGGAGATTAGTGTCACCAGGAAGAGGTATGAGCCGGGGACTGTCAAATGCAGCTGTCCTCGATCTGGGAGGTGCTCGCACAACTAGCTCTGCTGTACTCCACATTTGTATCATCTAATGCAGCAGAAGTCCAACCACATGTTCACATGTTCAATTAACAGATTTATGACATTCATGAACTACAAACTGTGAAACGTATTACATTATTACCTTGCTACTATGATCATTTTTGATTATCTATGAAACTATCATTTGTTTCCTGCACCTTCCAAGGCACCTTGCATAGTTTTGGAGGAGAAAACTGGAAGCTGCTCTGTTTTACTTAAGTGAGTCAAACTCTATCCTATTATTATGCCTGCTGATAAAGGTAATACAAACACCCTGTGCATCAAAGGTCCATGAAAAATTTAACAGCCAATCAGATGGCAATTATTCTCTTTAATCTCCTGGAGGCAGCCAATAGCGCTGTGCCTCCGGTGGTGGTCGCCTGGAAGGGATTCGTGCCTTCAGTTCTGCACATTTCTCAATCCCAACACTTTGCATTATGCTCAGCTAAGGATAAAATAAAGTACATGCAGACTTTCTGAAAGTGTTTCACTTTTTCCTATTTGTGAAAATACACCGTCTTGAGTATTGATACTAAACCAGATCAGTCGATAGTCCTTTATTTCCTGAAGACTATAGATTGCTAGAAGACATTTCAACTGGACATGAGAGAGGTGTTTATGTTACGAAGGAGCTGATCAATTGCTCGTTTAAAGCCACAAGATGTGCCATTGTTGTGTTCAGAGAAGGTAATACTTAATGTATCATCCTCAAAGTGCTGTTGATCTTCAAATGTCGATGCTCCCTTGTTGAAAATTATTACAAAGTATTGATAAACTACAGGAAATGCAGATCAGCAGCTACAAATGACACTTTATTATATGCAGCTGCAAGATGAAAAGAGGAAATTGTTTACCCTTGTTGACTAGTGCTGCCAGAAATTATGCAGTATGTGCAAAAACAATGTCTCTGTTCCTCCAACAAGTCGCTTGTGCCCCACCAGCCAGTTTGACTCCTGCCACTAGTGATCACGCTGTCCTCGCAAACGCCGACTCCTTACCCGTCCCGATCGATGAGTGTGTGCAGCAGCTCAATGCTAATGATTCTCCCCCGATCTTAATTAGAGAAACACATCAGATACAAACGACATCTCGAGTCAATCGACAGCTGCAGGGTGAAGCGCCTGGGATCACAGAAAGAGACAGTGAGACAACTTTCTGTCTCTTTTTCCACTAAATGAGTTTGAAAATCTGCATCTGCAAATGTGTGCTGCCCCCACCACATTTTAGTTTACTCGTAGTTCCTGGAGGATCCAGATGTAGATTTGGAGGACGGGCTCTGTTATCAGGAACCATCACTATGGAACTAACTTCCAGTTTGGGTTAAGGAGGCTGACACCACCTCCACCTTTAAAACTAACTTCAAATGTTTCTGTTTAATAAAACATATAGTTAGTATAAACTTTAGTGTGTTAGTGCCAGTAGTCACAGCTGCAGCTGCAGGACCAGACTGGACCAGCTTCATCCTAGATCTGCTGCTGTAGACCTACACTGCAGGGGGACCCCAACATGATCCACTGACTGGTGCCCCTCAACCTCCTCTTTTTCTCTGTCCCTTCTTCACCTTAATCCTTAGTTATTAATTAACAGTATCTCATAATCACAATTGTGGTCTATTGTTCTTGTAGTTTGTTGTGCTGGTCTGTCTCCTCTTTTTCTTTTCTGTGCATGTTTGCAGACCAGAACCTCAGGAGCTGCTTGCTGACCTGGCAGTTCCACCTCTGGCCATCCCAGTGTCTGCCTTCACCTGTCTGTGTAGATGTCTCTGTTGGATACCTGCTGACATCCCGACCTGCAGTCCTCATCCCTGTGGATCACCAACTATCCATATATCACCCATATATACACAGAAGTCTTAGTTCTGCTGCTGAAGGATAGTTATACTATTGTATCCTGTCTTGTACCTTTGCTGCTGTCTGTGTCTCTCCTCTCTGTTCTTCATTCTCTCTGTCTGATCTCCCTTTTCCTGCTCTACCCGACTGGTCTTCAGCAGGAGGGTCCCCCCTTATGATCCAGGTCCTGATCCAGGTTTCTTACCTCTTAAAGGGACGTTTTTCCTGCCACTGTTTGACTTAAGGTTTTTACCTGCCGTTCTTTATGTAATTATTGCTCGGGGGTCATGTTCTGGGTCTCTGGAAGCACCTTTAGACAACTTGTGTTGTAATAGACGCTATATAAATAAATTGAATTAAATTGAATAGAATATTCCAAATTAGTCTGTAACTCGCACAACATAATAAACAAATAGAGTTCCTTTTTTGATGGATCCACCTTTTCCTTGACTTTTCATCTTCATTTCCCATCCCATCTCCTCCCACCTCTCTGATAGCAGATGGATGATAGTGTAAAAGCAGAAACAGCTTGACAGGCTCCTTAGCTGCATGGCTGAGTATATAACTAGCAACAGTATTGAACACCTACACGCAGAGAGCCTGTCAAAGACAACGGTATTCAGTATGCCATGTAGGGAAGCACACACGCAGCCCTATGCACCGAATTATGGCACATGCATGTTCTTTTTATTGGCAGATGCATGCACATTGACGGTGCTCAGATGCATATACATGTATGTTCACACACGCTTACATGTTACAAAGACACACAACACACACGGACACACACAAATGCCACTAACGGAGTCAATAGTGCTGATTTTCCTTGTCAGCTCCTCGGCAGGCACTGGTTTAAAGAGACATCAATCGGTGATGTCAGCACTTACTTAATGAACCCTCTCAGATCGATGGAGGCACTGGTCTGCTACACAGACTGCCTTCACTGCCTGACTTGTTTTTATTTTTACTCTCAGTCTACGTTGGGCCATGCCACACTGTGTCCAGGTGTGTGTCTTCATGTGTACTTCTGACTGCACTGCTTTGACCTATATGTGGGTGTAGAGCACGAGAACATTTCCAAAAGGAAAACTGATCTAATACACCACATCAATGATGCCTTTACGCATGTTTGTACATGGATGTAGCTGTTGACTATCACAATACACATTTCTTTCGCACTCGTTCAGTTGATTGTGTGCGCTTCCTTGTTCAAAACCACACGTGTGTAAAGAGGCCTATTGCTGCCGTGAATTCAAGTGTTTTGCAGCGTATCTATAGCAACATGTCATCTCAGTATCTTAATGTGCTGAAGTGACATGAAGGCCCCAGTTGGCCTGTGGGACTGATGCAGCTGATGGGTACTGGCAGGTTAAGCAAGCTCGGGCGGTCCTGGAGGCAAAAACTAAGGCTAAGAGTTCAGTGAGGCCATGGAGGAGGACTATCGGAATACTTTAAGGATCTCCTTAATCCCACCAACATGGAAAGACAAGGAAAGACAGGCTGGGGACTCTGCAGTGGACTCCTCTATTACCCGAGCCGAAGTCACTGAGGTAGTTCGTAAGGTCCTCAGCAGCAGGGCCCCCAGGGTGGATGTGACCAGCCCCGAGTACCTCAAGTCTCTGGATGTTGTTGGGCTGTCTTGGCTGACACGCCTCTGCAACATTGCATCGAGGTTGGGGACAGTTCCACTGGAGTGGTAAAAACCAGGGTAGTGCCCCGTCTTTTTTAAAAAGGGGGGCTGGAGGGTGTGCGTGCCTAAAAATTAAATGACAAAATGAACAGGAAAGGTTCCCTGAGCATGCTTTGCAGTCTGCATCTTCTCTGACATATGTCAGCCTAACACAACAGCACCTGGCCATCTCTGTACCCATAAACCTGTGCTGGTGTCCCTTCTTTTCTCCTACAATGCATCCGTTCGTAGGCTGAATGGCAACGGCAATGGAGGTGGCAGCAGTGTGAGATGCTGCACAATTAGATTAGTTCCATTTCCTTTGATCGCCCTCGCCCCGTCCCATCTCGCATGTGACACTTCAAATGCAGGAGTCTTCCTGCGCCACTTAATTGACCAGAATAAACATATTATATTGTGATAAGTGTTGCGATTGTAAAAAATTGTGCGGCGTGACTGACACAAATCACGGAATTAGCTTTGCCTCTCTTATCAGCGGCCTCCTCGTGCCTTTTCAATAAACAATCTCGTAGACGGAGAAAGAGAGAAAGGACGTGCAATAGACAGAGGGAAGGAGAGCGGGAGGGATTGATGGCGGGTGAGGCGAATGGGAGCGCTGCGGCCATGATCTAACGTTTACCCACTTAACCATTCAAAAAGTCATCTTCTTCCATCAGCGCCTCACTTGGCGCTGCATGAGAAACATTATCTTTCCACAGGAGCTATCATTCACAGATGGCTTCCTCCTTCTCAGCAGCCTGCCACCATGCATTTCCAACACTGGATATTGTGCTGGAGTGCTTGCATGTGTGTCTTTTGCTGTATGTATCTCTATTGGTGTGGGTCTTTGACTGGTAAAGTAAATTTGAAGGAGAAAAAAAGAGAAGAAAACAAAAGGAAAATTGTGTGTGTAAGCATGTGGGTTTTCCTCCTCTATGTGTGTATATGTCCATTTATGCCTGGAACCGTGAACATTGAGGTTTGAAAAATAGAGAGAGAAGAGATGAAGAGAGCTGGTGAAGGCACTGGGGGAAAGGATGTTAGGGAGGTTGACGTGTTAATCAGTGAATCAGCGTCCATCCACTAATGTCTGCCAGTGTAAATAAGGCCCTCATCTCCTGCCGTCACATACGCTGGCTTTCCAGACCATTAGGCCCGAGCTGGCTGGCTGAGGCGGCCCAGTGCTCGCAGGAGACTCATTTACGTGTCTATAGGCATCTGTGGCTGGTGATAGGGAGCCCACGTGAAATTAATGGGACCGTGGGTGCTGCCAGCCAGCCAGGCAGCTCTCCTGCGCCCACACACACACACACACATATACACACAAACACAGTTCACACACACCAATCAGCAATGTGCACGCTTGAACGCATGATCTCGCACACCCACATGTGCACACACGCACACACACACACACACACACACACACAGACATGGATCTACACATATGCAGGGGTTTTTATCCATGCTGGGTAAACTAACCTTTGCAGTAAAGATTTTGCAGCTTTATTAGTTTAGGAAATGGCTGTAATTAAGGATAATTCATAATGGTTGCTTCTCCCCTCTCTGCGGTATTAAAAGGGGGCCGGCCTAATTTAGCCTGCCTGCATTTGTGCACCAAGGCAGTAAAATGTGTGGAGTGAGCGATTACATAGGCACAGAATGTGAAAAGGAGGCCTCTGCAAGGCACCAGTATACTGTATGGTCAACGGGCCAGCTGAGGAATATTGCCCAAAAGTTTTAACACTTCCTAATTCCAACAGTACAGTTTCCAAACTCTGCACCAATTAGGAAAATACTAACAACCCAAACAAAAAAAAAAAAGAACAAATCTATTCTATTCTCTTTTACAATCTATAAAATGCATATTTTTCAATGAACATCCGCATCAGGGAAACATCTTTTGCCATGACAAACAACATGACAAATTTGAATCCATCTCTAAACATGGCGCAACATTGCCCTCCCCCTGAAAAAATAATTGTGCCAGAGAGGTGAAATGCGGGGCTGGACACGTCCTCCAAGCTCCCGAGAGGAGGTGTGCGTGAGCCAACCTCCTTTTCTTCAAGTCCACAGGGGGTGAGGCACGAAACCAGAGGATGGGATCAATAAGTCCACAGATCCTGCCAGCTCCCCTCCTGCATTACCTCTGATGAATAATAGAGGACGGCCCAAACTCCTGAAGAATCGTGTTGTGACTGAACGCGCAAAAAGAGACTGGCATTACAAAACACAGAGAGAAGCTGGATTTTTACAAGAGCTGCATCCAGCGGCTACCACACACCAGCAGCTACATCTAAGAGGGACGATATAAGATGCAGGAGTATTTATTTCAACATGCCAAATGAACACGGGGTTTGAAGGAGCTCTCTCAAAATCAACTCTGACAAACTGAAAGCAACAAAAGGGACTCCCCACTTTTGTCTTAACATCACAGTTATAGAGCTCATTGTATGAGCAGCACAGATACTCTGACCATTAGCATTTAAGTTGAAAAAAGAAGAGGAGTAGTCGCTTAAAGCAACACACAATCAATGATGGAGTAGCAACCTGTCCAAAATGTGATTTCCACACTGTCCGCTGCGTCTTTCACACTTTATTGATTGCCTTCGCTTGTAACATTTTCTGTTAATTCTGTTCACCCACACAAAATCTATATGTGTGCATTTCAAAGCAGGCATCTGAGCCGAGCGGAGGCTGCCTCAGCTCTGCAGGCAAGACAATCACTGTCAATCTACCTAATGACCAAGTGTCTGCTGATGCATGCTAGTGAAGTGGGGAGAGTCCCCGGGCGCAACATGAAGCAGAATGGAGAGCATCCCCTCCTTCTGAAAGTGTTGAAAGGGCATGTACACCCCCCAGCTGGAACGTTCCCAATGCTTCCTACTTTCCTCTGTAACTTTAGTTCGACCAAAGAGAATGGAGCCCTTAAATAGAAGAAATACACATCAACTCGGGTCGGGGGTAAGTCACACACTGTAAGCATGGAAAGGGAAAGTTGAATTCCAGAATATTCCGTCAGAGTGCAGGTCTTTGGATAGTGAAGTAAGTGTTTTAACAATGAATGGCACAAGATAAAGTTCAGGTTAGTGATGAGCAGAAAGGCGAAAGTTGCAAGACAAAAGGGTCTGATGTTGGAACAGTGAAACTCTGGCCCCTCTCTTTCCAAGCTCTGCTGCACTCTGTCCGCTACATCTGCCTGAGGACGTGGGGATATTGAATCAGACATACCAGTTCACCGGCTGTTTCGGCGGCAAAATAAATGACAAGGCAAATCCTGGTGAAAAGAGTGCGAGGGCGACCCAAAGGTGTGACCCCGCTGATGAGATGAGAGGCCGTCCACGTACGCCACCTGCACCATTAGCAGCCGAGACAGAGATGAAAGGTGTCGAGAGCGAAGGAGAGATAGCGGGAGCGCGGTGTCACTTTATCAAATTCTTCCCTGGCACATGGTAACAGAGGTCAGGGGAAGAAAAGCATGGGGGCAGAGTGTAAAGCTGAGTGAAAACACAGTGCTGCTCTAATACCTTTCATAAAGAGAAAAGCCTTCTCATCCGCCGGCTGTGATTAAATATAACCTGAGTGCTGAAAAACTAACCCCCACTACCCTTCCCAGGCCCAAGTTTGTGTGAGTATGTGCGTGTTCATGTGTACACTCTTGAGGTGAGGAGGGTAAAAGCAATTTGCGGAGATCTTGTTGGGTGAGTGGAGTGTATGTATTTGTGGCATCGACAAGCGAGTGGAAGGAAGTGCGGATGCTTGATGCGCACATCCTGGCCTATGACTCTCTGACACCATGTGGGCAACGCTGAACGTGTCAGACTCCTGGTCTCCTGAAATCAATGCTGTCATCAGCAGCTGGAGTTAAAGTGGGACTTTTGCTGAAGAATGGCTGCTATCACCTGGTGGGGTCATGACAGAATGATGGCTTTCAAGCGTCTGTAGCCTTCTGCAACACGCCTGCTATGATCTGAAACGCTGCGATTACAAAGACGTCTACGCATCACAAATGCACTAATGTCATACTGGCATTGCATTCAGGTTGTAGGTAGGTAGTGATGTGTTGTGAACAGGCGCCTGCATCATCTCTTAAAAGTGTCAAAAGGTAATTTGATGTCAGAGCAACAAGAAAAAAACCCCAATTTCAATTAATATTAACAATACATGAATACATGGACTGATCCAAAACCAGAGCATACAATATTTTACTGTAACATAAATTACTCGTTTGGTTGTGGACCATAAGACAAAGCTTTGAATTATTAACAAAACTAATGGTAATTAATATGTTTCCATCATCTAGTTTGACACAGTAATGTGCTGCGTAATGTCCTCAGAGAGTGGCTGTGAGGGCTACTTTGTATATTGTTCTGATAAATAAAATTTAAAAAAAAAGTTATTCATAAGAAGGGCTCTGACGTTGTTCTTGTCAGCTAGAAGAGTCTGTTTCTTTTTGTAGAAGGGTAAAAAGTTAAAGTCAGCTTTCACACGTGAAAGTCAAATCATCAAAATGTTCACAGGACATTTGTTTGCATATGTCTCAATTCATTTTATTTTTTTTAATTTAAATGTAAAAAGAAATGACCACAATTGAGTTTAAAAATGTTTTCCACAAGCTCCTCGCCAGGCTGCACTGCAGCACCAGAGGCTGGATGCTTCAGCGAGGACGTTACATAGCCTGGCTTTAAACACTGGGACTAACATGAACCAGTAGCCAGTTAGTTAAGTACCTCACATATTACAAATCCATGGCAAACTCAGCATCCCAGCTTACCACGCCCTAAAGACACCGTCATATCTGACCCCTGCACCGAAACATAGATTCTGTTTGTTTGACAAGTAGGTGAATAACTAGAATTTTTTTTCTCATGTACCAAAAAAGAAGGGCTTGAAAATTCAAAAACGGGGAGACAACACTGTCGCCACTAGGATGTGATGAGCCAATATATCCTATAACCTCATTTTATATATGCCTATGTGGTCCTCAGAGATAGAGAAAAATTGGTCCATCAGTGTCTCTCAGAGCCCCACAGTGGAGCCTTGTTTTCTTGATCTAATAGAAGGTAATGATCCAGAGAGCAGGGCTAGGCTTCCTCTACCACGGAGCAGGCCTCCAGGGGCTACTCCACCCCAGACAGTGGCAGTGGTCGTGGCATTGCAATAAGAATAAACACATGCAGGCGAGGAGTCTATTTGGCTGAGAGTGATGGCTAGCTTGTTGCTCATCCCAGCCCAATAAATCTCCATACAGGGCCACGAGATGAGCACCGCTTATCTCATCAGCCTCACAACTGATGCCTCTGACCGAGTGCCAACGCTCACACTCCTGATTTATCACGAGCAGGAGACGGGAGAAGTTCTTCACCGCGGTAAAGGAGGAAAAAAAAAGAAAAACAGAGGGAAAGAGGTTAGATATGGTGGGAGAAAATGAAATAAAAAGGGGGAGGAAAAAGCATATTGAAAAGCAGAGGGCACAGGCGAATAATGCAGAAATATCGAGAGCAAACAGAAAGGTTTTCAGGGGAAAACATGGAGGCTTTGGCGTGAGGCAACACAATAATATAAAAATAAAAACTCCTAAACCCAAGGGGGAGGAGAGGAAAGCTTGGGGGTAAATGTCACTATCTCCACGTCAGGGACTGGTGGTGGGTCGAATTGCACTTGACGGCTGGATTCTTTGGGATTCAGCAGTTTTGTTTTTGTTTTTTTTTAAGCAGGAAAAGTACTTAAAGGAAGTCTGGGCTGCTGTATTTGAGGGGGACCAAATGCACTCTGCCTCATAGCAAAACATGGCCTCTTCCTGACTGACACAGGCAGAACATGTTCTCCGCTGTGCTCTCAAAGGCTGCTCATGGTAAAAGCAAGACCTGTAGAAAGTGAGACTGCTTCTTTAAGATACCAGTGTCACTTATATAATCAGATCGACTGCAAACGCTACATAGTAGAGCGTTAAGTATTGGGATTTGAGGTTTGAGATGATTGATGCCATGTGAGAATATATCTCTCCCACAGATGGAGTATTAGAACTGCAGCCCTTCTGATAGCTTCCCTCAGCCTCTGCAAACATGATGACAAAACTTCAGAGCTGGGAATGACTCTGTGCCCCCCCCCCCACCCCCCCCCCCCCCCACCCCCCCCAACCTGCCCCACCAGTTCCCCAATGTGATGAAGTGTTTGGCAAGTAACATCAGCAGATGGACACAACGAGAAGTTTTTAGCCTTGTGAGAGCTGAGGTTTCAGAGGACGAGGACAGAGCTTGCGTAGGCGGCCGGAGCTGGCGGCGGCGGCAGGGGTGTTGGTTTAGGGTGAGGGGGGAAATAAAAAAGGAGCAGGGAGATCAGGAGATTTATGTCGGTGCGACTGTCAATCAAGGATGGTGGACAGATGGCGAAAGTCAAAGAGAGGCAGCATGCGAATTGCTGTGCCTCTCATTTTACCTTGCTTGCTGCCTCTTTCTCCGTCTTGTGGCCATATGAATTAGTGTGGTGAAAGCAGAGAATGAAGAAGGTGGGAGGAGAGGATGGGGAGTGACGGGAAACAGACGGGTATAATATTCTCATCACTCTTCACTCTGCAGTCGTCGGTGAGGAGCGTGGCCCAGGGCACTCAGCGGCCCAGCCAGCCGCCTCACAGACCCTGCAAATATTCCTAAACCTCAATTTTTCATATTTCCCTGTATGCATAAGGAGATGAAAAATCATCCGATCATTTGTATTGTCTGACTGAGGTTATACACAAATATTAGTTTATCTACGGCACCTAAGATTGCCTCCCTAAGCAAGACGGATTGGTCTTTTGGAGAGGGCAATATTCCCCGGGAACATATTCAGTCCATCTTTTATGTGCTGCAATTCAGCGAGTAGCAGGTATGAGCTCCATCTCCAGACAGGCTCGATAAAGCTAAACAGCCGATAGAGACGCTGGCTTATTACACACAATACGCTTTAATTGCCAGACAATTTTCAGCTGGGTAAAATTTTGTTTCCAAAAACCGATCTCATGCAAAGACGCTTGACATCTAATATTCCTATTCTCTGCGCATTTACTGAACACTCAGCTAAAATGAATATTAATACAAAACAAGTAAAGGAATCAATTTAACTCGAGAGGAGGGAAAAAGGTGGAAAGGAAAAAGAAAAAAAAAAAGCTCTTCAAATCACGGTCTCAATTGATTTCCGTTACCTCTTCTGCGAAGAACCAAGTGTCTGGTCTTCTTCTCCGAGTGAGTGAGAAAGGGAGAAAGTGAGAAAAATGAGGGGAGGAGGGGGTGTGAAGAGGAGTTCTGGGTCAGAAATCACTGGGTGATTATTCACCACTCAGCCATGTGTAAAACTCATTAGACAATGCGTAATGCCTTTAATCAAATCAATGGCACAAGCAACTCCAAACTGATAGCTCCCATCAAAACTTACATAAAGCATGGCAAATTTCCCATTTACTGATAAAAATAAGTGAAGACTGAGGAATTATTCCCAAAATTGACCTAATTGTTCTCTGTCTTCAAATCAATACTGCGGTGGGAATTAAATAAACGATACAACAAATGAGAAAAGTTAGGAGGAGTGCGGACGGGCAACAGAAAGAGAGTCTCCTCCAATACGAACCGTTTTCAGGTCGGCAAGGTGAAGAGATTCAGTCAGAATGTGAGAACTGCCGTGTGAGGACGATAGCACTAAATGTTTTGACTTTTCTAAGTGAAGCGCAGCAGAGCTTTTTAACTATTTGTCTCTGAAGCAGGAATAAAATTAAACATGGGGGGGGGGGTCAAAGAAAATCCTGTGCTGTGTAAATGCACGGAAAAGACAAGCAGAACAAGGTCTCCTCACTTTCTCCTTTTCCTTCTTCTATCCCCCTGCGAGCCTGAGTCGGTGACAGAGTCGGAAGCGGTTGGGCAGGGGCGCTGTGGGTAATTAGGCGGGTGGAGGTACAGATGTTGAGCTGTGGAGGACCCTTACCGGGACGATGGGGCGCACTGGAGCACAAATAACCCTGCATCTGCCTCTCTCTGCAAGCTCTAAGTACCTTTCTTTGTTAGGGTATGGGTCTTCATTTTTTACTGTTGACAGGCAATGTTATTTCAGTTATTTGGTGGCATCTGGTTAGTCTGGATCTGAGAGAAACAGAGTGAGAGTGGGGGGGGGAGGGGGGGGGGGGTGCTAACACACATACACATACACACACTTTAATTAATTGCGGGGAGATTACATGGTCTTCCAACCGTGTAGTTTGTCATCAGAGCCCATTACACACTTCTATTAGATGTTTCTTCACAGTGTCATGTGTAATTTGAAGGAGAGTCTTGTTGGAGGACCTCTAAGTAAGGTGAGGGGCTTAATCAGGACGACTTAAGTTCATTTAATCTGAGGCAAAAATAAACTCTGCCACACCTCAATTAGCAGACAGCAATGAGTAAACAAATAAGTCTTTTTGGAGAGCGGCTTATTCCATGGCGCGTCACTCACTCATGGTGACAGGAGGACGTGGTTGTCTCCAGGCCCGGTGCTGGTCTACTTTGCTCTGGCACCATTGCTCTTCTTTTCATGGGGAGAAGCTTTATTTTCATTGCCAAGCAATGAAGTGTCTTTGTATGAGTGGAGAGCGAACCACAATCAATCTTACAGCAGCAGAGTTAACAGGACAGAAACCAATGCAGCCGTTACTCCGCACAGAACATTACCAGTGTATGGACTCATTATTCATCAGAGGCTCCATTAGACACCGCTCACTACACCGCCACACTGGATATGAGACAAATAGACAGCAAGCCCTTGCTGCGTCACACACAACACTGCCCACAGGGGAAGAACAAAGTAGAAAAATCATGCACACAAGATTGTTATTGTACGCACTCCGTAGCTACGACAAGCGGCGCACCACTTGCTCTAGAGGATTTTTTTGGGTTGACTGTATCTGACCAGTAACCAGAGCTCTGGCCTCCGAGAAGTCCGATATTTGTATTTATTTGTTGTCCTGGTCTGCAAATGAATAACAGCACAGCAACCACACTGATGCTCACGGGCCGCTGTGTTTTCAAAATTCAAAGTTTTACTTGAAACAGCATCACAGAGCATGTTAAAGTAAAAAAAAAAAAAAGATTAGAATAATATTTTATCTATCTTTTACTGGTATGATTAATAAATAAAAGTACAGCTATTACAAGAAAACAAATTTGAAATCCTGGCACTCGATGGTCAGCCACTTTTAGTCGCAAGGGTTTAAAACATAACTGCACTTTACTGAGCAGCAGAGTCTTCGCTCTGTTAACACAACCTTTTAACCTTATTTCATGCCACAAACACAATCCGCTAAGAGACAGCACAGAGTTACAGCAGACATCAGGATGTCTGATGTCAGCTTGATGTCCATATGCTCACTTTTCATTACTCACTGCAACTGTTTTTCTTTACAAAAATATAAATATGACATTTTGAAATGAACAAAAAAAAAGAAGGTCCAGCACTTTAAATCTGGTGCAAAAGAGATGTACTTTTATTTCTTTGCATTTTAAATAATTTCCTGTAAAAATATCACGGCACAGCTGTTTTGGAGGAAAGGGAAAAGTTCAACAAAATGATCAAACTTTTTTTTTTTTTCCTTTGAGCTTCTTAGGTTCAACTGAAAAAAAAAAATCCAAAATAATTCCAAATGCATCTGATTACATATCATGAAAAGAAAATTATAATCAATCAAAATCAGTCAGTCACACCTGCAAGAAAATGAAAAACAGCATTGGTCAATAAAATCACAATCGCTGCATCTCCATATATCCTCTAAAATAACATAAAAGTTGACCTTTATCTCGCTTGTTCAGCTGAAGGATCTTTTACAAACCACTCAGTGTGAATTAAATCTTAGAATCCAAGTCCGACTCTGATCTGCTTGTTGTTTTCTGTTTTTTTAAATAGCAGCCATATCATGCGGCTCTCAAAAGTTCCCCAAAATACTGTGACTGTTTTGCAGGTGCTTTCATGTGTTTCATGCTACATACTCACTGAGAGTCGTGGATGAGGGACTGTGTGTGTTTCTATATAATTAAGTAACTAATGACACAACACTTAATGGTCAACATGAGGAAAGACGCAATAATAGACTATAATCCATAGATCAGCCTCATAACCCCAGCTCTAATTGGCCACACATATTGTATAAACTCTGAGTGCTTCAGCTGCAGCGTCACATTGAGGATTTTACAACATCATGCGGCAGTTAAAAGTGGTGAGCAGACAGACAGTGGGTGCTGGCTGCTGAGCAGTACCAGGGTGGCAGCATGCACCACATGGGGAGTCCCTTATGAGCCTGTCTACATTCCCTCCCTCCCCCCTCACTGCCACCGCCGTAGCCGTAACCGTCCCCTGCCATCGCTGCCAGCGGATCCTAGGACAGCTGCTCACCAGAACAACCTCAACACACGCACACGCACACAGTCAAAAACACACAGGCACGCACGCAGACAGCCCAACAGCAACAGGCACCGGGACCACTGGTAATTGGACTTTCTCACTCCAGCAGCCAACAACAAGCAATGGCACATTCCTGTCTTGCCGCAGCCGTGGTTAAAAAAAAAACAAAAAAAAAAACGGCATAATAAAAGCAGCACAAACAAACATCCCAGAGGACTGCAGCATTCAAACGGTTGCAAACCATGCGATAAACAGCAGCCCGAAGAGCAGACGGCCAGAACATGCTTGGGAAAACAGGAAGAAGCTCCCGCAAACAGGAAGTAACAAAGGTCCTCGCATCTAGATCCTCAATATTGTGTGGGAAAAGTAAAAAGACAAGCTAATGGGAAAATAAAAGACATAGGTATGGATGTTTACAAGTGTCTGCCTTCAGTTTGAGAGGGAACAGAAATGGAAATTGAGGACAAACAATCAATGCCTCATTATAATCTCGCAGCACGCACGGCAGCTTGTTTTCATACCCCCATCAGTTTATTGTGAGAGACTAATTTTGGCTTGTGTTTGTTATTCTATCGCTATTACAGACTGATGTGTCCTCATTCTTAATTTCTGGCCCAGTTACTTTTATTTTTTGCTTCTTTTTGTTTATATTCCTCTCAAATGTTTCCTGTCATACTTTGCCTCCTCAGCAGCATCCATGCGAGTCCCCAACTGTGAAATAGTTAAGCAGATGACGTACCTCTCTGCTGCTTTATCTGCAACATGTTCCCATTGTCCTCCCAAGGCAGGGGGAGTGCTGGTGTGTGCTAACTAAACTCCAGCCCTCACTCAAACCTGCAATTACTGCCATGTCTACCTCTACCTTAAACATTGCTTAACAAGGAAAATATGCCAATATACCACAAACGCTTTCATTTGGCCTCCAGAATTAAACAATCTGCTTGCAGCCATGTTGCAAATTACCCTGAGGAATGTGCAACTCGCAGCAGACACAAAGCACTCGTCACTTATAATTTGTACCATTTTAGAGATATTTATTATTTTTTAGCCTGTTATTGTGTCCTATTGGTTGTCACTGGCCTCAGGGTTGAGCCGTTATCTGATGCCATGTCAGAGATTTGTCAGAGGGCCATAACATACAGTTTGTCTTTTAAGAAGTGATGAGTTTCTTTTTTGGCAAGTCAAGGCACGGCTGCGTTTAGTCACTAATATTCGGAGGAATTCATCTGTTTAGTGTCTGCCAGTCTCCCAGCATGCTGAACGAAAACATAATTGATGGTGGTTAATGTGCGCATTTCTGGGTGCGCACCAACGTGCGCGACTGTAAACGTGTTTTAATTTAAGTTATGACTTTATTAGTTGAAAATGCTACAAAAAGGATTATTATTATTATTATTATCAATCAACTCATATAAAACATATGTAACTCTCGCTCTCTCTCTCGCTTGCTGTCTCTCTCTCTCTCTCTCTCTCTCTCTCTCTCTCTCTCTATATATATATATATATATATATATATATATATAAATATATAAATATATATATATATATATATATATATATATATATATATATATATATATATATATATATATATATATATGTGTCATATATATATATATGTGTCATATATATATATATATATATATATATATATATATATATATATATATATATGAAGTCTAATCAAGTGTAACCGTGTGTCTATGTGGTACAGCCTCTTATCCGTTCACTCAGCAGAAACCCTGAAAGGCAGATATGTTTTCACCAGATCTCCAAGATCATGATCACGTTATGCGTTTGTGGACAAATCTGCAGTGGTTTTTAATGTTTTCTTGGCTGTCTTAAGGTTCTGGTAGTTGAAACGAGCCTGTGTTACACCACTGGTTCATCTAATCATCTGTTAAGTAGTTTCTGAAAGTCTAATATCTTTTCCAAACATCTTCCCTGAGTAGTTTGGTGCAAAAAAAAAAAAAATCCCATCTGCAGTTTATTTTAGTCTGGACCCTTTTTTGAAACTACTGATATGAGCTCAGGGGTCATTAATGTCATTCTCTCTAAAAGTCAAGATTACACTGATTAATCTGCTTCTGGATTCCTGCTGAAGGTGAAGCACCTTGTACTTTTCCGCCAGTTTCCGATAACAGGTAAACTTGCCAAGAAACACAATGTGTTATTCTTCAATGAAAGTGTCATTTCTCTAATTACAATTGTACACGCTTAACCCTTTAATGCCTGACATGTACAATAGCACACACACACATCCTGCTTCTTTGTTATTGTAGTATTTATTAAAATAAAAAAAAACTTCAGATTTTGTCTTTGACAATTTCTAATTTAAAAAAAAAAAATATTTATTGAGGTATAGAGGTCTCAGATATTCAGGTATTAAATATGATGTAATGTAATCTCAGCATCAACACCAAAAAATATACATTTTTAAATATATGCCCTCATAGACGTACATGTGGTAAATGTGCTAAAAGGTTGACTACTATAAAAGACATTCACTACCAAGGGTAAGGTAGTATCCTGCTTACCAATGCTGCCAATCTGAGACACATTAAATATCTTTGAGCCTAAAATCCTAAGTATGTATTTATCGTTTTTTGATCCACCTACTCATTCAAAACAACTGTATTTTCATGTCCCAACTTTTGAATGGTGCAGTAATGCACATTTATTTTAATTCATTTCATCACGTTAAAGATACATATTTCATTTTATTTAAATAATCTCCCTTTGGGGATTAATAAATAATTTGTAAGTATTACTGAATTTATGAAGAAGACTGCAGCTTGACTTTGTGTGTGTGTGTGTGTGTTGTGTCCAAGGCATTTTATCACACCAATAAAATCTTGTTTTGACTTCGGTTCACCCATAAACTAGGAGTAAATAAAATTTAAAAAAAGAAGAGAAATATACAAACTTTGGGAGCTTTAGAATTACAGGAGGCTAACTACAGACTTTTACTCCAAATATGTTAAAAATGCATAGCTTAATTTTATCTCTTTACGTTTAATTTGAACATTAAACACTGCAGTATATATTCTACAAAAAAATATGTTTTTGTTATGAAGGAGTGAGTAAGTGGTGGGCGGAGCTTTGCACTCCAGGAGCACCTGATTTGGCATTTGACAACAGAACCGACCATAATTATAATCCACATTTGGTAGGTTGGTGGGTGTAGTTCTGTGCACTCCTGACCATCAGCTCCTGAGAATAAGACTAGATCCTAAACAGGCCTTAATATCTGGCTCAGTGTCCTGCCTGAGGCTGCTGTCAGCAAATGATGAATCAGACACACCTGATGGTTCTATCTCTAACAAGGATCTCTGAATCCTCATCAGAGCACTTACTGAATCATGATTAATTCCCTCCAACACTGTTGACAGAAAAGGTGCTTCATCTGTCGCTGTTCACTTGCCTGGCGGGGCCTTGAGCAATAAGAGACAGGCAGAGATGGAGCATCGCAGAGAGAAAAAGAAGGTGTAACGCAGTTTAGCTGCTGGTAAAACAAACAATATTGAGAGTAGTGTACTGTGAAAGAGGAAGAACAAAGACTGCGAGTGATCTGTTGGCAAACCTTTCATTTAACAAAGGAAGTATTGTGAGATCAGCAGAGGAGGGTGAAAAATGAAGCGCAGAAGGAAGGAATGATGGCGCATTAAAGAAGAATGACAAGAACACAGTAGGACGTCAAATAAAGAAACCGTCAGGCAAACAACAAAGGGATTACTAGAGAGGCATGATGACACAGGAATGTTTGTTATGTGGTAAGCAAGGGAGACAAAGGCCATCATCTTTTGACACCTTTACACTTTAATTGACAAAATAAGAAATTAGCACTGGGTCTTTGTTTTTATCTCTAGAGAAAGAAGGGGCAGGCAATTAACAGTCACAAGCCAAAAAAAAAAAAACATAAGAAAGATGTGTGATGGAAAGTAAAATAAAACACATCGAGCTTATATGCAAAATGTGTGTGAGTAAAAGAATAAAAGAGTAAACGCCCTCGCCATCACAAATAAAGGTAAACACACAATCCCCCTCAAAGTGTAACACCAAAAACCGAGCCTTCCCAAGTTCCATGTCAGCCTGCTTTAAATACCGGACTCCACCCCCATGGTTAGTTTCAGTAGCAGTTGTGAGGTTTTAGTGCATACTCATCATTTCCAGGTAGTACGTTGCGTCTTGCGCTTGATTAGGAAGCAGGACGTTGGGAGTATCCGGTGCTTTGGTGGTTGGTCTCTAATGCTGAAATGGAGTAAAGGCAAATCAATGCTAGCTGCGCTCCCCCTGTCATCACTGATATCATAAGAAAGTGCTAATTAACTTACTGCAACCTCTGGAACAGCTCTGACCAAGGGGCTAATGTAGCTTAATCGCATGTGGGGCCCTGTGCTTACTTCCCCAGGACTTTCTCCCTTCCCAGTCAGAGTTAATCGATTGTAAACTGCAGCTGAGGTCACGGCAGCCCACAACTTCCCCTGCTGACCCTTCCACACCCCCGGGCAGGACCTTAATGGAGCCACGCTCCTGAGAAATCAATACTCAAACTGGGCATGGATCACAATGAGAGCCACTCCTGATGGGATCTGACAATGGGGCTAACCTTTAAATGTCTAAATACCAGAAGCTGAACTCCCCCTCAAACAGCAGAAAAAAAAAAAAAAAAAAAAAAAAGAAAAAGAGACTATTGGACATCATCTCCGCTGGTTTGGTTTGTCTAGGAACTTCTGCAGCTCATGTTTGGATCTGGCGCATGCAGAAGAACACATGTCTGCTACAGGGTGATCTTGTCTATGGAGATTTCTAAGCCCACTCGCTGAGTGAGGAACGACCTAGAAGACAACGGCATTACCCAATAAGGCAACCACACTAATTCCTCCTCACCTTGGGAGGACCTGTTTGAGTGGCTGAGTCCCGTTAAGATTAATTCCCGCCTAATACTAATTGGTACGTCGGCTGGGAAGGCCCTGGGGGAACAGTTCCCTTTGGTCCACTCTCGCTGGGGTTTGCCACCATTGCAGGGGTTCTGATGAGCTGGTGTTTTTATCAGTCGCAGCATTCTGCCAGAGCTCCCCCAGGGCTCCTCACAAACTATAATTAAGTCTCACACAATCCATAATTGCGGTGTTTACAATTACTGTAGAAGAAGAACACAGAGACATAAGCGGTGGAAGACAAGAAGACGTGCACGTTGAAATGGAAACATGGAGTGAAAGAGCAAAAAAATAGATGAAACTGAGTGGGGAAAAAAAAATCTAGCTTGGCCCCTTATTAAAAGGTGAAAAATCCATATTAAAATCTCGTTCTCCGCTGCCCAATCTTAGCTTCCTTTGCCTTAATAAGCTCTCAGGGCTGTTTGGCATGGGTAAAGCCCATCACTGATTTATTTTTCCCAGATAGCACTATTAATTTACCCCAGGCCTGGAGTGCTCTGGCAGACAGTGATGTGGACTGGATCTGCCGTCCCTTGGGTGCTCCTCGAGGAAGAGCCGTAAATGACCCAAATAAAGGGTACTTTTGAAGGCTGCAGAGAGGCGCCGGCACCATTAAAACTAAATGAAGTGTTTATTAGCCATGCCGACAGCATTCTAAGCGCTGCCAGATCAAGGGCAGTTACAGTTAATGTGTCTCTCCAAAGCATTTGCTGTTTGTTTAGCCTCGCCAATGGGCCAGGAAGATCCAAAGCACTGAGTTTTCATGCTTCTTTTCATGCATTTCAATTGCTCAATCTCCTCAATTCTCACACCTGGTCTTCGTTCATATCTTTTCTTTAGCTTTTGTCCCATCACCTATCATGCAAATTCCTCACCACCAAGGTCCCCTTTTTGTCATTGCAGCAGGAAAAAGCCCTTTATGGTGAGGTTTTCTCTTGGATTTGTAAGACACATGAATATATAGAAAAAATAGAACAAAAATAAAGATGATAAGATATTTTTTTTTTAGTTGTGTGGCCCATTACACCCTGTGTACCGACACTGTGCGACTAGAGACTCGATGACTGGGAACCAAACTAAGCTACTTTTAAAGGCTCTGATTTCCTTGCATTTGGAAATTTTCCTAAAAACTCTCTCTTCCACTAATTACATCCTTTGTTTCATTTCTGCTTTAAGAAAAACTGCCAGATACGTTTTTTGGCATGGCAGAAAAAAAAACAAAAAAAGATTAAGAGAGCTGGGATGAATTTTATTTTGTTATTTTTTATATAAGGTTTAAGTTCATAATGAAAAAAATGAGTTGAAATTGAATAAAACAGAGCATAAACTGCTCATTTATCGTACTTTTATTTTCCTTTATTAAGCAGAGTTATTACGTGAATGACTTAAGACAGACATTTACAGTTACAAAAACACATTTCATGGGAATATTAGTACCTGAAATGGCTATGTGGCAGTTTTGATGATGCCTTAAATTTCACTGGTGAGTATTATTTTCTCATTAACGCATATTTAACATTTTAATATGATCCTTCTTTCCCAAGAACTTGTATATATTTCTCCCCACAGTAACACCATGTGTGAGCGAGAATAATGACACTCATTTAGAGCTAAATTAAAAGTTCAAACGATGAAAGCTGTGAAAACTTTCATATAGCTCAAAACAGATATTTTTTCTTCCACACAGATCTCTAATTATTTTTCATAACCTCAAGCAGTGTACAGTAATATCCTAGCTCCCTGTTCTAACTTGCCAGTCGATGGTTGACACCATTTAAAGCAACCTCCGCCCTTTCTACCCCCCACTCCTCCTTAACACTTCACATCTTCTCCTAGAAAATGAGTTGGAGACTCAACAACAGTTGCAAATGAAGTTTAGAATGAAGATTGATGTTGGACAGAGTACAATTCTGAAGTCAGAGGCTGCAATTACAATCCAGAATGATTATCCGTGCCCGTTAATAGAAGCAGATAGCATGTCACAATCAAGGATGTGCATAATTAATCAGTGGTTACTCTTTGCACCCCATCTTCTCTCTATTCTTCCCCCCTTTTCCTTTGGGCTATTTTCAATGTAAAACAGGGTTATGGACAATTCCCAGCGGTGCAACTAAATGCACCGCCCAAAGCCTACAAGACGATGCGAGTCCCTGCTATTGACGAAACATCACTGACTAGTAATGAACGCAGTGAGGGTCCTAACTAAATCCTGATTCCTTCATTTATCATGCCTGCTCAGTATCACGAACACACGCTATCACTAAGGTCAGTTAACTTTAGAAAAACACACTCCCATATCCACACACTTTCCGAGAAGACATTCTTTCTGCTCTTCCCTTCTGCTGATGCTGGTGTAGTCTATTTCATGAGCGCAACCTGATACTGTAATCATTATTTTTTCTTCTCTTTCTTTTTGATGTCCAAATAAAGCCCCGTAGGCAAGGCAAGCGAGGAGAGACATTCACACAAATGCCGTTCCTTTTTATTCTTTCCTCATCTTCACCTGTCCTGGTTTAACACACTGTTTGTAGATTACTATCAAAGCTTTCCTCTCCCTCTTTATTTGACCTTACTCCCCAGAAGAAAACCTTGGGCTGATTCCCTTCACAACAAAACAACACTGTCAAACCTAAAGCCTGCTGCCTTTCAAACTTTCTCTCGCCATGCATAAGACTTTGTGCACACCAGTCCTCTGGAGAAGCAGGCCTTCCATCAATGCCAAGCCAAAACCGAGGAGCTTCGGCTCAGTCGCTGTGATTTATATAAGTTATTATAGCCCATTACAGAACAAAAACAGGACAAAAACCCACTTCATAACAGAAGTCGGCCAAACAATGGGACCACAGTGGTAAACTCTGCTGTACGGGCGGGTGAAGTCCAGCACATGCCTGGTCCTCCACTCATCACACATTGTCTTTAATCTAATTCTACACATGGTTTCGTTTCAATCCGAATCAAAAGCTCTCATGTTAACAAACCATAACAGATCTCCCTTAATCCGCCCGGCAACAAAAGATGGATGGATGCAAGAGACTCTCCGCCTCTCCGTCCCTGAAATCACACCTAATTTGCATACAAAACACTCGCTGGAGGTAAGGGCATATATTAAAGCCATTATTGTGCGTTGTTCTCGCCGAAAAAAGTTTACATAATTGTGTTTAGCATTATGTGGGATGGAGTCTCACTATCCAAGAGCAACTTAGCAAATCCCTCCTGTTGCTGCTGGCCATCCACACTTCTGCATTCTCTTGATAATGCTGTTGTACACAAACATGGACTTGTCTCCGTCTCGAAATAACCAGTGTAGAGACACCATTGCTTCAAAGGCTTGCGTGCTGCAGTCTTACAATTCATGACCTTCTTAAGAGCGTGTCCTCCACAAAATTATTATCGGAGATGCGTATAACGCCACACGAACTCGCAAACTGTACATGTGACAGAAATTCAGCGGAAATGAGAACTACAAAAAAAAATCAACAAGAAAAAAATAATTTCTTCTGTTAAAATCGCCGTATAAATATCAAACTTGAGCCGTGTGGGAATCATGAACATGAGAATGATGATTCTTTATTTCTAAGTTTCAGAATTAACACTAACATTAGGGAAATACGTTTATTTTCGACATGCTTTGCATGTGTTTTTTTTTTGTCCTTTCTTGAGGTGAGTGGGAGTAAAATACATCTGCTTTACAAAGACACAACAGTTAAAGTACTGACCTTTACAGCGAAAGCAGCACAGGTAATTGCTGACACACCTGAACTTGAGGTAACATGATAAGCAATATTTTTGACAAATTATACAGCCTTTATTTGGAGAGGAAAAGGTGGGCTGTAAGACGCAACTCTTACCATCACCGTGTGACAGTAGACCTGAGGAACGTGTTCTGTTTCCAAACCCTGAGTCAAGGGAGTAAGTCGGTGCTAATGTGGCCACTTTGCAAGATCAAACGATAGAGGGGTTAGTCACTGGCAGCAGGACTGTGTAATAAGCATTCAACGACATGTCGGTGCAGCAGGTCTGATTTGCACAATCTTCATACTCAAACACTAACAGTAATGATGAGAATCTGACTTGTACATCTGTTCATGACAGCCACCTCAGGCAAAATATGCAAGGGTTGAATCAAAACATAATTCATTATGTTGATGCAATGCTCTTTTTATTTTACAACCTCACCGTCTTGATCTTACACACACACACACACACACACACACACACACACACACACACACACACACACACACACACACACACATAAAAATGCACATATACACACACAGGCTCAAGCGGTTCTTTTCGTCAGGTGGTGTGACGCTCAGCTTGATCTCCCCCCATATATCATTGGGATATGCAGTAACTCAGCCAGCCTGACTTGCTGGGCCCTGTTCTGTCCTGGGTACCTCCAGGGGTTTTACCGCACACCTGCGTGTTGAACAGAACTTGAGCTGTCCTGACCGGCATTTTTTCAATGTTGTCCTTGCCTCCTGGTGGCTCAAGAGCAGCAGCACTGAACATGAAAAAAACATAAGCCTGAGCTTTCCTCGGATGCATATATAAAGGCCTTGGTGGAGGCTTTTATCATGTTACACACTAGCCCAGCTCCATTCATACATGTGAGTCCCTCAAAGGTGTGCTCATATCATATGTGTGCAGCACTGTCATCTGCATAGAAACGTTTGCACACACGCACACAAAAACATTCACATTAGCATGTTGTCATGGGTGTGTGAGCGGCAGCTGGGTGTAAATTGAAATCGGGTCTAGCGTAATGAGGAGTGATGGCTTATGCCTGCTGTATATTCCAGGAGGGTGTCTTCTGACAGCTTTGGGAGCCGATAAAGTAATAACTAATAATGTGCAGATAGCGGCACCACTGTGTGACAACTGTGCAGCAAGAGTGTGAGGCTGTGAGTGAGTGACGGAGTGAGAGGGAGAGCAAGAAAGAGAAAGGCAAAGAGAGAGGATGGGGGGGGATGAAAGAGAGGGAGGGGGCCTGAGCTATGGGGGCTTCCTTTCAAGTTTCAAACACAACCTCCGGTGATGGTTTCAAACCTAATTCACTACCTCCAATAAACACACAGGCAGAAAGAGAATACATAAACTGTTTAACAATCACCCACTTTGAAAAAAAGGAAATAGAACAGAAGGGGGGAAAAAAAGAGGAGACATCCATCCGGCATTGCTTTTATATAATCCGTCAAAACTATAAACAGAAATTGAAATAAGAAGAGCTAAGATAGGTGTGTAAGAGGAGCACCAGGGACAGAGGAGGCTGCGCTTTCCTCTCTCTCTTCCTGCAGAATCGAGTGATCCTACTCAGGTTCAACATTGAGACTCCTCCATAAATCATAGTCCCCTCTGCAAGAAGAGTGAAAAGTGTCAGAGTGACAGAAGACTTTCTGTGCATGCTGCTCCCTGCCTCTCCTCCTTCTTCTCCATCCTCCCATTCGAACACAACTTTACAGGAGACAAAGCCACTGTCTTAATGAAAGGGTTTTTTGACTCTGTTGCAGACGAAGCTGCAGTGGACTTCTTTATACACCAGGGAAGGAATTGTCGATCAGCATGAGGATAGCAGAAGTTCAGTCTGACTCGCCGGAGGCTGACTACTGCATAATTTTGCAGATTCTCTACCCATGTCTTGTGGTATTCTTCTCCCCTTCTTCTTCCTTTGTGCTATTTAAAAAAAAAAAATCCCTTTCATTACTGGAAACACCAACCTGTTCACTACAGGATGCTCAAGATTGTACATTTTGTAAAAGAAATATCTTTAATTCTCTGATTCATAGTCTGTGTTTAGGAAGGAAGAGTAAAGTCTTTACTGATGCGAAATGAGTCAAAGCATCCGAGCACCATGCCTGCAATCCATGCA
Source organism: Xenentodon cancila (assembly GCA_014839995.1). Taxonomy (NCBI): domain Eukaryota; kingdom Metazoa; phylum Chordata; class Actinopteri; order Beloniformes; family Belonidae; genus Xenentodon; species Xenentodon cancila. The sequence continues at coordinate 25,599,437 of CM026197.1, forward strand.
AGCTGTCAGGCAAAAATTTGGCCCAGGTGTTAATCGATGTACCTACAGATATGTGCAGAACAGTGCAGCTGCACAATCAACTTTGATCAGGTTTGGCTGTAAATGAGAAGCAAGTCATGGCAGTAGGAGGAGGGAGTGGAAGAAACAAGCAAGGAGGTGGGGGTGGGGTGGGCTGGGGGGGGGTGGTTATGTTTCAAGAGGTAAACCACAGGTTGGGTCTGGTGTAGCAAGGCTGATCCGTGTTTTCCCTCTGTTTGATTGGGTCTCTCATTAGGGGCCAGGCCCTGAAACCAGAGCTCAGCGTAATGCCTTGCTGTGTTTAGAGAAGCACAGAAACCATTTTGGCTTTAAAAGCAATGTTTTCAAAAACAAACCTCTGAAATGAAAGGCGGTCAAACTTGCAAAAACCGGTGGCCGATTATTTTGAAAAGGAGTCAAGGGAGACATGACCATGAAAAATCATAAACTGCGATCGAAAATAAAAGTAGGCACGCTGCGCGCGCCACCCACTCCTTGTCTTCCATCTTTCCCGTTCCTCGCTGTGCCTCTCCTCTTTTTATCTGTGAGCTGTTTTTCATTCACCTTCTGCCTCATCATGAGTGTCAGAGGGTTAACGTACACACAACAGGCCTTCATTCCACACCGATGGTGTCACAAGATAAGCTGCTCCCTCTGTCACTTATCAGTAATTTACTGCTACTTCTTTCTTTCTCTTGTTCACAAAAATGAGCTTGTTTCGCCTAAAGCCATCGAACTGTTTTTAAAGACAAGCCTGTATCCTCAAGTCTCACTCTGACACAACGTTTACTGACTTCAGCAAGCGTTACCAAGGAATTTCTCCATATGTACGAACACATTATAGACAGGTAGTAAAAAAAAAGACAGACTTCTTCATGCCTTAACTTGCATCAATCGGGGTAATGAGCGTGAAGCCGTGTGGGCTGTGTTTTCATGTTAATCACCAAAGATGCTTATGTTGGACATGCCTGTTCCCATGACTAAGGGGATAGCAATATCATGGGGTAACTGGGTTTGGGGCCGGAGGGTCCGGGGTGCTGGGCGCGGACCTATCCTAAGTCAAGGACTCCGTGCCCGGGGGGATGAGTAATCAAAGAGAGGAGGCCACCCTGTTCAGAGCAGTTGTCTGAGCCTCAGGGGACCCCCTAGTGACAGCTCCTATGTCACCGCCAGCCCTGCTGAACACAGGTAATGTACCCTGGGGGCCTGCTGAGAGACAAAAACGCACTAAGACACCTGTGTCTGAAGCTGTAATTTGTCTTCTCTCATGTTCAAGGTGTTTTCTAAAAGCAAAAGGACAGGGTGAAACAGCGAGCAAACAAGTGAGCCCACGTACGCCTTCCGGAAATCCTCCCTCTCTGTCTTAGCGAGCTGCTCAAAGCTGATTATCAAATAACTTTTAGCTCAACTGGAAAGATGTCTGGCATGCAGTTCATCAACTGAGTGATGATTTACTGCAACATGAAGAACTTCACTCTGCAGGATTTTGAGTAGGTAAGAATAGTTATTGCATAGTTTGAATGACAGATCCATGAACGCGGAGGGAACAAAAGTAAAAGCAAAAAAGTTTACTTCAAGTAGTTTTCTGTTGTCGTCTAACTAAGTTGATGTGTGCATGTCAACGTGTGTGCATGTGTGTGTGTGTATGGCTCGGGGTGACTGGTGATCCCTGCCTCCTGCTCTCTATCTTATGCTGGAGTATTAGTGAGGGTCCCTCCCAGAGGCAGTGACTACACAGGCTCTTCTGAGAAGTCGCATATCAACATCCCTGCTTTCAAAGGCAGCTTTAGCCAATGCCAGTCAAAGCAATCAGCCCATTCAGGGTCTGCCCATCCAGCCCAAATCCCTTCATGGCTATCAGAAGAACTCTGAGCTGGGCCTGCTGGGGGCAAGGCAGGGATGGGGGTGGGATTTGCTCATAAGGGATTGTGAAAAGGCCGTGACACACGCTTATTTATGCCCCAATAACCCCCAACAAAATATATATATACTCTTCATGAAATTAAAAAAATAAAAATAAAATAAAAATAAAATAAAATACATATATATATAGATATATATATATATATATAGCTATTATATATACAGAGACATATACATATATATATATATATATATATATATATATATATATATATATATATATATATATATATATATATATATATATATATATATATATATACATAAGAGTTAAGAAATGCCCTGCTGCAGAAGAAATGAAGCTCATCTAAACTACTGCACGTTTACGTACACGGGCAAGTATGCGAACGAGGGCTCATACACACATGCATGCAATAAAAGAAGCCATCCACCATGGTCGATGACTCAACCCACTACATTATTAAGAAGCAATAGGACACTGCTCTGGTGTTTGGAGAGCATGGCATGGCGAAGGATCAGAGCCAAAGGAGTGACGAGTGTCTCGCCGCTGTTAGGTCTTTATAGTCTCCAAGGCAGCGTTGCTCCTTTTTTTCACCTCACGCCACTGATCAACCAAGCCAGATAACATACATGTAGTAACACCTTACACCCACAACTGTCAACTGATAACAGAATGTTCAAACTGTAGACAACTGTGTTTAACACGCTAGAGTACTGTACATTAGGATTCTGCAAAATTACTTTCATTATAACTACTGAGCAGGGTTGAAAGTGGATACAATTTCTTTATGAAAATGCGTAGTTTCCCAGCAGGCTCTAGACAGTGAGTTTGTTATCATAGGTATACGATTACTCTTTATAGTGAGCAATCAGTTCTTGCCATTGATGAGGAGAAGCAGCATATTGTTCCTACTCCTACAAGTTGGGCTGTGTTTCTGTTGCCAACCATTTTGGTGTGGGTGGAGATTGTATTGCACCATATGTAAGAGTGTATGTAAGTTCCCTAGGAGACATAACATTAATGTGAGTTAAACATAAATACAAGATATTTTCCTGTCACTACTACAAGCATGGGGGTGTATGGGTTGGAAATAAACCAAATGCTGTCTCACAGTGTAGACTTTGGGAACTTAGCTGGGGAGTTATTGCTAAACAAAAAAAAAAAAAAAAGTGGCTTTGCCTCCAAAACCATAGACAAGCGGAAATAAACAAATTCAATGTGTTGTTGAAACAGGTGCTCACTTTAACTAGCTGCGATATCAGATAAGGACACGGACGGTTGTGAGGTCATTTAGAATGACTTACCAACCAGTAATAAAGAGACAATGTGCTTTCAGAGGTATGATGGTAGTAGGTGTGTTGTTTTGGATGAAAGTGCCACTGAAACTGTTTTTGTACAGGCATTTTGGAGGAGCAGTTGTTTCCCTCTCTAACCAGCATCGTTACCAAAAACTAGTTCCAGGTAGTTGCGGCCTACTTTCACCCCGGCTTTGCACATGTCGTTGGCTAGATCATCTTTTGCAGAAGCTACAGCACTTTTTAAAATATAATGTTGTTTCTTAACCTGCATTTCATCTAGGCTGTGTTCTGTGTGAACCAACCACACCTGACAGTTCAACTAAGCAAACCTAAATATGTTTTATTTATAGTATCCACGCATCAATATACAGCAACTCTTTTTTTTTTAATTTTCTGTGAGCATCTAAAGCATACATTTTCTAAAGTAAAATTATTTAAGTCATCAAGACTCATCCAATTAACTTGATTAGAACTTTGAACTTTATTGGTGTAAATTTCATTCAACTGTGATTGGTTTAGCATATCTTTTTGAAACATATTTGAATTAAATGCTTAATGCTTTAATGCTTTGTGGGTAAGTGTGTGTGTGTGTGTGTGTGTGTGTGTGTGTGTGTGTGTGTGTGTGTGTGTGTGTGTGTGTGTGTGTTTAGCGGGAGTCACACTGAGTAATGGTAGGCAGAATTTATCCACATTAAACAACAAAAAGATGCCTGGGAATTATGTCAGCGTGACCTCATATCTCTCTGGTGTGGGAAGACACGGCGCGGAGCGGTGGGAAGGGTCAGAACCTTTTGAGTTTGTCTTCTTTTCTATCTGTATCAAAATCCAGTGTTTGAATTCGGGCAGCTGCGATAAAATACGCAACAAAGCCAATACGAGTCAATCAAAGCAGGCATGAGGAGCAAGATGGCAATTATTTGATGATCAAGGTTTCCTCCCAGCATGCAAGCTCCTTTACTACTAAATCTGTAAGATTTATGACAGTATCCACGAAAATAAATGTAAAAAAGTTCCACAAAACCACTTGTAGAATCCAAAAACAAAATCATTTCCTTCACAGATTGAATGTGGGAAATTAAGTCACTGACATACAATATACACGCCAGAGGTTACAAATTTACTTTGGAATCTTAAATTCAATATTTGCTCTCAAAATTGGCATTTTCTCTCAATACATCACCTTGTTCCAATCAAAGCTATTTTTTGAAATGAAGTTCATAGTAAAACTGATGACATATTGCTATAATCAAAAGCACTTTGTAAGTGATCTGCTTTCATATCCAACTCACTCTAAAAAGATTAATACAGTTTATTACTCAGCAATTCTGTCAATCTAAGATTAAAAAACTGACATCATTTTGAGAGTTACCAGCCGCCGAACCATGATTTAATATTGTTCAACCACAAACCAGGCATTGTTTTGCATCTGCCAGCTCACTAGTCAAAGCACAACCGACTAAGCAACTACCACACTCGTCTTTTGAACACTGCTAATCCGTTGAGGCTGTGGCCCTGCCGTCAGCGCCGGTCGGTCACTTAAAAGGGGGTATGGAGGGAGAACTCCTGTACCACATGCGTCCTTGCTGCTATGAATCATTATGCACAAACAGAGCAAAAGAACAGAGGACATCTTGACCTAAAGCAGGACAAGAAACGGGGGAAAAGTACAGGAAGGAGCTTGTTGGCTCAAACTTTGAAAACAACTATCAGCAGAGGAGTATTTGTGCTAAATATTCACATGCGAGAGTTGAGAGCGCTGGTGCTTTCATGCCCAGGACAGTGAGGTTATTAGGAAGGTAAAGGGCCTATTGAGTGCCAAGCTATCTTGCCCTGGCACTTAATCAAAGGGATTAAGGCTTGGGAAGCGAAACCCACAGGTTATCCTCCAGGAAGCATACCAAGTAGTTATCAAAAACACGAAAGTTCAAAGCGGCTCAATTTTCCTATATTAGAAGAGTTTTGGTCAGAGCCCTTGGGCTTGTTTCTAGGTATAAGAAATCTTTGTTAGAAAAGTTTGTTCCCGCATTCTTCTGAGGACAAAGCAGTTGGCAGGTACTTGTGTTTCAGACTTGAGTCCATCAGGCTTAAAATGAATTTGTCATTTTCAGACTGCCTCACTCCCCAGTAAAACTGGTCCGACAAATAAGTGCCGCCCACAGACAAACGTGGAAGCGACAATGCTTTCTCTGCAATTAATCTCAAGATACCAGAAAAGCAGTCAGCACGGTTTAATATCCAAGACTGTAGACTGTTTATTGTTGTGTAGCATTGCTGATATCCAGGAATCACTGCAAATATCAAAAACATTTCTGTGCTAAAGACGGCAGCCGTATGATACAACCCAAAAGTAAGAAAATACGATCAGGTAGACAGCATACAGAACTGTGGTAAAGCTTTTTGACTTGTGTGCAGTGTGTAAGTAATACATTTTCTTTGACAATTATACTTGGACAAACATAAGGTCAGCGGGTTGAAGCTTAAAGTGGCGAGCTTGAAAGTGAAGTGCCTGTGACAAATCCCATGACTCCCCAAAAAGTTTCAGTGGTCTTTGGAAAGTGCTGTGGCCTTTCTAGTGGCCAAGTGAAGCTCAACTGAATCAGGATTGTATGTCCTACAAAATACTGAGTAACACTGTCACGTTTAGCGGTTAGGGGCTCAATTAGGACTGGGGCCTCTCATGCTGACAGCGCGTGCCTTCATGGTAGTATGAGTAGTCTAAAAACCAAACATATGAAAACGAATGAAAAGGAAATCATTTGCTTTGATGAGTTGAAATAATATTAGCACTACTGCTGCGCGATTCTATACGCACGTTGAACTTTCATCTTTTTGCATCATCAAACTGTCACAGTGGAATACCAGATCATTTTCCCTCAGTCGTTGAACACATCTTGGTTTGTCAACAATAAAAGCTAAACCGCAGTAGTCTCATGAGACTTGTGCCACTTTGGCAAATGTCTATAAACACAAGTCCTGTATTTTTCCAGACTATCGCCAAAACTTAAGTGCATCAGTTTAACTTAACATGAAAGAATATTTACACATCTTAGGCCATGTAGGCCTTTTTATGATGAAACCAGTCTGGGCGCATATTTAGCGCGTTCATTACCGAAGCCTCTGACCTGCCAAGGCCCTGGTATGGGTTCAATAGACAGCCCCATCTGTCTGACATTAAAACCATTGGAAACAGATGGATATTCAATTGTATTTTTGTCCAAATTGCAAATAGCTACTTGGGAAAAAAGCTAAAATAACATACAAACAACAGCAACTATGATAACAACTGCATCTGGAATGAAATGAGTACAGTAAGAGATCAAAACCATAAGGCGTAAAAATTCAAGTTCGTTTTTGGAAAGGGGATCACCCCCCACCCCCCACCACCCGTCAACATTACTGGCTCAGTATTGATTTACTCTGCAATTTTGTGTTTCTCTCCCCATGCCAGCTCCCCAATCTCTGTTGAGCAGGAGGTCCAAGTAAATAGCACTGATCAGGTTTTTCTGAACATCAAAGACTGATACCTTGCATCTTTTCTGACAAAAGAATAAATGAGGAAAGGTTGAAGTAGGTAGTTGGAGAAAGAAATACTGAAATCAAAGTAGATACCTAAACTCCAGAAGTATTTTAACAAACCAAACAGGGGAAAGTCTGCAGAGGAGGCACTTATGTGATGGAAAATCTTGTAAAAACACCCGGTCTGATCTAATAGAGCCTTGGGCTGGTAACGTGACACCTTTGGTTTGATTTTATAAATTGCTATGACAAGTAATGTAAGTAAATGGCTCCTATTGTCAAAGAAAAAAAAAATCTCATTGAATCATGTTGAGCTTCGTACATAATAAAAACAAAGGCTAAAATGTCCATTTGGCTTCCATCCGCTGCCTTATTAACCTCCCCTTGGTAAAACCTACAATTTCCAGCCATAAAAAGGAAAGAACAGATAAACAGTTTCTTTTTTCTTTCTTTCTTTCTATATTTCAGTCCAAATCACATCAAGGTATAAACAGTGAGCCAAGAATACATCTCCAAGTCTTTTTCAAAGTAAGTCCTGCTGTTACATTTCAAATACCTTGAGGTTACGGGTCATAGTGCACTTTCCAGCTTCTGAACACGTTTATTCAGCCATCCTACTGTAAATAGGGGGAGATTCAACATCAAATATCTCTATTCCCCATGCTGGCCCTTTCGTCTGTTTTGAGCCGATGCTTTTGGCTAACAAAGTAATGAATTCTCTTCTTCTCTTACCAGACTCAGTGTACCAGGTAGAAATATAATTGAGGCATGTGCTGAATATACTGCCGCTCTCCTTGGTGTCACAACGCATTAAAGAAGACCTTCTATACGACCAGGTATAAAAATCAATCAAGTTGGCAAAATAACCAAAAGTTAAAGAAAACATAAAGTCGATATATGTCAGGGAATTAGATTAGTGTTACTGTAGCTTATGTTATGGCTCAAAGCTCCTGAGCCATTAAAGGGGTAATAAATGTGTTATAAAGCTCTTACAAGCCCCTAAGGCCGTTCAGGGCTGAGCTGAAGAGCTGTTTACGAGATTGTTTATTACCGGCTCGGCTTATCATCATTTACCACACAGAGATGGCTAAAACGAACTCTATAAATAGCTGATTCACTGGTGCTAAGCCAAGCTAAACAAGGCTCCTGTGAGAGAAATATGAACTTCTGTATTATTAAGCAAAGCCCACTAAACATAAATACATCTATTGGGTATGTGAGGCAAACAGTAGATGAGCAAAAGAGTGGAGGAGAGCTGAGAGGAAAGGAGACAGGAGGGCAGGGTGATGAGCAGGTGGCTTCATATGGTCTCCATCTACCACATATGTCCGAGCCACTGCTGAGCTGACAGGTAGGGACACAATCTGTTGACCTGAGGGCCTGTTACAGACTCACACGTGGATAAATATAGAGCAGTGGGTGAGAATAGGTTCCTTAAATGACATATCTAATGATGCTCATCCTCTGCAGTCTATTCTCCCAGTCCAGGAAAAGGTTTCTGAGAACTCAGCTGCGGTGTGCTGCCAAAGCCGCAGCTCGAACTGCTCATTCTTAAAGTAAACACAGATAGCAGCCAATTTCTGTCATTTATTGTGTTTCTCGTGTGCTTTGTCCAGTGCCTTGCACCTCCTTCTAGTAAGCGCATGCACAATATAAACATACACAGTCGCAGGCCTCATTTGGATTTCCAGTGAAAGCGAGAGATTTGTATTAAGCTTTTGCATCTGTGTGTGTGTTCCATTTGCATATGAGAAAATAGTTTCAAAAAGCTTGTCTATAATGCATAAGACCCTTTTAGGCTGTGTTTACTGCAACGCTCTATTCCTCCCACTGACAATCCATGCACGGGTTTGCATCATTTTGTGAGACATGCAAGTTTTGAATTATTCAGCCACCCGCCTCTTCCACAGCACAGTATTTAACAAACACATGCACACATTCACATATGAAAAGACAAGAGTGGTCTACAAGGATACTACAACAACACCTCAGTCAGTCCCTTCGGAGAGGTGGGAATCCTATTACGTAGCCGTCAGAACCTGTGGTAAGCTTTTTTTCCTTTACTTGGCCCCCTTTTTAAAAAGACAGTCCATTTTCAGTCTGCCTGTTCTGCGTTCTCTTAATGGGCCCTGGGCCTCGAGTGTCATGAGCAGAAGGAAACACAGTTCAATTTCCCTTCACAAGAGCATTAAACAAGCACCTCCACTGTACCAGCTCCATGCATAATTCACTGCCGGTGATGTGTGTCTTAAACGCTACTGAAATATACATGGCAGCGTATGCAAATTTGGCAGTGCTCTCACATGCTGTACTTGCTAAACAGACAACAAGAGACTAGGTTACCATCCAGACAGCCCCTTCTGGCCACAGACAGTATGCAGTACAGCATCCCACTGTATATGTACTCGTTAAGGGGATATTACTGTGATTTTATTTTTTTAATGTGTAGGCAAATGTTGCAATGCTTGTTTAAAGGTTTCCAGTGATGCCACTAAGACAAATTATATACAATCCAATGTGTTAAATTTAAAAAAAAAAAAACAAAATCTAAAAGCGAGTCTTGTCAGCTGTGGCCATATTAAACTGTGCGTTAAACAGGAACGCAAAATCAAAAGGTACAGCAAACAGCCACTAATACTAGGTTACAACAGTTTTCAGAGCAACTAACTGCTTGCACTCCCAGCGAGTGTGTGTCTGTGATCTTAGTAAAGAGATGTTGATGAGAGAGGAGGAGAGGGCAGAATGCTGGTGTCAGATTTTATAAATGAGGGAGGAAACGTCTTCATCCCACGTTTGGACGCCCCCACCACTCTCCTTACCAGCCATCCACAGTGTGTGTGTGTGTGTGTGTGTGTGTGTGTGTGTGTGTGTGTGTGTGTGTGTGTGTGTGTGTGTGTGTGTGTGTGTGTGTGTGTGTGTGTGTGAGAGGTTGGGCAAGGCACTGGCTATGAGCATTTCATCTTTAACAGGGCCTTAACAGCCCAGCTGACGCCCCCGTGGCTTTGCCAACACAACCTGCGCCTGGACCACAATCTGCTCCTCAGATCCTAGTGGAGGGAAGGTGGGGGGAGATTAACAGAGGAGGAGAGCAAAGACAATGAAGCAGGCAAAAGATGAAGGGTATCCGACAATCAGGGGTGCTGTGGGTGACTATCTGCACAAGGATTTCTTTGAAGGGATGAACAAGCATATGATAGATAGCCATGCAATGAAAATGCATGTATGAGTGTTCACGGGGTGTTAGTATAAATTTAATAAAAATACATCACTGCTTTCAATCTGTTTTCCAAAATCCTGAAATCATCTCAGTACACTGCTTAAAGGCAGCCTCAGTTACTAATTCCACACGCAGTTGCTGCTTTGGTACACTACAATCAAATTTCATGCATATTACAAGCACAAATAAATGAAAGGTGCGGTGCACATTCATGTTTGCGCCGTCGCATATGTATAGTAAACCTGGCCCTCGGCACAGACGTGCAGCTGCCAAGGCTGTGGTGTCACTGGTGTTGAACAGTGTGTTAACAGGATGTGTAATGCGGTGTTGTGTCCTGTCCTGCAGCCAGGGCTGGGTGGCACTAGCTCTGCAGGCTGCAGTAGGGTGGTTATCATGAAGCAGTTATGTAGCTGCTCTGCTGGGCTACTCTAATTACAGGAGAACAGCGTGCACCAGTCTGGGCCTCCAAATGGCACCATATGTTTTCCCAGACTAACCGGCTGAATAAATGCCATTTAACCATTCAGGATGCACGGCGCACTGTGTCTGGGAATCAGTCACTCATGCTCACATAAAACCGTTCACTCCCTCCCCAAAACAGCACCCAACTACTACCCCTGCCCACCCTACTGTGAACATTCACACCGCTTCCTGTCCAGTTTAACTATTTACAAGTCCTACTGTTAAAGTCCTTATCCCAGTTCTTCTTTGGTGAGGTGTTGGGTGATGCATGACGTAATCAGTAACGTGATAGATGACTAAAAGCCAGTGAGAATACTGAGAATACTGTAACAGGCTGCCACCACTATTTAAACGTTCTCAGAGCCATACATGTCACCAAGCATTTACTAATCAGATGTCCCGATTTAATAAAGGTCTGATAAATGCTACTGGTAGCGTTGTTTCCATTTGATTTTAATTTGAACATAAAGTATTTCCCCGCCAACACTGACTGGCAAAATTGCAATCGCAGAATCCCTGATAACAAGAGCATAATTCTTTGTGCTGGCAAAAAGCTGACAACATTTGTATCATAACCTCTTTTTCTGGAAAAGCTCCCTGTATCATCGCATGATAGACCTATCACACATCATCAGTTTGTTAATGAGAACAGCCTAGACAGAGGCGCTCACAGATACCTATCAAGGGCAGAAAACAAAAAGAGAATGTAAGTAAATATGGACTGTAATTAGTATGACAAGGTTGAAAAAAAAAACAACAGATAACACACCGCACCAGCCTGAAGACATACCCTTATTCACATGCACGAGGAAGCTTGTACATGCTCTCGAGTGTACCTTCTCTCTCTCTCTCTCTCTCTCTCTCTCTCTCTCACACACACACACACACACACGAACACACACACACACACACACACACACACACACACACACACACACACACACACACACACACACACCGAGAAGAAATCAAACGTTTTAATCAGCTTGCTACAGGACATAATGAGGATCCACTAAGCCCCGGCTATCAGCTGCCATCGGCCACTTAGTTGTGCCTTCAAAGAGCTGATTTTTCACTTCTTCTGCAACAAGCTTAACACAGTAGTTATCAAGACTGAACACAGTCTGAGCATGTGCAATATCAGCCCGAAAAAAAAGGAGGTTCAGTAAGTGATCTACAGTATATGCAGTAAAGTAAAGAGGCAATTATGTGAAAACGGACAAGACAGCACAAGACAGCTCTTGGGAAATTGTGTGGGAGCGATTTGTCGCCGTTGTGATTTACAGCATGGAAGTATTAGAGCGCAGTTGTCTTGGTCTTTGTTGGAGATCGCAGGAAAGGGTATCGCATGCTGCACCTGAGCCCATAAATCTGACAGTACGTGCAATGTCCTTAAATGCCTTGCGCAAACCCCAGCCGGTACACTAACAGACTGTAACACGTCCTCACCTTGAGTGTATGCGTACACACACAACCTCCACCTGGTGATGTAGTGCAGTATGCACCCAGCTTCGCTACGCCTGCTGTGATGCACAGTCAGTTACAGCCCCACCCGTTTCCTCAGAAGTGCAGGTTAATCTAAATTCTTACTCAACTCTATATGTGTGAGGGCGTGTGTGAGAACAGAAGCGTACAGGGAGAAATGCACAGAACGTGAGCCTCCTGTTGCAGTTTCTGGCCTCCTGGCACAGCTCTGACCTCTGTGATGGGGACTCGCACAGCTCCAGCCCTCCAGCTGGAGAAGTGATGACCCGCGATCTGACCAAAGCAAAAGACCTGTCCCCGTGTCCTTGCCTTCCTCCTGCCTGCCTGCTGTACTGTACCCTGGCTGGAGGACACGTGCAGAACTGGGTCACCCTGCCTGAGGACGTCAGGGCTGGGTGAACCTGCATTCCTTCAAACATCTTTGTAAAACTGAATTTCTTGAATTGATGTTCATCAAGAACCTTTTCAATGCCAGTTTTGTTTTTCATCCTCTGCCCTTTGCTTTCCACAACATGCATTTGTTTTCTTTTTTTATGTGATGTTTCTGCATGACCATACACACCTACTGTACTGCACATCACACTGTTTAAATACAGCAACGTAACCTATCTACACTTCATTACCTTCCAGTTGCAATCAATATTTTCAACGGAGATTATCACTATTATTTGCATGTTTCTTTCTTTTTTTAAACAACAGCGTTTCTGTTGTAGAAAATAGAAACAAGCAGAAAGAAAAGTAAGGTCACAATTAAGCTCTTATGACTGCATATCATACAAGAACAATACCCCCCATCCAAAACACGGTCTGACAGAGTGTGGCTCAAACTGTCAGAGATCGGCCGTCCCATCTGTGCCCGCCGTCGCCATGCAGCACACGTCAAACCTAAAGCAAGCTACCTCGAGCCTCTGCTGTAACATCCGGTGCAGCCTGCTGTAAAATAAATGATGCTGTTAGTTGCAGTCTCGCAGGTGAAATGTGCTGCTGCTACAATTATTCCAATGCCAGCATGCCAGAATGCCAGTGCTACCAAATGCTGCTGTCAACCCAGGGGTTTAATTAGTTTGGCACATGTGCCACTTATAATCACCTGCCATTACCAGTTCTGGCTGCATCTGCTTACACGTCTGTCAGTGGCAGGCGGGCTGTGTATGTGTGTATAGGTTCCTAGCTTTGCCGGGTCACTGACAATACATTTTAGCAACAGAACAGAAGCTCCCTGCGACCTGCAGTCCAGACACAAAGGACTCACTGGTACCGTTTCTCTAAACCGTCTCTGTATTCTTATACACACATCTGTGGCGATAGACAGAAAAGAATGAAACCCAGCTGTCTCCACTTCTGCATCTATATTAAATAACTTTATCTGTCAACTAGAGTGGAGATAATTTTATTAGTGATCTTCTGTACAGGTACATTTCGAAAACAGAAGAGAGCAGGGCCTTTTAGTGTCAAACTGCATTGTGAATTGAGCTGCACCTCAGGCTGAATACATCTCATTGCGATTTCATGAGAGCTGGAAGAGGAGGAAGGAGGAAAAAAACAGAAAAAAAAAAAAGAAACTTCAGGGTCGCTAGTGAACCTCAACTCAAAGTAGGAGAAATGGAAGTTAAAAGTGAATCGTTCACTCCCCCTGGCGTAGCGGTGGCTACCTCTAGGGCTGGAGGAGGAGGAGGTGGGGGAGGAAGAGGAGGAGAAGAGGAGCCCCCTGGCTCTCCAAGTCATGTGACCAATGAGCACAATATCTGAAGGATGGACCTCAAGCTGTGTGTTTAGCAGTTCATGAATCAGAGCGTGCGCACATGTGGCTCCATACATTTGTGTGTGCAGCAGAGGACATACAGCCATTCCCACTGACTTACAGACTAGGATCTTCAGATTCACCCATGTCTACTGCAATACAATAGGTCTAACTATCCCTATTATTCCCAGAAAGTTCCCATTTAGCACTAAACCAAGGCTTCAATATTGTGCCGGCTCAAAAACATCTGTTGGGGACTTGTGTGGCTACATAATTACAAATATCTGCAGTAATCCGCCCGATAAGAGAGTCATTACTCCACCAGACATTTATCACTATGGGATTGATGACCCATTTCAGAGGCAGCCTTTGTACGGGGAAGTGAAATCGCTGATATCCCTTTTATCCTACATCACCGTTGAAGCAATCCATTTGTCAGGAGGCAAGCTAGTTAGAATTGTAATTAACAGCTATGGACTTTGCCCCTAATAGAATTTTTGCAGGAAACTGCAGATTGACACAGGAGGAGAGAAGTGTGTGTGTGTGTGTGTGTGTGTGTGTGTGGGGGGGGTGCTCACAGTGTTTCTCTTTTCTTGCTAATTGCCACTTTGAGCAGCTGTCTGTTGAGAAGAGAAGCACTACGCTGTGTCAAGAAAATGCTACAGCAGCACTCCAGTTTCTTCCAAATGCAATAGTTCGATAAATGTGCAGATATGTAAGCACAGGCATTCGGAGATGTGCGTGCGCAGGCACATTGCTTCAGTGCAATAATCTGTTGAAATCACACATTTCTGAGTAAAATATGCATTTCCCTGCTTAAGTCATGACTTTTTTCGAGCACACTTGAACCCCTCCCATCCACCTACACGGGCGAGGAATGGAGCAGCAGATGATCGCAGTAGGTAAGGGCTAAAGGTCTGGCCACCTGCCGGCAGCGTCCCGTCTCTATAGCGGTAATGAACAGGGACAGCTTGGGGACCACCCTGAGAGCTTGTCCCCCCCGCCTAGTCGCCCTGCTTCAGGGCAGAGCTGGGGGCCCTCGGGTGACAAGGATGTCAGAGATGTTCCACACACTGACAGGCAGGTCCTACCTGACCAACCTGCTGTACACACTGGCTAAGCAACATCCGCGCGCCCGGACGAATGTGGTGGTACACAGAGATACATGTGCGTGACGTACATTTGCGTACACCGTAACTGCTCACACGTGCGCAAGCACTCACACATATGCAGAAAGTGAAGAGCACACCCACATGCATACATACGCACACACGCTGACCCGGTGTAATTCCTCCAGCACACGGCTTGTGACAGGAGCAGCTGTGGCCGCTACGGCAGACAGATGAAATTTTCATAACTATCTCCTCCAACTTCCATCCTCACCTTCAGGATAATTTATGACCTGCCTGCCAGCCTTGAAGAGACAATATGCTTGCAATGAAATGAAGTGTTCCTGCAGTGTAGGTTATAATTAACGGAGGAGGGGAGAAAGATGTGCGTATAAGAACTTGGATGGGGGAAGTGTGTGTGTGTGTGTGTGTGTGTGTGTGTGTGTGTGTGTGTGTGTGTGCATGTTTTTTTTTTTAAATCGGCACACGTAGGGTACATGCATAACGTTCAACAGCACATTCATAACTGCAGTTAGTTTCGTGATTACACAGCATTACTGCACAAAACAATTAACTTCAAGGCACATGTCTGTAACAAACCAAACACAAAACTCAATCTAAAACTTTACAGACATCTGTTGTGCACATTTTCAGTATCTTTATGGAGCCCTACACTAGTCAGTGTAATAGTGGCACTCATGCTCATTAGCCAAGTTACCACAACAGTAAAACTGTATTCAGTATAGAAAGGGACTGGTAAAGTTGCATTTCATGCTCTTTAAGGATGTTTGCTCCTATCCATCCAAGAGCACGTCTAATTAAAATAAGATAAAATGTGCTCTAAGGACCGTCATCATTTCAAAATGCTTACATTCTTGTTCTCTTTTTTACATCCCTGCCACATATCTTCACGCAATCATACTCTATCAGCTCTCTGGGATGTTGGGTCTGACCAGAAGGAATGTCCTGGTTTGCCTGATTACCAGTGAAACAGGCCTGAATCACTTTTCCAACCTCCGAAAACTCACCACATTGTCTTTTCCAAACAGAAATCGTGTTTCCATATTAAAAAAGGCAGCCTTTAATAGGGAACTGTGCCTGCAACAAGTGTGTTTAAATGTCTGTGGGACTTTTAAGAGCATTTTTAAGTCCCATTTTCGCTTTCCGTGCCACATTCCACTGACAATCTGTGAAAGACGTAATTATGAAATGGCTGTTTTGTTTCAAACCTGTAAATAATTTCAGGCAATTGTGATGCAAGTCAGGAATAAGCAGAGATTTATAACATAGTGGGGGTGTTTGTTGCAAACTTACCGATCCCACACTTAACCACAGAACGAGAGAAAGCGTGTAGCTCACTGGCTAATTACTGACTTCTTTGAGGACCGGGCAGAATATAAGCAAGCACATATTTATATGGGTAGAACTTGTTTGCACTGTAAGTAGAAGGTAAAGAAATAGACTCATCAGTCATCCTGTTCAAAGCACATTCCTGTAAGAATAAGACATACTCTGATGTACTTCCCAGCCTGGGAGCAAACTCTGATCTGGAAGACGATCGCAGCTGTGAGGTTCTGCTGAGGTCAGGTCATGTCATGCATAACTGACTGATTGCTTAATAGGGGCTGGGTGCATGGAAAAAGAATTCATAATTTACAATCAAACCGACACCTCACAAACAGCAAGGCCACAGGCGATCTCGCTGCCCGAACGTACCCGACCTTAGGGACCACACAGACATGTTTTAGATAAAGACAGACAAATTACACGACAGCATTTAAAGCCAACCACTGCGCCTGCGTTAATTACAGGCTGGCTGGTGATGAAAGAGGAATATGACATGCCCTTATTTGTTTTCTCCTTCAGTGCCCTGAATCGAGTAAACATGGCAATGTGGATGTCGGCAAACATACGTGGCACAAAGTAAGAGATGTGCAGAACGGGGAAAAAAACACACACACCAAAAAAGAAAAAGAAAAAAAAACAGTTGCGGGTCGAGATTACACGTGCAGGTGGGACGAACCCTTGAGTTAAAGGAAAACGAGATCGCAGCCAGAAAAACGTTTCGGCTGGCAGCCTATGCCAAGGAAAACAGACTGAGGTAGCCTCGTCTGTGGTGCTCTCATGACAAGGTCTCAGACGGCAGGCCCGTACGCCGCTGCTGAGGGAGTGATGAAGAGGAAAGCATGGGCCTGCCGTCTGAGACGTCCGATTAACCTGTCACCACAAACTAAAGCAACGTACAACACACAAGCCCTGCTGACAACCCACCCAGTCAGCCCTGGACCCAACCAGAACGCTTGTTGGTACCAGTCCAAACAATACCCCCGCCCACGCCCACGCCCCCCACTTCCAAAACATTTGCATGTGATGACCAGCCAGATCCCGCACATTGAAAAACATCATTAACTTTCCCTCTTAAGGTTTATTTCCACTTACACATACAAAGGTAAAGCATTTCTCACATTTACACAAGGCATCCATACTTCTTCGCTATTCAAGGTCACCTAAAAAAAATGGGCTTTGGGAAACACGTCACTTTCAAATCTCCAGTGATGCAGACACCCACTTTCACTTCATGAATGGGTTTTATCGCTTTCCTTGATTTGTTAATCTCTTGTCATGTGACTCTTTTTCATAAGCAAACAAAGACTTGTGTAGTGCTGAAATCAATATTGAATTTCAAGCATAGCTGATCTTAATGTCCATACTTGCAGCTGCCACGCAGTTAAACTTTGCTTTTTATCATGCTCTCGCTCCCTTCATGTGCAGGAAGCAAGATATTATTTGACAAATTTGCAAAAACCCTTGAGTTTAGGCACTTTATTGGTGAAAGTTCTTGTGTTTATTTGTGTATTTACAGGAACATTGTTTTGTTTTAAATATATATTACTGACTGCTTACTGCTTTGCGATCACACATGACCAGATGATGTCTTCACTGAAGACTTTCATGAGAATGTGTCAATAAAACCTTTGCGTGAGTAAAACAGCAGATGCCTCCACTTTGAGGCTTTGAGGACCTCATTTGGCAACATTACACAAGGCAGTGATCTGTCCATCTTTAGTGTGGGCATGACACCGACAATATTTCCAAGTCCCATCTGGGATGGAAGGGCGTCCATTGTCTACCCACTGCCTCTCTCGCCCCCGTGCAGGAGTCGGGGTGGGGTCTGTCATGGAAGGCACAAAAGAAATGTCACCACTATGGGAATTAAGTGCCAGCCGACGAATGTCTCTGTTTTTTCTTTTTTTTTTTTTTTTTTTCCGTGTCACTATGCATCTCCGCAGGGATGCAACTGGTAGCTGACAACACTGGTGGGGTCATCCTCGGTTGGGCACAGCTTCAACCTCTCCAGTCCTCTTTGGCCCCTGGTGACCCTTGGTTTTGATGACAGAATGGACTTTTTGTATAACAGCAGCCCATCCAGGTGAGGACAAGAGATGATGACAATGGAAGGAAACACAAAGCTGATGGAGGCTGGGAGACAGCCCCGCAGGTCATGGGTCGAGCTGGACAGCCGAGTGATGAGTGCAGCTGTGGACACGTGGACCTCCCTCTCTATCCTTTGACTTTGCTTGCCATGTCATCTGATGTTTTCTTTGTCTCGGGATAAAGACCTTACTAACTCTCCACAGTTTGGAGAAAAGTAATAAACACAGGCAACAGATGTACCACGCCACAAACTGTGAGAGTACAGCTAATATAGTGACACCCCGACTGTTCAGCGGCTTGTTCAGGGCTCAGAGTTTTGCCTCTTCAAAGTGTTACAGAAAATCAAATTATAGGAGAATATTTCGAAAAAAAGATAATTTCAATAAGAAATAAAGACTAGGTTCAAAGCAAAGCTGAGTACAAATAATAAAAAATACTGAGGATGAATGATTTACTTAATCTTACAGTAATGTTTCCTGATAGTAGTATGTCTTCACATAGCCTAGCAGCTTCTGCTTTTTCTGGACCAACTTGGACCAACGGTGGTGATGGACAGAGTGACAGTGTTGTAGCTTTCCATCGGTCTGATATGTATTTATACTCCTACGACACTAAACACATCTAGACAATGATTATGACTGATCTAATATGTTTTATTAGCAACCTCTATCAACATGTTTGTTGTGGCCCTTTTTTTAATAGAACTTTATTGGATGCAGTCAACAGTGCTGCATTCTTAAAGGGATAGGCTCACGTCAACAGAATAAAAAATAAAATATATTTGGGATCAATCTTTAATTAATCATAATTAATTAAGTCAATATAACCATGTAATTAATTATGATTTACAAATGTAATTGCTTGATATCCCTTTTAGTATTACAGTATATAAACAGATGGAACTGGATGCTTTTTAAATCATGCATAATCTTTTTCCACACATCTGTGCTTTACCTCATGTACCATATGAAACCTCTGTATGAAAACTAAAAGCTGCTATAATGCAATCTTGTTTGCAGCTGACATCTTTGTTCTCTTGTTTCTCTAATGTAAAAGCCACAAGGACAATGGCACAATTGGAAAGGACCGTTATTTAATCTTTGTAATGTATTACAACCCCATACCTCCAAACAACGCCAATTCACACACCCCGAGCTGCCCAACTGTTTCCGATGCCAAAGGTCAATAGCTGCGGACTCTCCTACAATTCAAAATGAAGGGATGGGAGGACGGGGTTTGCCAAGTCAGCCACAAACCCTGCTTTAGGTCATAAACACCTCCGCCTGTCTCCCTCTTCTTATTTTCCTCCAAAGAGGTGAGATGGGCTTGCACTCTGTTAATCTTTCACTACAGGCTGGCTCACTTCTAGACTGGCCCACTGGAGAACAGAAGAGGGGAATGAAAGAGGTAGTAAAGGACAAGAGTGGATAAAAGAGCAGGAAGAAAAAGCCACAGAGGGCCAGATGGGCACCTTCACAGTCCATTTATCAAACCCAATGTGGCCCTCCTCTCCCCTCCCTGCTGTTCTCATGTCCTAAACCCCCATGTAATTCTGTAATGATTTTCATTATCATATAATGACCTTACAAAGCCTACAGCAGTTTGCATGGTCAGAACAAAACTTGCAGCTGTTCCGTTAAGTGTTTTCTTGCCGACTGTGACAAAGCTTTCCTCTTTTTTTTCTGCTTTTTTTGTTGGACAGAGAAGTGACTCCTAGGAAGATAGAGAGTCAACACAAGTTTAACCATTTTGAAACCTCTAGGAACCACAAGTAAGCCTGCCGTTCGAGAGCAAAGTCTTCTATCGGGATAATATGGAACTATGAGTTCCTTAGGATACGAGGGAGCTAGGCCCTTAAAGCCGTTATATATGAGGAGAAGAATTTTTAATTCTAACCTGAATTTAACGGGAACCCAATGAAGGGAATTTAAGATTGGAGAAATATGATCTCTCCATCAGCAGGAATCATTTTAGGACTATATATATATTTTTTTTCTTCTTTTTTTTTATGGAAACATCCAATATAAGAGTTTATATTTATAATATTACAATGGCAAAAAAAAAAAAAAAATTTTTAAAAATGCAGCACCAGAAGCACCAGAAGCTTGTTCTATGTGGGATATCAAGCCAAATATAACTCCAAGGTTCCTCAAAGTAGTACTAGGTGCAAGAGTAATTCCATCCAGAGTTACTTAATGACTAGACAGACAATTTCTGAAGTGCTCAGGTCCAACGACAACAACCTCAGTCATATCTGAGTTTAATAGTAGGAAATTAGCAGTAGTCTAGGCCTTTATGTCATTAATACATGTTTGTAGTTCAACTAGTTTACAGGTCTCATCTGGCTTTTTGGATCCGTATAACTGAGTATCACCTGAATACCATTGAACATTTATGCCATGCTACCTTATAACCTAATGAAAGCAAATGCAGAGTGAAAAGTAACATCCCAACTACAGAACCATGTGGAACACCATGACTAACTGTGGTGTATGACTGAGACTTCTCATTAACATGAACAAAACTGGAATCTGTCCGATAAATACGACTTAAACAAAGCTAACGCCTCTTTTAATATCAATAACACATTTAACCGCATGTAAAAGATCAACTGTATCAAAAACAGCAGTGAGTTCTAACAGGACAGACACAAGTCCACCATCTGAGGCCATGAAGACATTCTTGGGAACTTTCATCAGTCCTGTTTCTGTACTATGTTGTGATCTGAATCCTGACTAAAACTCAAACAAATAATATCTATTCAAATGGTCCAAATCCAATGCTGATTTGCAACAGTTTTTTTTAAGAACTTTAGAAACAAAAAGAGAAATTTGATATAGGTCTCTAATTAGCTCACACCAGCTTTTATAAAAAGTGGTTTAATTACAGCAAACTTAAAAGCCAGAGGCACTCACCTGCTGATAAGGATAGATTAATTCAAAAATGGAAGAATTAAAAAAAGAGAAAAACTTCCTTAAACAGCCTCGTTGAGGTGGGGTCTAAGAGACGTGTTAATAGTTTAGAGGAAGCTTTAGTTTGTGCCAGCTCAGTCACCTCAAGAGGTCAGAAACAGTCCAGACACAAATCAGGTTCAAGAGTCTCCCACTAAAAACTGCTCTACTTCACGACAGGCCGGGGGTAAGAGCGAAAACAGCGTCCTCACAAAACACCGTCGTAGAATTTAAAAACCAGGTTAAGCTTACTATCCATCCAAAGGGGTTCAAGGGTACCCGTACTGTGAACAAACAAATGAATGAAACCATCAAAACCTACAGAAGACTGACAATAAAGCATTTTCCGGGCATGCACTTCCAGCATAAATACCTCATTACCTTTAATTGCACAGGTGTGAAACATGATGTATGAATTTTTAAAACCCTAAACATCTCCGGTGCCGCTGGGATGTGCCATTTCCTATTCTAATGGGATAGGTTCCCTGTTCCCTGGAGGCTGTCTTGCTCCTCACTCTGCACTTCCTGTGTGGCATACTGAACTGCTACTGCCATACAGTCACCCACCCACATGACAATCCATCTACTTCAGGGTACTCGTGGGACATTTAGTGAAGGGACATGGAGGGCAGCATCAATCAAAGAATTCACCATGTGCATCGGGAAAACCCAGTTACCAGAAAATCTCATAAGAATAAAAAAGCCCTCATAACTTTGTTGGCTCACGGTGAATGAATGGACTGCTTCTGCCCGCAGTGTGAGCTGAGCCATCACTCACACTGAGTGCCTATAAGTCAACTGAGAAGAACCACTGGTCATCGGGCCCAATTCCTCTTTCTTTCCTTCTTGCTTCCACTAAAAATACCCCGGAGACATAAAATAGCAGCAGGCCCAGGTTCCATAGTGTAGAGTGCTGCTTTAACTGGTATTTAAGTAACAAAAGTCAGTAAACTTAATCAATCAGTGCTGGTTGTGCATGTTTATAGGCCTCGAGCAAGAGTCATCAATCAAGTTTTGTTTTTTTTTGTTTTCTTTTTGAAACCATCCTTCTTGAAGTATAATGCACTGGGTGGAAGCCATGGAAACAACGAGCAGTGTCATAATGAAAACTTGCCTGTTGATTATTGTGTTAAAGATAATTATGTAGCCAAGTGTGAAAACTCAGCAAAATGAGCCAACTCACTAATTCCAGAAGACCTTTTTCAGTGAATGCATAAATGAAAATTAATGATCCTCTGTATGCATATTACTGAAATAAAATAAACCCCCTCACTGAGTGTCTTATTGCGTAATGTAGTATATTTTCAACTCAAAATGACTGCATCTTAGTACTAAGCATGGCGATCTTAACGTTCCTCTACTTCTTCCAGGAACTAGGAAGGCAATCCTTGACCCTCATCAGCAGCAAATCCCTAATCAGCACCAGCACGTCCCACTTAACATTGCACGTAGCCATGTGTTTAGTTTTGAACAAATGCTATCTGTTGACAGCCACTTGACAGGCTGACCCCTGGCTTTTTTGTAAGTGGGGACAGAGAAGGTTAGGAATAGACATTAAAAGCATGTAAAGGGAAGAGGAGGTATCAGGAGCAGCTGGAGTTCAAACATATTGTGCGGGAGGCTTGCCCTCCACCAAAACTAATCTCATCAGTCTTCCACCGCTGATAGAGTAAATGTCTGTCCTCCCTGCCGACAAGGGCTGAACATTTCCTGCCCTAGTCTGTGATACTTCTTGTCAGGATCTTAGGGCGGGCTGAGCAAAGTCTAGGGTTAGACATGGTTAGTAGGTGGTAACATTGCATTGTGGGTGGTGGTGGTGTTGGGGTTGGGGGAGAGCAGTGCTGATGGTGAGATGGTTTCTAGCTTTCAGCACATACAGCAGGAATGTACTATCAGCGCAGGACCCACATCAGAGCTGTGAGGCACTGGGCGTCGACACTGCAGAGCAAGGTGTGTGGAAACAGCCTGTTTACAAGCCTCATCTGGACGGGACACCGCAATGGGTCAACTAGAGGGGACAAGTCAAAACAAAGAGGGAGGGGGCATGGGAAGATAAGGGCATCATCACAGCGGGAAGTTAATAAGTATTTTCCAAAAGAAAATATATCTCTTTCAGGAATTTCAAGTGTGTGGTTTGAGTGTGTGTGACACTGAGGTCAAATCTGTCGAAAGAGACAATAAGCAGCGGAACATATGGGAACGCAGTGCTAGTGAAAGCGTGTACGCCAGTTTTTGTGCGTGTGTTCGGTGGCGTTGAGGTGCAGGGTGACTTAGAAAGTGAACAGCTAAAATAATGCAGTGTTGCAAGTGTGAGGCCCTTCTTTATCTGAATGAATGGTCCAGGGCCTTAATCCCTGTGCTCTCTGGCCTTATCAGGAAGGAAGGAAGTGAGCGGCTTTATCCAAGACATACGTGTCACTGTGATAGCTGCCAGTACCCAAAAAGAAAAAAGAAAAAGAAAAGAAAAAGCAGACGCCAACCACTCAAATAAATCTGAGGAATTCACATCAGCACTTTAAAAGGAATTACAAATGCACACTGAACCAACACAGAAGCCTGATAAATTTGTTTGATGATGAAAACACCATAATGAAGCCTCTCCACACTGATTTAACAGATATAATATTGTATGTGATCAAATTGGCGCTTGTAATTGATGTTCTTTTGTATTTGGTTGCAACTTCCTGCTGTCACAAACAATACAGTCTGTGTATCAGATGAGGTAAGAAGTTCATGAAAACCTTTTTTTTTTTTCTTTCTCTTTGCTGTTATTGGTTACTGAATGCCAACTGACACCAACATCCTAGGTGTCAACTCAGAAATCTAATATGCATCTAGGTATGATGTTATTTGAGCAAAACCCAGTCAGAATGTACTTTGAGTAAAGATTTTAGTTGAACTTTGCCTTTTTTGTTGTTTACGTGCCAGGTCCACCACCTGGAGCAGCTACAAATCAGTCCAGTGGTGACAGATGATAAGAGTCCCCCTTTATGCAGCAGTGCATACAATGCATTAGAAACCTGTGACAATCTTCTGATGTTGTTTAAAATTAATTAGGCTCAAGACTTATCTTCAAATGGGCTCAATTCATCTTTCTTCTCACTGATACACACAATAACAAACAATGACAAAGGAGTGTTTCAAATAAAAAGACTTTTTGAGAAGCAACCTCTAAAGCTCGGCTCACATTTTCCTTGCAAATGTTTGGCGTTGGTCCTGGCTAAAACATTCATGTTGAACAAGAATGCATGGAGATCAATGCAGTGCCACTTACCGCCAGACACCCATCTGGGTCCAGAGCTCGGCTTGAAGCCACTCTTGTGATTTTGTGGTGGTATGTTTTTGGTCGCTGTTTGTGGAAATGTAAACATTCATCGTTGCCTGAGATTTTGAACATGTTAAAAGGGTTTGCTGTCCAGACAGTTTTTGTTTTTGTTTTGCATCCATCTTTCTTCTTTCTTGACAAGTCTCCCCGGGCCTGCAGGTCGCCAAACAGATAAATGTAAAATTCCCCTATTCCATGTTTCACTGTCAGGGTGGCATTAATAAGGTACTGATTGGTGTCTGGTTCGCTCCACATGCAGGTCATCAACAACTGAGGTCAAATATTTTAGAGGTTGCAGAGGTTTTGGTTTATCATTGTTTTAAGGTTGCTCAGAGGCCTTCTGCAAATGTTCAAAGAGACTGTCAAGTGCCTTTTAGTGAGAAATGACTTTAGTCTGACCACTCAGCCAAAACGGTCTGATTGATGGAGTGCTGCATTGATTGCTGTCTTTTTTTAAAGGTCCTCAAAGAAACCTTGGATCTTATTGGTCGGGGCCATTTGCTTGTTGGTTGCCTATCTGACTCAGTCCGTTCATCCCAGATTACTCAGTTTGGGAAACCTACAATTCCAAATTGGAAAAATATGTAAGATTCACAAAAGGTCCTACCATTCTAGTGCGGTTGCCCTCTTTAAGCTCGGGTCCTCTACCAGTCACATACCCAATGTTTCATCGTCCCTAAGTCAAGATCAAGATGGGAGATACCCCCAAAATTGGTGTGTGTATTTGTATGTAAGCCGACCATTAAAAAAAATGTATACCTATGTATGTATATATACAAACAACTTTGTTTTTATTGTGACGTAGTATGTACAAACCAATAAGAAAAAAAATGAGTATAAACATTGTGTATTTCATGACTGTGCTTCACCAAATTCAAGCAACTGCAGACAACACTTGTATCGACTAGAATAGAATAGAATTTGTTTAATCTGTATCTTGTGCAGAAAAACCATATTGTAAAGAAGGTAAAACCTTTTTGTGACGAGTCCAATCTGTAATTAAGTTTCCAAGATTCCAAACAGGTCTCCAGTAACACATTTGGATTTGTGTGCAATCTCTTCATTTTAAATATGAGACAGGCTTTATACTTCGTGGCATTTCTTTACCTGCCTAAAGCACCAGCAAAAGACCAATGGTGGCAACAGAGTTGGTGGTACACTGTGTTACCTGTCTCTCCATGTCTGTCTTTGCTGGTGTCTGTCTGTCAGGGCAGACAGCAGGGTTTCTGCCATCTCCCTCCTTCCCTCCCCCGCTTGGCCTTCCTCCTCTACTGTATCCAGGAAGAGCATTGTCTGAAAACAGGAGCAGGGATGGAAAACAAGAAAGAACTAAATGAAAACGTTGTGTGTGTGAAATGCAGTAGCTTTTGATGCAGTAGCACCTGAATCACTAGGAAAAAAAATCCACTGCCATAATATTCCCCATTAGCACCATTTACAATTTAAAACAAAATGCTCACCTTAAAGCAGTTAGCAGAAACCAACGCTGACTACATCTAAGACTAATATATATCAAAATGTCTTCCAAAAATATTTAACAGCAAGGGGTTAGGTGGAAAGACAACATGGGGCTTGTCCCACCACCCTTGAGCTTCTGTCCTCAGTTTAGAAATCACACATCTCTGAGCCGAGACTCAATTATAGCATCCCTGGGATGGCAGCATACAGTAAGTCTAGTATAAAGTCAGTTTCACATCAGAGGATGGGCAAATTACACCCAATATTAGAGTGTGAGTCAATTAATCACGTCCTGCACAGCACAGTGTAATGTGTGAGTATCCCCCTGTTGAACATGAATTACAGGCCGGCTTAAGTGTGACGTGGCACATCACTGCTAATCGGAGACATCCTGGCAAACCTTCGCCTCCAAGTCCTCCACAGCCTCTAAGCTGGTTGAGAGGGAGTCAAATGAAAAAGGATCTGGCAGCCCAAATTAAATGCAGTGCTGTCAGCCGCACTCAAATCCCTCTTTCCCCTCAACGTCTCCCTCTTTCTCTCTACCCATCACAGATTCTCTCCCTCTCTGAATATCCTTAAATGCCCCCTCCCTTTCCTGAGCATTGGAGAAGTGATGGATCTGTAACTCTGACTGACTGTGACGCCTTGTTAAGAACAGTCTCTTCTGTCACATCCACCAGTCAGGCACGTTCATTTCTTTCCATTAAGAGTGACTTGCCTCCCCTGTCATCCAACCTTCTTTCAAAAAAGAAAAAAAAAAACACGACAATATAAGGGAACCCTCATTTCGTCTCTTCTCCCTCTTTTTTAATCCCTTTCTGACAATCCTCCTGTCTGTCTTAATTCATGTGATGATAACTTTGATTGTCTGTGCAAATGTTTTCAAAGAGGAGGAGTAATATGCTTACTTCCTCTGCACCACACAGGACAGGTGTCAAAACATGTAGCGGCGTGTGAGTGATTACACCTGACTCTGAGGCGACACCAAAGATTACAGTGACCAGGAGGAGGCAGGGCTGGCTGTACCCGCTCTGGAAACTGTGTCTTTCAGTTTGGATCAAACTGTGTCCTCCTGGGATGAGTGACATGCTACGAAAGTACCAGAAAGTGGATTCAGGCTCTATCATATATCTCAGCTGGTAGAAATCACTGCCATGCTGGCAGCATAGCACACGATCGATGTTTCAAGCACAGCGCTGACAGATTAAAGTTGGAAGGCAGTATCGTAACAAGAAAAAAAAAAAGACTACCACCACTTTCAAAGAAGCCATATAATTGATGTTAATAGACTGTAAAATGAGTTGAATAGTACTAAATAGTACTTAATAAAGCCCAAAGAGGAAACAACGTTTCAACTGATGTTGCAGTATATACTGAGAAATAATAAGTGAAAAACATAAATAACATTATTTTAACTGTTGGATAGTCCTAGCAGAGAGAGAGGTGTGGTTGAAGTATTCAGAGATCACCATGAAATGGCGGGACGACGATGTCACATGTGGGTGAGTGGGTAAGTGCGCAAAACAGATAATCACTTAGTGGAAAATATGGGTGGAAATTCACAGCAAAGAGTGAAATATCAAAAGTACAGAGATGCTCCTGCACAGTAAATGCTGTAGAAAGGCACTGCAATTGCTCTTGTTTTTAGTTGCTGTGCTTTGCTGTCTCTGTCTCGTCTGCGCGAAAGCTGGGTCGAGTCCAGAACAGGCTCCTGCAGCTATGTCTTTGTTAAACACTGCACTTAAGGTTCGTCATTTCTGAAAGTCCTGATTTGTTGTCCTCAGCGCTCCAAGGGCTTCTACTTTGTGTGTCTCAGTAGTCTCATAATGTCCTTGATAACTAAAAGAACAAATGGGCTAAACATTCTTCTCCTTGAGCTTCATTTTATTGCTACTCAATTTTCCTCAACGTCTCTTCTTTAATATCTCTGGATTGTAGCATCACCTGGGCTTCAAAGGGTTCAAAACAATTTTCCCTGTGGTTTCATATCATAACAGATGCTGGAAAGTGTCAGAATTACCCACAAATGTCCTTTAAGCAACTTGCCAACCAAATTGAGGTAGGAAAATATTGAAAAAAAAAAATGTTTTCATGGCAAAAAAGTTCAACAAAAAATCTCAAGATGTTCCAAAAACTAAACTAAAATAAACTAAAATAAAATACAATAAAATAAAAAATATAAAATTAAATAAAAAAAATTAAAAATAATAAAATAAAATAAATAAAATAAAATAAAATAAAATAAAATAAAATAAAATAAAATAAAATAAAATAAAATAAAATAAAATAAAATAAAATAAAATAAAATAAAATAAAATAAAATAAAATAAAATAAAATTAAATTAAATTAAATTAAATTAAATTAAATTAAGTCATGACCAGCCACCTGTGTTTGGGACCATTTTAGAGTTTGATGTGATGGAAAGAACTGGACAGAGCATACACTACAGCTTGATCCTGGTCCTTATGATGAAGATGATGATGATGATCCTACTCCTGATGATGATGCCTATCTTCTTCAACTCAATTCAAAATTATTTATCACTCCCCAAAGGGACATTAATTGTTGCAGCAGTCATGAGTTCAGTCTCTTCAGGTATTCACGGTAGAGGTTTATTGCTGCGGGCAGAAAGATCTCCTGTAGCGGTCTGTGTTACAGCAGATCTGAAGAAGCCTCTGACAGAAGTCAATCTGTTGCTGAATCACTTTTCTGAAGAAAATGCTCAGCATTGTCAAAGATCTTCATTTTATAAACATAATCATGAAGATGTTGATGATCCTAATGATGATGATAAATGTGACGACATACAGACTCTGGCACCATTCCAATCTGCTCGTCTTTTTCGTCAAACGTATTAAACGCCATTTCATCTTTAATTTACAATTTGCGATTTGCATATTTCCAAGTGTTTCTTCTCATGGTTGTTCTCTACAATGTTATTGTTAATATGAATGTGTTTCTAATTAGGCGTATGTGTATGTCAGCAAGCGTCTTTTCGCTGAAAGCGTGTGTATGGGTGGTTGCATGTCTGAATGTGTGCTCATAAGATCTTGTGTTTAGAAGGCCCAGTGCTGAGAGAGGCCTTCAGGTTTAGCCCCAGGCAGATCTCCAGGCCATTTAGGCACCCCACTGGTTGTTTACTGGTCAGCCTCAGCCAGAGCACAGTCCTTTATCTCTGAGCCAGTGTTAGCACAAACCAGCCTGCTCTTTCCATCTATTTGCCCCTTGATGACAGTAACTGTCCTCAGCATCCACCTCTATCAACATGATGATGACCAAAGGTGTCCCCCTGACCCGGGCAACATCCAGAGGTGAAAAAGAGGACAAGAAGAACATTGGTACCCTTACCCCCGGGTCCCAGACCCCAAATTCAACTCTGTCTATTTTACTACAGATAGGCATAAACATGTCCGCCCCTGTGCAGAGGCAAGGCAGGTAAACAAACACGCAGCCAGGCTAAGGTGGTAATTTGGTTTCTGGAGAGTTAGAGTGATGATAGTGTTCTGTGCGAAGGCTGGCTGGAGGGCAGCCTGGGGCAGCTCACTAACACCTCGAGCCAAGACTCTACCTTAACACCAACAAGCATCTGTCTACTCTATCGCGTAACAACATGTCATTCATTCAACAGAGAATAACACAATGGGAAGACTGTTGCTGCACACAGTGCAACATGATGTAAAACTTCACAGAATAGCTGTGTATGGACACATAATAACTGAGAAGCTTAAATGCAGGAAGGGTGAAAAAAGATGCATACAGAACTGAAGGTTTACACTCCATAAAACCCTAGCTTCTAGCTTGACCACCACAGCGTCTGAGAGACTATTAACACCCCATGAAATATCTGAGCTGACTTCAGACCAGGACTTTCAGGAGTCCCAAAGTACTCTTAACCTCTTTAACCTCACTGGCGCTCTGTAATATAAGAAACCCTCTACGTTTGCGGGCCACAGACGCTGACAAGTCCCAAAACTGCCCTTCTTTCTTAACTAGTTTAATAGACAGGGGATATTTCTGGACCAGAATAGCCGTCCTAGCGACAGATCACTACCTAGAGAGGAATGAGGTAAACAAACTCACCAGTTACAACAAACATTCCTGAGTTTTGGCTGGTGACTGGTGTTAAATTGCCACAATGGTACCTCCCCTCTAAAGAGCATCTCTCAGACCGGCAATCTGCACGCCTTTCTCCCTGCCACCAGGATTTGTAACAGCCAAGCACCAGGTCAGCAGACACTCCTGTCCTCCTGATGTCAACTGTTTATTTGGCATAGCACTTTGCACAGCTTGAATAGCTATGTGATGAAAAAGAAATGTTTATTGGTTTTATTATATCCATTAATTAAAATAAGGTGGCTGAACGGTTGTGGCTGCCGTGTCAGTGGCTCTGAGCTCTGCTGGTTTTAATCCTGTCCGTCCACTTGCTATGCTGTGCCACTCTGAGTCAGTGTGAGTGAATGAGTATGGGCATTTGGCTGCATCGAGGCCAAAGAATCACATGTTTCAGACCATAAAATGACATGAATGTTTCAAAACTGAAACCCATATTGTCAGTTTTGCCGTGTACCAGCACTCCTCCATAACCTGGCCTCCTCTTGCCCGCCTACGTGGACACCACCACATTAACAACATGGACTTTTGCCACAGTTTAAGCTCAGCTGCTCTCACACCTGATTTCACTGGCCCTGGGAGTGGGAGTTTGGCAGAGCTGCAGCCGCATGCATGTCCCTCTACCCTTTAATATGAGAAACCAATATCACTTTGACCGCCACTGGTAAAAGGCATCAGGCACCTTGTTCTGGGTAATGGATAGCCTCTGCTCACTGATATAAACAACAGGGGAGCTGTGATCCTGCCAAGGCCAGCTCCAGTCTGGACAAGGGATCTATGTGCATCTGGTGCGCGCCGCTGAAGAGTAACTGTGCACTTGGAGGGACTCTCTAAAAGTGGAAGCATTAAATTAGCTTTGGAAGGAACAAAATTGACTTTTCTGTGACATTAAACTCAAAGTCATAAACTCTGTGTGTGCATTTCTTCTATGTCTTTTCTTTCTTTTATTAAACCATCTGATTGTTGTCACATGATGACAGATGGCTCAAAATCGAAGCATTTCTGAAATTAAATTTAATCAGCTTCTGTTTCGTGAGATTGGCAGATATAGTGAGCGTGCTTGCGCGTATTTGTGTGTGTGTGACTGTGTGTGTATACGTGGAAAGAATGAAGGGTGTCAGCACTGCTGGTAAGGGTTGTCTGCCAGACTTTGAAGCTGTGGCACCTTTGATTTATCAGAGCAAACAGCGCAGAAAACGAGAGAAGCAGGTTCGAGAAAAATGTTTTCCTCAAAGATGACGCAAGGCAGCTTCCTACTTTGTGTGTTTGTGTTTTCTGAATTAAATTGCAACTTTGAGCACTTTTTACAACTGAAATGTACTGCGGATTGACTTCAAAGGGCCTCTAAGAAAAAGGTTTGTTGGGAAATTTTGCATCTACAATCCTTTTATGGTACTGAAGAAAACTAACATTATTTAGATCATTTTCAATTCACTGTGACATGCAGCCTTGTTAACTTAAATATTGTGCAAAATCTCAAAAAATGTATTCAAATCTATAAGATTCATTTTTTATTTTGAAAAAAAAAGACTCCTCTGCTTTTTTATTGTGTGAGGGTACGTGCACGCTTGTGTGCGTGTGTGTGTGTGTATGTTTGGGAGGTTAAGTGTGGGTGTGCTGATGTGCTATCGCAATCTCCATGGTGACAAAAACCGAGGCCTTTCTGCTGGGTTGACCTTTGTAAGGTCTCGGGCATCATCAATTATGTCAGCCAGTAAAATAGGCTTTGCTACACACAGCAGATTATATGGAGTGTAAAACATTAGAAAAATGTGTCTGAAACATCAGAGTAACATGTTTGAAGTGACAAAAGGTTGGGAGAAATAGAGACAGTTCCAAAAAGGAAAGACCCCCGGCAAGTGATTTTGTTTGAAGGCTTTGTAGCACACTCAAGTGGGCAGGGACGCGTTCTTTGGCCCTTCGGGCAGTCCATCTTCTGGACGGAATACAAGCAGGATGGACGGACATATGCTTTGCACAGCGTCAAATGAAGCAGAACTTGCAGCCTTTTATGGCGCTCTCTTTTTTTGGTGGTGTGAAGAAAAGGCAAATCTGTTGTCGCGTTGTCCAACGGTCCCACAAA
Organism: Xenentodon cancila; assembly: GCA_014839995.1. Lineage (NCBI taxonomy): Eukaryota > Metazoa > Chordata > Actinopteri > Beloniformes > Belonidae > Xenentodon > Xenentodon cancila. Next base: position 25,631,531 of record CM026197.1, read on the forward strand.
TACCGCATAAAAATTCACCAGGCCTGTTTTGTTTTTTTTTTCTTCTTTTTTCTTGGAAGGCTTTTGTCTCTGTCTCATGATAAGGAGTGTGGATCCGGCTGGATTAATGGTTAAGCCACACAGTTTTTAGTCTGAATGAGCTTTCCACTAGGACAGGGGCTACACATGAACTTCTGCAAACTCCGGAGCGGACTGCCTTGAATGCGCGATCCATCCATCACAAGAGAGCTTTGCAAGGTGCTTTCACTAATTTAGGACAATGAAGACAGAGCTGGGAAGAGATGTTTGCGAAGAATGTGATACTGAAGCACCTTTGGCTCTCTTAAAACCCCCTTTCTCCCTCTCGATACATGAAAGCTGAGTCTAGATTATGGCAAGATAGCAGATTGTGATCGGCATCTCCTTCTCCTCAAAGTATGACGCATTTTGCTGACTGGGGTCCACAGCCAGTCATACAGTGATACACACAGTGCATCACACATCACATTGCAGGTGCCATTTGGAGTTTTTTCTTTTTTTTTTTCTGAAATGAATTGCCAGCAAACTTTTGCTTGACCTCAAAAAGTAGAAGAAAGCAGGGATTCTTCCTGTTTTGGATCTGGCTGGGAACCATGGAGCTGCGGTGTTGAGAATATACAGGCCTCCTTAAATTTCATGACTGACATTAAATATGAATTACAGCAGTAGGTACAGTGAAAATGAATGGCTGCGCTATAAATACAACAGATCAGGATCTCTAAAATCAAAGGTTCCCTGCCAAGAGGTTCTATGTAGTTATCTAACACCATAAGTCCTGTCTAGTATCATAAAGAAAGGCTGTGTTTAAAGATAACCTTGAAGGTGGACAGGAATTAAATGTGTTAGTTTGTCGTTTTACTCTGAACTTCTATTGTCAAATTTTATTTCTGGTTACTTTTAAACCCATTAAGGTTTGAGGTCATCATACTTTGCTGCATCTTTTCATGTCAAGTCCTGGACATTTAGTTCAACGAATCATCAGCCCAATGTCCTGTTTTCCTTTTTTTTTTTTTAGAAAAAAGGACTAGTAGCTTTGTTGCCTTAGACAATTCTCTCCAGAGCAGAAAAGACACCGAGTAACAAACAACAGCACACAGTCTGAAGCAGTTACATATAACTGGATTATGAACTCACGTACTCAAAAGATGCTGTCTATGTCAGTCTTGCAAGGAAGTAGAGGACACTCTAAAAGCTTTTGCATTTAATAATACATGTTCAACAAAGCTGTATACACTCTTAAAAGATTTGGAAGTACACCGATATAATCTAATTAAGTAAATGAAATTAAAAGTGAACGTAGCACAGTTTGCCATGAGTTACATCACTGCAACGAGGCACAAGATCTGTACCAAGCTGTATTTCTTATAGCCAAAAGTTCTCATCATGACATTTGTGTTGGCTTGGTGGTTGTATTTTTAGTTAATCTTTCCTCAAAAGAGCCCTTAATAGTAATGATGATCAGTGTCCAACTTTTATTGCAAGTGTTGTGTTTAATCACCATCTGAAAACAGCCCCAGAGGGTTTTTCAGACAATCTGTTATCTGAAACGCACTGCCACTGAAAAAGATAAAATAAAATAAACAAACCAAAAAAAAAATAAAAGATCAAGTGCTTTCTCAATTGACGGAACTGAAAAAGGAAAAAAAACATCAACAATGAAGTGGTTCTTGTGTTCTTTCTGATCATTGTTTTGGGTCTTAAAATGTGATGACTAGTCTTAAAAACCTTTTTTAGACCGACATACAGTTGCTCTTATTAACTTCTGGCTAGAAAAAAATAAAAGAGATTATCTACTGACATTTCCACTTATTTACTAAGTGCACCTTTGCTCCTGTCGGGTGTGTGTGTGTGTGTGTGTGTGTGTGTGTGTGATTGGTTCTCGCCCAGGGAGCCTGATGAGAGCGGCTACAGGGTGTTTATGAGACTGTTAGCCAGGAGAGGATGCTGCCCTGCAGCTCTCGCCCAAATAAAAGAGCCATTTATTACATCCAACATGACCCTCTCATTACACACAAATAGAAATTAATGAGCGCTATATCTGGCACTCCCAGCAGAGTTAGGCGGGGCCCACTAAAGGACTAGTGTTAATTACAGTGTCCTACATCTCACCCATTTAACATCACCCATTAGATCGTTCTAACTACAGGAAAAGCATAGCAGTGGCTATGCACTATGTGCAGGGATGGACGTGTGGCTCTATGAATGTTACCAAGAAAAGGAAACTGTTGCTAAGATTAAGTTACATGTGTTAAAACACACCTCTCTCTCAGGTTTGATCACAGTCAACGCATCGTCTTCATACTGACATACCTTCTATTTTTAAGAAGCACAGACAGCAGAAAACTACACTAAAAGCCCCCAGAACGTGTGCATCCCCTCGCTGCGTCGCTGTTTCTTTATTTATTGCTCAAAACTCTAATTCCAGCCTAAATCTATAACCTTTGTGCCCTCCCCTAGACGCTTGTCAAAGCCACCACCTACCTCCTTCATCTCAGTTACTTGCCCCACCTCCAAAACTCCTCTCTACAACAGCTTAAAAGTGGTTTTTCAACATGTTATTTGTTTCTTCAAGCAAATCGGGCAAATGTTGCTCCGTATTCCCATCAAAATCAAGACATTCTCTCCCCTCGCTCTTATCAAAGACGGCTGTAGAAACTTAAAAACCTAGATTTTTACTCAAATTACTTAAAATATACAAGGTGTTGAAGTATCAGTGGTTCGTCTTTTGTATTGAACGTTCCAAAGAAAGCATGTGCTCATAATTTCTTTGTGCATGTACACATCAGAGGTTGTTGAGGGGCGGTTACAGGCTTTACAATGTTTTTCACATCCGGGCGTTCCCACAGACGCACACGCTCTCACTTGAACGACGGTGGCGGACGCAGGGATCAGTGAGCCAGTCAGGCACGCGTCAGTCAGTCTGTTACATACACATTTACTCCGTCTATGGATACAGCTCGACTCAGCCCGTTTTATTGGACTCCTTTTAATTTGCCACAGTATTCATTTACATGAAGGGAATCGATTTACAGACCAAAATGTGTCACGCTCCGCCATGATAGGTGGCATGATAGCGCCCACTTTCAGCTCATTAGCAAGAGGAGTGTTATTTTGGGTCACACTGACATTTCTCCCACAACGTGTTTCATTTCCTCTGCCAATGTAGTTGTTGACCTCACTTGTATATAAGAGTACAAAAAAAAATCAGATGGCCTCGTTAGAACCTTAACAAGGTATGTTGTATTCCTGTCCCTAATTAGGCTTTGTCTGTAATTTGTTTACATTGAGGATCCACAGTTGGGGCTGGTGGTTTTCATTTTAACTAATTGGTTTCATTTATTGTTTCACTTGGTGTGGAGGGGAAATAAAGCCCAGTGAGACTGTGACTTTGACTACATGCTGTACAAATAAATGTCAGATGGAAAACTGCAGGACATGATGAGTCTAGGTTCAGATTTTAATGATTTTATTAAAAGCGCCTGTAGAAGGGCTCGGTTTATTTGTTATTTTGGAAAAGGAGAAGTGATGAAAAAGCTCGGGTCAAATATTCACATTACTGAAAAACAATGATTCGCACGTCCTTTCTTAGCTTACAGTGAGAAAAAGGATGAGTTTAACTTCGTTTGTAATTTGATTTGACATGATTGCTGGCAGGGGAAAACAGTTACACCTGGATCAAAGTTGCAGGAGAATTATACGTCAAGTGCTGGTTAGTAGTAATGTCTCTCATCAGCTGGAAGAGGGGCAGAATTTGCCATTAGATGTTCTGCAATGTCTCTTTCATCTTTTCACACTTTATCCCCCATCAAGGCACTTTTTAACAATCACGCACTTCATCCATGGATCTAGCCCTCCCTCTCTCTCATTTTGTTGGTATGACACAGGAAGAAGCCGGGGCCCTGCAGCCAACGCCGCCGTCCACGCTGAATGCGATTAAACTGAGCAGTGATTAATCTGAGCTGCCCCATAATTCCTCTTTACCACTTTAATGGATGTTATCTCCCCTCCTCTGAAGGCTTATCTTGCTGATCGGGGCCAAGGATGAGGAGAGGAAGAGGAGGGGTGGGGGTGGGGGGGGGGGTGATGGAGGGGGAGAAACCAAACCAAATCCATACAGAGGTAAGCAAATAAATAAGTAAATAAATAAATGCAGGGATTGAGGGTGCTGTTAAGCGGATAAGGCAGATCAGTCTCTGTAAAGTGCTCATTTGTTTTCTTAGAAGACAAGCTGTCTTCAAAGCCTACCGACAGAGTAAAAACACTGTCAACATCGCAATTCACAGACAAAGTGAATTACCCGAACCGCTGTCAATAAACTCCCAACAACTGTTTTATTCTTCCACACTGTGACATACAGTCGATAATGGCCGAATTCCTCAGAAACATCGTCGTTTCAGTCATCCTCGGCGAAGAAGCAAGTTTGATCAAGTCTGACTTTATGAGGTGAATGGAAACGAAAAGACTCATTTCCAATTAAAACACCTGAAGTTTTGGGTCAATGAGCTACATGCTGTTAATAATTTAAAAAGAGAGTGCCACACGAGGAGATCAGGACACTCGGTGGCAGGTTTAGTCCACTGTCGCACAGTAGTACAGTAGTACAGTAGTACACTGCAAAACACTATGAACTTATGCTAAACTGCAGCAAAATGCACGATTTCAGGCTGTTTTAATGACAGTTTAAGCACCTAACTAATCCATTTTTAACTTCTCTCCACTGCATGCCAGTAAGCGTGTGCGTCCGTGTGCTTTTGTTCTTCCGTGTCTCCGTTCATTCATGTATATAAATGCAGGTGCCAGAGCCCAGCAAAAGACTGACAGGGTTAAACCTGTTCGGAGCTCTTTTTTCCCCCCCTTCTCCGGCTTACAGCGATGTTGCAGTGAGATTCGGTCCCAGACAAACCTCAGAGGGATTCCATTCAACACTAGTGAACATCTTTAGGTACAAAGCTGCGGGCTGCATTGGCTCCAGGTAACATAAACGCTCCCTTCAAGCCACCGCGTATCTGCCCATGAAAATTCTCTAAAGGGGTTTAAGCATTTACGCAGAAACACTATCAGGCACTGCCGAAAATTCAGCTTACCCTGTTGAATAGGGACTTCAAAGAGAATTGCAAATACCTTTGCACCGCCACATTTTCTCCCCTCTCTCTTTTTTCTGTTTCCCTTCCTGCTTCTTTTCATTTTATATTTCCAAACACAAGCTGCCGCGCGATGTAAAATGTATTATCAGCTATATATTTCCTCTTCAAATGAATAATAACAATAATCATTGAGTAATTTCTTTTTTATACAGCTCTGTCTAAATAGAGCAAAGCACGAAAGCTAAAATACAGCTTCGGGTAAACAAGGCCAGGTAATAATGAACGTGTGGATAAGGCCACTAGTCTATGTAGTGTGATAAGGGAAAACAGCTGCTACCATCCAGGTAATAGCACATATTGACTGCCAATGAAGGATAAACTACTGTGCAGCTGCACATTTCTACATTCACACTGTGGCCACGCTGCACAAACGCATAAAGACCCAAAAATCTGTGCATACAGACACATGTTAGTCACACACTGCATGCGCACAAGAACCACAAAGAATCGGAATATAATAAATGCATAAGCCTGTTTACGCAGTATGGAGCTTTAAATGCAAAACAAAACAATACAATGCATAAACACAGTGTGATTTAATGTAAGAGATAATAAATGGCTTCATAATGAGCAATAAAAATGGTCTTTAAACACTTTATTGCTTAGTTCACACTTATAATTAATCTGGGTTCCATGTGTGCATATAAAGTGGGTGTATAACTCTGCCCAACTGTGCACGTAAAACGCAGAGCGAAAGAGAAAAATGACTGCTGGTAAACATCTGCAACATGATTCAGCTTTGAAAATAGGCTGCTTTTTTCCCTCACCTGGACCAGAACAGTAAGCTGTGTCCAAATATTGCCTTGCCGGAAAAAAAAAAAAAACAAGACTGCCTAAAATTATTTACAGTGAAACGCACAACAGGAAGCCATAACATTTATAATGTTTTACAAAGCCATCAAATAAGTGGAGAGGGGATTAATTGCCCCGGCCCGACCTTAAAATAATTATTTTGAGCGGTGCAACTCTAAACTCCAACGAAATTGATACACTTTGATAATTAGATTCTTGGCACTGACCCGCTGAAGTCAATAAAGGTTATTAAGGCCAATTGCTGTCTAAACGCATTATGGGGAGAGTAAACTGTCCGTTGGAGGCCCCTGCTACTCCAGCGCCAATATGATAATCCATTCTCCGTCCTGGGGGTTTCTTCCCCAGTGCCTGTGTCTCCACTCTGCCATACAAAACCAGATTGGATTCGCTTAACCTTTCCAGGACTTTGATCAAATGAGCTCACACAGCAATAACATTTACATTGACCCCCCACCTCACCGCATCACCCCACGACATGCACACACATACACACACAATCCTTCTGCCACTTTCTGCTTCTGACTCTACAGAATCTCCCTGCAGCTCCCTGGCTCCCATCCCTCCTCCTTCAGCACGTTTGCTCATAACCTAATCGGCTCTTGATGGCGACCGGGCCAGGCTGCGTATGATTGCAGCGCTACCCTTCTCAGCTGTCCAGATTATTTCCGAGGACCGTTATTACAGTGAGGGGAGAAGATGAAATGGTCACTGAGCGCATCTCTGCACAAATACACAAGCAGGCGTGCATGCAAAAAAAAAAAAGTAAAAGAAAAAAAAAAAGAAAGCCATCTTCCGTTATAAATCAGAGAGTGGAAATTTTGTCACACAGGGAAGGGAAAAAAGAAGAGTGTGTACGCGGTATATACCCGTCTCAGTGTGTGACCAAACTGTCGGAAAACAGGGACTGACAGCCTGGGTGAATGAAGCTGAGGAAGACATGGCCCCGATACCACTTCCTGTTTTGTACATCTAGAAGTATACAAATGTATTCAACTGAGTGGATCCCGTTTATTATGAAAGTAGATTAATTTCCTTGATATGTGTTAAAAAGACTTCCATCGACGAGGCACGTTCTCCTGTCAAATGAGGGAGAAAGTGCGAGAAGGAGGCAGAGATATGGTGCGATAGCGTGAGCGAGAGAGGGAGAGAGCAAGAGAAAGAAAGAACACAAAGAGGGAGAAAGGAGAAGAAGAAGACGACAGAGTGCACTGAAATCTCTTTGCATCCGCTGGCTTTTGAAGTTGTGAGATGAGCAGCCACAGAAGTCAGGAAAGTGACAAATTAGGGAAAAAGCTGTACTGTGCAAGCAGAGCTGCTAAATCAATTAAAGTCACGCCGAGTGCATACATTAACATCAATGGCTCACACGTACATGCAAACACACACCCACACACACACACACACACACACACACACACAAACATACACAAGGGGACAAGGGGAAAAAAAGGAGATGTGCACATGGGCTCGCTGTCGCTTCTCCCCCACAGTGAAAAGAAAAAAATACCACACCAATATTTAAAATATTATGCATAAAACCAAGATTCTTTGTCTATTGTCACTCAGACAGAAGATTCATTGTTGCTAGTTTAAGGAAATGTCACTATTGTATGATAGCCATGATAGCGTAGTCCTGAGGGAACGCCAGGCTCGGAGGCGGGCCGGTCTAAATGGACGTCAGCACCCTGGATCACAAGAGAATGTAAAACCTTTCCGTGAATGCCCTGCTTCCAACCTCCAGAAGCGACCTTTACTCACCTTTACCTTTACACGGTCATACACACATTATCGCTTCACTGTACATTCACGTGAGGCGCACTTCACGATTATTCAGGAGCCTGACTCCTTCTATCAGGGAACCGCATGGAGTCGCGGGGTACCGGGAAGAGGCGGGCGAGCAAGTGGACTTGTTTTGTTTCCGTTTTTTATATATGTATTTATGTATTTTATCAGAATGTCATTCAAATGGAAGGATGAACATTTGCATGACAACAGGCTGAGGAGCAGAGTGAAGCCCCAGGGAGAGACAGTATCTATAAACAGGAGCTCGTCCCCCCCCATATTGCAATATTCTTCACACAGACTAACAAACGCATGTGCAGGCCAGAGCATCCCACAACACTGCTGCTAAATATGACAGTAAAGGGAGAAAGCCGGGCGGTTTGTAGTCCTATTTTAGAAGGATTAAACAATAGGAATTCTTATTGCACAGTGTATAAAACAATAGACTGTCATTTTATAAAGGCTATTTAAATAGACATATATTTGTTATTTTAAGATACCCACGCTGATATCAGATTTTACACAAAAAAAAAATATATATTATATATATATATATATATATATATATATATATATATATATATACACACACATATATTTATATATAAATGCACACATACATCAATAGTAAAAAATAAATAAACAAATACATAAATAAAAATAACACCATATCAAATATACTCTATAGGCAACAGAAATATCAAAATAAATGAATGGTAAACATCATCTGCACACACTAGGTCACTTGTATTACCCTAAATTGCACCGCGATGTCAATTTCCAGCTTCAAAATGTAAAATATATGTAATAAAAGGACTGCACTGGGAACCCACATAATTTAAATAACTAAGTAATTTAGAGAAATGTGTTTCAATCTAACGGCAGAAAAAGCCACAGTTATCAAATCCCCCAATAGAAAGATCTATAAGTCACATCAATGAGGTGCTTTTCATCAGCGTATCAGAGGTCGATACATGTATGCAAATATTGCCAGCAAAAGCAATAATGTTGTCTTTCATCACAACAGTGATTCCCTTTTTGCACTCACTAGTGTATTATTTTTGCATCGGTTCAATCTGAATTTGTGCACAAGAAAAGACATGCTTGCTTTTCTGTGATTTGACATTGTAAATAATTTGATTTCTTACCCAGGAATTTAATCAAGTTAGTTAGGTAATTTTCACATAAACACACAGCTATTCAATATCTCAAACACACATGAGATATTAGAAAAATTGTACTTATAATTTCATTTTTACATACCGCATGTCTTACACACTTATTATTACTCACTCCAACCCTTTTACTAATAAAAAAAAAAAAGAATAATATAATAATAATAATAATATAATGTTTTGCTGTGTTGCATTAACACTGTTGCCAAGTTTGCACTGAATGAAAGAAAATCACATTTAGACACAAAGAAAAATACAAACACAGACGAGTGGAGATGCTTCATCAGAAAGACAGAGACACTTCACATTTTCTGATAACCTTTTCTAAATGTGGGTCCGAATCATAGACTTCACGTGGGCACGGAGATGGAGCTCTAGATGAGTTTAGCCACTATCGACTAAACTGCCCCCCCTCCTCCTCTCTCACAATCCCCTTCCACTCTCTGCCAGGCTGCTTTACTGTGCAGGAGAGACAGAGAGACAGAGAGAGAGAGAGAGAGAGAGAGAGAGAGAGAGAGAGAGAGAGAGAGAGAGAGAGAGAGAGAGAGAGAGAGACTACAACTGGAGCTGAGCAATGTCGGCAGCAGCAGCGCTGTTCTCCTCCAGCCTCTGTCTTTATCCCCGCTTGAGCATTAGATGTGATTACTGCTCAGCGCTCGACACTGACAGAGACAGAGAGCTCCCAGAGACAGCAGGAGTGGCTGAGAGGCAGAGAGCGAGGAGCAGGCAGAGAACCCGGAGCACAGGTCTTACGATGCCTGTACTGGCACTTCAGTGATACAAGAGTGCCCCCTGCTGTTTGCACTGCCTGGACTTTGACTATACATGCAAACACACAGACATATTCATATATATATATATATATATATATATATATGTGTGTGTGTGTGTGTGTGTGTGTATCTGTATATCTGTATACGTTTGCATGTGTGTGTGTGTGTGTGTGTGTGTGTGTGTGTGTGTGTGTGTGTGTGTGTGTGTGTGTGTGTGTGTGTGTGTGTGTCTGCTGCTACATATACCGAACATTCTGAACAGAGTGACTAAGGTGACTTAATTATGAGTCTGACATTACTATGTAATTCCTTTATAGCGGTGTCTAAGGAATAGCTGCATGCCTACTTCTGCAAGGCTACAATTAAACACATGACACATCCTTAATGATGCAGCATAGCGAGAAGTTAGACAATCCATTTGGTTCGTTTAAACACACCCTCACTTGTGAGACGCATCGCAGACAGCAGATCGCCAAGGAAGAAAAGCTGAGGCATGCCGGGCATTTTCAAAAGTGAACACATTTATTATGCAATGATGAAAGGACAGAAATATAAAGCCTGTTATTAGTAAGGTCTCTAAAGAATCTAAAGAAAAGTTTTCTAACTGTATTCTAAAAGATTTTAAAAAGAGGGAATGATCTAATATTTGTAATATTACACAAATAATTATATGTAATACAGTAACTTACATTAAGGTTGTTATACCTATGAGGTCCTTTGCATTCCCGACTACATCTATCAGACTCAATGCTGCATGAACCAGCCTGGGGCCTGATCTAACTGAGGTATTACTTTTTTTACTTTTGACACTTTGACCAAACTTGAAAATATTATAAAAGTTGTACCTGTTTCCCCTGCAGCGGAGGCTTATGCATTTATTAACGCCATGGGCACAAAAGAACTTTGAAAACAGATACAAAAAGTCATTTTGAATTTGAATAAAAAGTGGAATAAAAAAACAAAACAGTTTTGGTGTACTAAACAGAAACCTTCTTAGAGATTAGTTGTAACCTGTGTGTGTGGGTTATCCTACCATGGTCTCCATGAGCCTCCAGTCCTTCTCCAGCTGCTCCATCGGTCCGCTCCACCAGCTGCAGAACCGGGCGTACCGCTGCCCCTGGAACCAGTACTGTCGCAGCCATTCAAACTCGACCTGGACCAGCACAGAGACAGATGGAGTAAAACCATTACGTGAAACGTTTCCATGTGTGACTGTATATGATGAAATAACGAAAAAGAGTATTTCAATATCAATTATCATATCGATATAGAATATTATATCCTTTTTTTAAGGCTTTCAAGTAAAAATGTTACACATTATTTGAAAGTGAATTGCACAAATGAAAACTTTAACATTTGCCATCACTATGAGACCAGTAACCCGCCTAAAAGCCACAGATGTGCAAACCACGGACAAAATAAAAAACATTCACACACACCTTCCCGTCAGCACACCTGAAAAAACTCCGCCCTCTTCCTCCTCTCCCAGTTCTCTTCCCATTTTCCCCTCCTCTCCTGCTCCGTCTGGAGCTGACAGGGTCTGCTGTGAAGCCGCTCCCCCTCTCCTCCGCTGGGAGTGTTTTTGTTTCCTGCTCTTTTGAAGTGCTGATTTAATCCTCACAAGGATGCTTCACGTAGCCAGGTGTAGATGCTCCATGTGTGTTTGTTTGTGAGTTTGGACCCGTATCGTGTGTGTGTGTGTGTGTGTGTATGCGTGTGTGTGTTAGTGTGTTTGTGCCCTTGCGTGTATCCGCCTGCAAGACGTGGCTTTGTTAATGTTAATGTCTCGGAGTAAAATTGCCATGTGAGTTTGTGCATGTGTGTGTCAAAGATTACTGCAAACGCCGCCAACATGAGCACGAGATGCTGAGTTGCCCTCCCCCAAAATGTCCTACAAAGCATCATCCACCCAAGACAATGCACACCCCACTTTAGTTCACCGTAGACGACAGTAAGGCTCAAAGTGTCGCTGCGTACAATAGAGCGGCGTATCAAACCGAAGTAAGAGCGCTACTGTTTATTTTCTGAGAACAACGATGTTCACTGTTCTAACAGAGAGCGTTAGTGGCAGAGCCTTTTGAGTTTAGAACTTACAAATAGTCTAAATAAGGTTTGAGCACATTAATTCTCTTTAAGAAGTCCCAGTCAACGAAATAAAAAATGTAATTTCTATTGTGTAAGAATATTTGCCTTTTTAGTTCACTGAACATATAATACTGTAAATACACATCTGGTCATCCAGTAGTGTTTCTAATACAATATTTTTATATGTAACTAAGCGCCAATGACTTTTAAGCTGTGATCAACCACGACACGCCCCCCCCCCTCCATAAACAGGCTCCATAAACATTGCAGTTTTTTTTAAAGGTTAAAAATAGGCCACGGCAGGAAAAACAACAATCACAATAATTTGGGACAACAAAGGTAATCCAACACTTACGAGAGCGTCACGCTCCTGAGCATGCCCACTGTATGACGTTAACAGGGGGCAAAAAGAAGCAAGAAGATAAATCACTCACAGGTGTTTATGTCACGGGTACTGTACGCAGCTGATTATAGTTTTTAGAGAGAAAATCAGAATCGGTTAAAAATCAGTATCATTGGGTCAGATCTTTTAGGGAAACCTGAATCGGCCAAGAAAAGTGCAATTGCTGCATCTGTTGCTGTTAAAAAAAAAAAAAACAAAAAAAAAACAGACTTTAGTGTAGTTTGAAGCTTAAGCCAAGTTCCAACATCCAGACTATATAAAAAAGTACTAAAAAAGCGTAACTAAATATGTGTATGAAATGTTGACATTTTCTGGTGATCATTGCTCTGTAAGATGTGGCAAGTCAGCTTCCACCAATCACCCGAGAAAAACAACAAAGGCCAAGAATTATTCAAACAAACAACCGGAGTGAGGCCTGTCTGCTTTCAGAAGCTATGCACAGAATCATCCTGCCATTTACTCCCCAAAGGCTCTGATCACAGCGGGGATGACATGCAAGGACTGTGGCATGTCAGGGAAAATACACAGCCAGTGGCACTGCTCAGCAGCCTCTCAGTCACTCCATACAACCCTCCCTTCAAAGAAATGTCATCCTTTATGGCCCCTTCAACACACTCCAAATCCACTCCCCTTCGATCACTACAGCTCAAACACACAACAAAGCCACAAGAGCCAATATCGGACGTCCTTTTCTCTCAGTCTGTCCCTCTTTCTATCTCTCTGATTGTCTGCCTGTCCTTTGGTGAGAAGAATCCAACCTGTGTCTCTGCTTTGAGCTGACATGGCGGACTGTCCCCCGCTGTGCAGGCCAGCGGCAGCCACAAAGCTGGCCATCTAAAGCAACCGAGGAGCTCTGCTATTTGGTATTTGGAGTCTGGCCACCCAGCTGAGAGGTGCCAAGCAGGGAACTCTGACTAAATGCCACCTATGCGGGCAGACAGATCGAAAGTCAGTGCGAAAAGGAGAGTGATTGTTAGGCCTAGTTTTTCTCTGAGATGGCAAGGGGGCAGCGAGAGGGGAACTTGTGACTCCCCTGCGGCAGTCCCTGTCATCTCTCCAGGTGACGGACACACTAACTACACATTAGCTCCACATTAGTGGAAGGGCCACCCACCATGGCAGCTCCGGAGTTAAAGCCTCTTTTTTCCCTTTTTTAATGAGACTTTTTTCCTTTTTTTTTTTTCCACGTTATTCCCTGAGCGGGTCCAATCAATTTCCAGGCCAGAGCCCTGAGGTGAGAGCTGATGAGAGTGGGATCAATCCTGCTCTGCCATCCTCCATTTACCTATCCAGGCCTCCTCTCACATCATCCACAATAACTGGCTGATGTTGTCCTGGCTGAATTTTCCATCCTCAGAATAACCGATCGAAACTCTTTGGGGAGATTTCACCAAACACAATATATTACTAGTCTTATGTCAATAATATTAAGACGTTGATTAATTTAATAATGAAAAAACACTAGGAAATGTCAATGGTTAAAAAAAAAAAAAATCACAGTTTTCCAAAGTTTAAGATGAAATACATTTGTGGTTGGGAAAATATTACCCCTTTTATGAAGCAGCTATAAATAAATCTCCAGGATGAGGCATAAGATCTTAAAGGGTGGAAAAACTGTTAAACACAAATGCAATGACACACAACAGTGATCTGCTGGTAAAAAAAAAAAAAAGGAAAACAAAAAAGGTTTTCAGAAGTGATTAATAAGATTACAATGATACCGCCAGCCTAAGCCCCTCAGGAAAAATGTTTCAAAGCCACGCGAAAACCTAAGAGTCTGGAGGGAGGAAATTTGGCCCTGAAAACAGGACATCCGAAGGTCACACACACCTGCTCCTGCACAGTTTACTTTCTGCTAGAACATGTGGGAAAACCTTGTCCCTCCCTTCAATGTTTGCTCTGAGTATTGGGGGGGGGGGGGGTTGAATCGAGGGCATCCCCCAGGGCACACTGTCACACACCCACCTGGGAAGTGAAGCAATGGCTTTAAATCAGACAAGACATTTGTGTCTGGGATTAGCACTTCAAAAGGCAAATATGACCGTGGGGGGGCTGTGTGGCAGTGCTGTGTTAGACAACGCCATTAATGAGGACAGCAGGTAAGATTAAAAAAAAACACAGTGAGGGGAACTCCAATTAACAAGGTGAAGGAAACTTCTTTTTCTTCTTGTAAAATTTTGGTATCCATTTCTGTCAAGCCCCTACTTCAAGCAGACGACCCAATCCATCCCCAAACGCTGTCACTGAAGGCAGACACTCCACGTCATCATCATCATCATCATCATCATCATCATCATCATCATCATCATCATCATCATCGTCATCATCATCAGACCCCACTCACATCCTCTCCGTTGAAAAGCATGAGCGGAAGGTCAGCTGATGTGAACTTGTTCTTTTTCTTTCTTTTTCTTTTTTGCACTTTTTAAGCAAAGGGTCCAAAAGGCGCAGCCCAGGTCAGGCTGCCTGCATGTCTCAGGCTTGTTCACTCCTCGGTCATCCATGTCAAACACGACCTGCGCAATATGAACCCACCAAGCGCCAAAGTGGGCTGCCATTATAAATAACTCCACTAACAATACATCATTTAAGTGGGTGTTCTGCTCTTGTGGGCAACTCCAAACAAATAGCTACATCGATCATTGAGAGAGCCAGGTAGGACGAGAGCCCCTGTGAGAGCAGACCCCTTCTAACTTAAGCACTCCCACATGCGTTCAGACAGCGACTCTTGTATAAATAGCACACCGTTTTCCTGAATAAACCTGCTTCGCCCTCCTGGTGAGGGCCTCTGCTTGGTAATCCTGTGGCGCTGCGCAGCCAAGTAGCAGGTGTTTGTAGCAACATAGCAGTCCTACCAACACAGACAGACCCTTTTTTTTTCTCTCTTTTTTTTTTTTTTAATGGTATTGAATAATTAATATAGTCTACAACCTTTAAACAACCTTACGTCAGACTCATCTGTCATGGCATCCTGCTGAGGGGGGCCTGGTTCCTGGCACCGGCAATGATGTGCACTTTAGGCACAGTGTGATGGGAGAAAGGTGAGGTCCCATATTAACTTTTGGCCCACGGCAAACTAACACAGTAGGCCAATAGCCCTCAAGTTAGTCTTTTTCGACCTCACTCTATCGCTGAGTACCCCCAAACCAACATCTCTCATTGTTCTGTACCTAAGAGGGCTAGGGGAGGGGAAAGTGGCATGACTCCGTCTTTAGAAAACATATGGAGAGGCTATTGCATTACGATCCATCACAGACCAAGACAAATGAGAACAAGCCG
Source organism: Xenentodon cancila (assembly GCA_014839995.1). NCBI lineage: Eukaryota > Metazoa > Chordata > Actinopteri > Beloniformes > Belonidae > Xenentodon > Xenentodon cancila. The sequence continues at coordinate 25,647,003 of CM026197.1, forward strand.
GAGTTGATACTGCAGGCATTTCCCCGAGCAGAAAAAAAACTAGGTAAGTATGCGTTTGGAAGCTGGCAAGCTCCCATTTTGCCATTTACAGCCCTTTTAACCTCACATCAGACTACTCCCAGTATGGTTTGTTATTCCCCTGATGCAGAGAAAATAGAATCAAATCAGAGCTACACAGCATTCATACTGTACATGTCTCTGTTAATCAGCTCTTGCAATTACTCTTGTTCATACTCAGTGGCACCTTCGATTGCTAAAACTTTGTACATGTTATATGTTGTTTGTTAAACTATGCAGGTCATAGGTTTTAACTTGTCTGACTACAGATAAGATCTAACAGAGTCAATCCAAACGTGGACAAATGATGTAATATTATATTATTGTTGTCTAGACTGATCTGCCGCTAAAATAATTACTTGACCAATGTCCTATTTGCACTGGACTAAATGAGCCCTGGACCTGTGGTAACTCTGAAATGACACCCCGACATCTGTATTTATATCTGTCCATTCACGCTGGATGAGTGAAGTCTGTGTTTTATTGTAACTTACAGACATTGATCCTGAAAGTGACGTTGAGGCATTGCATTTTATTAAACAATGACCTTTTATTTATCATTATATTTGAATATTGAGTCGAAAGCATCTGATCAGACACTGAGCAGTTAGATTTTAGTGACAAATCAGAAAATGGATTATCAGTCTCCATGGTAGTTTCCATGGTAACAGTAAACAGAAAACGTAACCAGGTCCAGAGTTTTTGTTGAAGTCCGAAACGTTTTGCGCTGTCAGAGAAGCTTTAAGCTTGATAAAAGATTAGAAGATATCTTACTGCGTGATGCAGACACTTCTTAATGTTATTGTTCTTAATGTAATGTAAATCTTAATTTTGCTTAATTACTGTATGTTTATCAGCTAAAAAATATCAGATCAATTCACAATATAGGGTGGATATAGGCTGACGTTGCAACATATGTCAGTTTGGACCGTAACTGCCAAAAGTACACCGGGAAAGAGGCAGAAAAGGTGATGAGAGGAATATTTTTCTCTTGGATTCCAGCCCACACATCACTGAATTACTGACATGTGCATTCGAACGGGATTAAACCAACTCATGACCTCGGTGTTTGCTGAAATAGGGTAGATAATTTGCAGAGGAATTTTTACTTTACAAATCACAGACACGGCGCGTTCGGACGGGATTAAAAACACAGACGTCCTCCGTGATTATTACAAATCACTGCAGGTCCCCAGATCATTTTAATCCCGTGTGAATGGGGCATAAGTCGACAAAATGGTCGCAATGTATTTATTCGCTGTGGATTTACAAACATTACAGGTGTGTAAATCCATATGACGAGAAAAAGCACAAATACACGGTGGCTCTAATACAATCCTTACTTAGATTACTTAGTTAGATGTTTATCCATGTTATTTGCAGATGATGCTGGCTATGTATTCTACAATTTCTGTGATGCTGTCTGGATTAAATCATCATCATATTTGCAGATGGTTCTCAGTTGTTTTTAACCTCCTTGGGGTACCAGATGGATGAGGATTACAGCATCAGGACAGCTCGGAGAGTGTCAGGGAGGTTCATGATCACAGATGAACATATTCAAACTTTCAAAGACTGGCGTGCTATGGCACAAACTCTTTTGGTACATGTTCTACTTTCTGGTGTGGCACACGCCTCCTGTTATGGCACTCAAAAGCTGTTTGGGTGTATGTCATTTAGTTCTGCTGCATTGATAACAAATTAAGAAAAATACTTATGTAAACACACATGCAGGCTGATCAGTGGCATAAAAATATCTGATAACCATTTCACCTACACACAAACATGATAGCCAAGAAAAGTACAAAACATTATACACAGACACACACATACAGACATTAGTGTTTGCATACATACGTGCATGCACACGCATGTGAGCTCCCCACCTCATTGTGTATCTCCTCACAGTTCTGTAGCGTTCTGGGCTGCAGGACGAGCAGGCTGTGGGAGCCTGTCTCAGGGTCGGTGCGCAGGTTAGACAGGGCCTCCTGGCACCGTGACTGGATGTAGGTCAGGGTCCCACTGGAACACTGATAGGTACGAGACAGACCAGGTGCCACAGGTGTAAAAAGCAGTTTTTTTTTTCTCTCTCTCTCTCTGTATATATATATATATATATATATATATATATATATATATATATATATATACACACACACTGTATACATATACACATATATATACTCCTTCTCAGGGTCACTGGGGTCTGTCGGAGCCTATCCCGACGCATTGCAGGTGAAAGGCAGGGGTATATATATATATATATATATATATATATATAAAAAGCTATTGAAAGGTCAAAAAAGGCAACAGAATAGAGGACGTTGACTTCATTCAACATGACCCAGAAGATGACATTCAGTTTTCTTTCTTTCTTTCTTTTTCTAAACTAAAATAAATACAAATCTAAAAACCCTGAACAAAAATGTTGAACACTATCTCAGTCTTCTCAGTCAACAATGAATCCGAAAGACACTGCTACACTGCTTTTTCACAACAGTTCTGAAATCGTTTTTCTGTTAGTGTTTCTCTGCTCATCTTCTCATCGTTTCTCAAGTCATCTTCTCATCTTTTCCCTAGTCATCTTCTCATTGTTTCTCTGGTCCTCTTCTCATCGTTTCTCTAGTCTCTAGTCATCGTTACAGAACAACAGTTCTGTAATCGTTTTTCTGTTAGTGTTTCTCTGGTCGTCTTCTCATCGTTTCCCTAGTCATCTTTTCATTGTTGCCCTAGTCATCTTCTCATCGTTTCCCTAGTCATCTTCTCATAATTTCCCTAGTCATCTTCTCATAATTTCCCTAGTCATCTTCTCATCGTTGCCCTAGTGATCTTCTCATCGTTTTCCTAGTCATGTTCTTATCTTTTCTCTAGTCATCTTCTCATCTTTTCCCTAGTTATCTTCTCATCTTTTCCCTAGTCATCTTCTCATCATTTCCCTAGTCGTCTTCTCATCATTTCCCTAGTCATCTTCTCATCATTTCCCTCGTCGTCTTCTCATCGTTTCCCTAGTCATCTTCTCATCATTTCCCTAGTCGTCTTCTCATCTTTTCCCTATTCATCTTCTCGTCGTTTCTCTAGTCATCTTCTCATCGTTTCCCTAGTCATCTTCGCATCGTTTCCCTAGTCGTCTTCTCATCGTTTCCCTAGTCGTCTTCTCATCGTTTCCCTAGTCGTCTTCTCATCGTTTCCCTAGTCGTCTTCTCATCGTTTCCCTAGTCGCCTCCTTATCGTTTCCCTAGACATCTTCTCATCATTTCCCTAGTCATCTTCTCTTCATTTCTCTAGTCATCTTCTCATCGTTTCCCTTGTCGTCTTCTCCTCGTTTCCCTAGTCATCTTCTCGTCGTTTCTCTAGTCATCTTCTCACCTCGGCCACTCTGTGCGTGGAGCTGAAGCGCGCCGAGTCTCCAGCAAGGACACAGTGCTGGTGGGTGCCGTTCAGGTCGTCTGACAGAGACAATGAAAACTATCAGGACATGTTAACACTGTTGCTCAGAACTCAAAAAAAAGGAGGAGAATATTAATTACATATTGATCTTGTGATTTTTATTAATTTTTTATCAACAATCGAACAGACCGTTGAAAAGAAAATATTACAACAGAAAAACAGATGAAAAGCACGGAGCGAATTAGACTAAATCATCTTTGTACACTCAGGCAGATTTCGTCTGGTCCAGTGCCGAATCAAGCAGAATGACGAACACTCCACTATAATTTTAATTACCAAACAAAACCTGATCACACTCAATCTGTCAAGATGGAGGAGCCATACCACCAAACATTTGTCCAATATCACAGAAGCTTTACAAAGAGGCCTTGCTGCTGTTTTGTGTGCATCCCTCCATGTGTTTCTTTGTGTGTATAGATGTCTCTCAGCTCTGCCATTATTTGCCTCATACCAATAATTAATTTAGCCATGACAGAGCTGTCATTCACAGCACATGTGCATATTTACACCCGCCTTGAGCAAGAGTACACCAGCTAATGCCTGTGATTTGAAAGTCAAACAGCCAAATGCTTTGGGAGGAAGATATTATTGTTTGGTGGGAGGGAGGAAAAAAAAAAAAAAAAAGGAAAAAAGATGGCGACAAACAAAACAACTTGCCTGTGTTTTCTTCACCCTGATGAGATTGTGAAGGATTAGGTCTCTGGGCAGAATTACTCTGCGTCTTTAAAACTGTTTATATCCAATAACAAATTATCTCCATCAATCTGCTCTTTTCTTGGCACGTCTCATGCAGTCAGTGGGATCAGGAGGGAGTAAAGGCAAACTCGATAACTGTAATAAATATTTATCTTTCTTTCAACCCCTGTGCCTGCTGCCACTTGTCCTCCTTTTCCAGGAAGCAGGCTTTTAAATATATTGGGTCAACTCTTTTCTCCAGTCCCCCTGTGTATTGGGAGCTGGAAATCAGATTATTGAACAGGCCCGGTGTCAAGACTTGCATTGTTCTTTTTTAACCACTGAAATTCCATTTGGGTGGAAATGATGGTGATTCAATTTGCCTCCAGCGGCTCAGACATTAGCAGTTCAAAAGGGCCAGCCACCGACAAATGGTGTCTAAAATACATAATGGTGTCTGTGGTTATACACCAGCGTAGTTCCCTTTTAATACCACAAAACTGCTTATCAGAAGGTGTATGCCCCAGAAACAATGCTACTGTATCTTTCAACACTTGGTTTAGACACTGCTCTGTCTGCGTGCAATTCAGGTTGAGGGAGGAGCTGAAGCAATAGCCCAAGGAGGGCTGGAGTGAAAACGTGAATATTTTTGTGCATGCGAGTTGTGTAAATTTATAGGTGAGTGCATATGTCCGCGCGACGTGCCAAGTATTTAATTCAGATCGGCCAACAAAGCAACAGACGGCCGAGGACTGTGTGTGCCGCTATCGTTGTGGAGCAGTTGGCCTCTCAAGGGCGTACTCACCGAGTGGAGCATAAATCCCCACTGATCCGCGACAGTCAAGTCCCATTAGAATGGTCTGCACAACAGCCCATCACTCTATTATCACGGCTGGCCTGAAACTGACTGTTCTATTGTAAATCTTATCCTGCTAAAGAAGGTCGGCTTCAAGCCCTGTCAAGCTGAATATTAGGTACAGACTCGGCTGCTCCCTGATGAAAACACAGCATCTTCAAAGAGTTAATGTCAGAAAGTCATCAAAACGTTCCTTTTGAAATATTGAAATATCAAATGTTACATTTTGTATCATGCAGTTATGTGAAAAAGTTGGTATCCCCTCCTTTAATGTTGTTAATGAAAGAAATAACAAAATCCAACCACAACTTATGCAAAGCTTTCTTAAGACACCCTCACAGCAGTTCATTTGAAACTGACATCTGGACTCTTGACTAGCCCATTGGAAAACCTCGATTCTTTTATTTTTCAACAATTCTGGTGTCAACTTTCCGATGCCCTTCAGATCACTGCCCTGTCACATGATCCAATTTCAACCGAGTTTTAGCTGCTGGACAGATGGCCTCGTATTTGCCTCTAGAATACTGGTGGTATACAGAGGAGCTCATGGTTAAATGAATGACTGCGAGGTGCACAGGTCCTGCAGCTGTAAAACAACCCCAAACCCTAACCCCTGGACCGCCATGCTTGAGGTGTTTCTACTGAAATGCTGTGATTGTTTTATTTTTTGCCAAATATGGTGCTGGACTTTAAGGTCAAACAACTCCAGTTCGGTCTCTTCTGTCTGTAAGGCACCCTTCCAGAAATCTATGCTTATAAGTCTATACGTTTATCCACATACAAGTTTGCAAGCCTCAGTTGTGTTTCAATATTCCTTATTGACAAAAAGGCTTTCTCCTGGCAACTCCTCCAAATAAACCATACATATGCTGCCGTGGATTTTAACATGCTCAGTGAGTCCTGTAGGATCTGAGATGCAGCTCTCATTGCTCTTATTTTCTCTCTCTACACACATACACATATCTATCTATCTATCTATCTATCTATCTATCTATCTATCTATCTATCTATCTATCTATCTATCTATCTATCTATCTATCTATCTATCTATCTATCTATCTATCTATCTGTAGATAGATCTATCTATCTATCGGTCGATCTATCTATCTATCTATCTATCTATCTATCTATCTATCTATCTATCTATCTATCTATCTATCTGTCTGTCTGTCTGTCTGTCTGTCTGTCTGTCTGTCTGTCTGTCTGTCTGTCTGTCTGTCGGTCGGTCGGTCGGTCGGTCGGTCGGTCGGTCAGATAGATCTATCTACAGATAGATAGATCTATCTACAGATAGATAGATAGATAGATCTATCTATCTATCTGTAGATAGATCTATCTATCTATCTATCTATCTATCTATCTATCTATCTATCTGTAGATAGATCTATCTATCTATCTATCTATCTATCTATCTATCTGTAGATAGATCTATCTATCTATCTGTAGATAGATCTATCTATCTATCTGTAGATAGATCTATTTATCTATCTGTAGATAGATCTATCTATCTATCTGTAGATAGATCTATCTATCTATCTGTAGATAGATCTATCTATCTATCTATCTATCTATCTATCTATCTGTAGATAGATAGATAGATAGATAGATAGATAGATAGATAGATAGATAGATAGATAGATAGATAGATAGATAGATAGATAGATAGATAGATAGATAGATAGATAGATAGATAGATAGATAGATAGATAGATAGATAGATAGATAGATAGATCTATCTACAGATAGATAAATAGATCTATCTACAGATAGATAGATAGATCTATCTACAGATAGATAGATAGATCTATCTACAGATAGATAGATAGATCTATCTACAGATAGATAGATAGATAGATAGATAGATAGATAGATAGATAGATAGATAGATAGATAGATAGATAGATAGATAGATAGATAGACAGACAGACAGACAGACAGACAGACAGACAGACAGACAGACAGACAGACAGACAGACAGACAGACAGACAGACAGACAGAGAGCATTGTGTGGTCTGACCTTGAGCTAAATTTGCTAAATTGTTCACTCCTGGAAAGACTGGCAACTGTCTTGAATGATTCAACTTGTGAAGAATCTTTGTCACTGCGGGACAGTGAACTTGAAATAGTTTGGAAATGGTTTTGTGACCTTTTCCAGTTCATGTGACACCACTAGGATCATTGCCTATGTCTTTCCCTCTTGGCATTGTGTAAATACACATTTGAATCTTTCAGACCACCAAATTTCAAAAACATCTGCTTTCACACACATCTGCAGCATCTGGCTGCAACTTACTCTCTTCAAATCCTATACAGAGCAGGGACGGATTGATTTTAGGTAAATAATTGAAGGCACTGCAGAAAAACGTATATGCTGTTGTTTGTTTAAGGTTTGTTTGTCAAATAAGAAGACGCACTATGACCAGATTTTTATTCATGTATTTATTAATTATACTATTTTACTATTTTACAAGATACTTTTGTTCACGACTGTATGTCGCCTCAACCTAAACTTAGGGTAATTGTATGTGGTTCCAGGAATGTTAATTACATTATTATTACTACAAACAAATATGCCAAACATCATTTTTAAAAAGAAGGAAAATATTTAAAAAAATAATACTGTGCTTTGGGATGTAAAGATAAAGATGGGTTTAATAAACATCAATATAGATTTAAAACTACAATGGCATATCATTTCTCATAAAATGTTCTTGATTAATGTTTCATTTCATTACATCTAAGTATTTTAGTGAAAAGACTTAACTTGTCTATCTAAAGTCAAAGATTACATTAATGAATCTATTATTCAAAAATAAAGTCCAATTATTTATCAAGCCTTTAAAGGTGGGGTTAACACAAGATTGCGTTTTATGTCCCTCCATAAATACTTAGAATGCCTTTATGAAATCATAAATCCCTCATCCATTAAACCAAGGGTCTTCACTTCCAGTGCCTCTGAACACAGGCTTCTACTGTGATGTGGATAAATGTCCCTGCGCTCAGAAAATATGAGAAAGCTTGGAAGGGCCCAAGGGACCAAAAAAGAGGTGGGTGGAGGTGTCATAGCTGTAGCCAGAAGCATTAAGCTATGATTTACACCCCTGTGGTTTGCTGTCTGATCTCCCCACAGAGACGTAGTCGGCGATGGGTCACAGGACTTCAAAAAATAACATTTGGTTTTCCTAACCTCTCTAATGCACACAATTTCATGGACCCTTAAAGCACTGTGTTCAGGCCAGGTAGCCTCTCGTTTCGTTCTGTCACACACACACACACACACACACACACACACACACACACACACACACACACACACACACACACACACACACACACACACACACACATGTTTCAGCTCTATTTTTCCTGGAAGAGGAGGGTAGAACATAAAAGTGAGTTTGAGTTTGAGTCCTGCTGGTAAAGGCGGTTTGGGACAAAGTACAAAAAAAGCTAAAACATGGAGCAATTAAAGTTTTCCTGCCTCTGCATTCAGACATGGCGAGAGCATTAAGTTGGCACATGTGTGTATGTTGATGGACCAACTGCAGTACCTCTCATGTAATAGCAGTCTCCGGACTCCAACGGCAGCATCAGGCCAGGGGTGTGGATGTCCCAGGCCACCTTTAGCCCAATCCTCCAGCAAGTCGTCTCACTGGTGCCACCTCCACTGCTCTCACCTGTCAGTCACACACATCCCAGCTCACTGCAACAGTTTTGGAGTTAGGGGTCGACACTCTCACCCAGGAAGCCGGGTATATAACAGCAATATAATCCAACTTCTTTTTATAGACAGCCACGTGTTTCATAAGTTCATCTTGCCTGCAATTTAAGAGCTTATTTGATTTTTTTTTTACTCTGTTATACATGGATAATGCAGTGCAAAAACACTTTAACAACAACCACTTATCACCACTGCAATGAAATAAGATTGAATTAAGAATTCACATGATAAAAGTATGGAGTGCAATGATTAAATTAATACCATGCAAACAATGGCTGGAAGATGTAAGCCTTTGTCTTCTGAAAGTAAGAATCACTTAACGCCCAACCAAAGACGATACGTGTTGCTGCGGTCATATTGGCTGTTAGCAGAGGATCTTTACGCTATCATTATGCTGTGCAGGAGGAAATAGTTAGATAAAAGCCTCTGATGTTGTTTGGTGAGTGTGTGAGAGTGTGTTATTGGACAGTATGTCTCCTATGATGTTCCTGTTGCTGAACCCGCTCACTGATATCACCTCCTCTGTTCTTCTCTCTCCCTCCATTCTTACATGGCATCCTTAGAAAACAAGATTTGGCTTGGCTGGCCAACACCCTTCACTAAAATCAATACTAAAGTCTTTCTGGGCCTCCCTGCCCCATGGCTGCCTTTTCCTTTGCTCAGCACGGATAAATAGTAACTTAATTTCCAGCCATTGTGCTCTGAGAGCCAGCTAATGACAGCACTCCCCAAGGCCTCAGGAATGGTGGAAGACCATCATCTGTGCCGGAAAACACTCAGTCGTGGCAGATTCCTTTGGATCTGAGCAGCTGGGAGAAAAAAAAAAAAAAAAACACAAGTCTACAGTCTTTTGGTCTAAGACACGAAAAAAGACTAGGCTCCTGAGGAAAAGGCATCTAAAAAAGAAGACGTGTAATGTACTGTACAAAAACAAAACAAAAAGTCAACTTTCAGGAAAAGGACTCTAAAATCCCATCCTGACTCTGGGAATCCTCAAACAGGAACACTGCAACGTGGCTCTTTGGAGCTCTGAAATCAGGGGTGGTGGGATCGACAAGAGCTAGAGAAGACATGGCTGGCGAGCACGGCCAGGCGTCACGCTGAAGCGTTTGAAGCCGGTGTTCACAGGGTCAGAGCTAAAATGGCCAAGAACAAATCATTACAGCAGACCTCTGAAACAGGTGTTTCTCCTTGACACAATCCAGTAAAGAAAAGCCCAGCTGTAAAATGTGTTGGGATGTCAGAACAGTTGGAGCTGCACCTGTGTGACATTGCTAAAATGACATTTGGAAGACACGCTTTCAGACTCTGCAAAGGGCCGACATTTAAGAGCGCAACACATGGATCTTTAAAGAAGTGAAGCTGCATTCCCGACAGGAACATTTGAATTTGTGTGTTAGGGACCAAAGAATGATTCAGGAAGGAGCTACACAAGGGATATTAACTTTAAAATTCAGAAATTTGGTGGCTGGTGAGAACTTTATTCATCACAGTGCAGCGAAACTTAAAGTCCTTGACACGTCTCTGGTGTTTCATCTGTGTTTGTTTCTACACTTGCAGACTCTTGACACTGAAAACTCAACAAAACATGAACAAAAACAGTGTTTAATTTGTTAAAATAAGATTTTTTTTCCATTTTTTTTACATGGCTGCATTGGTTCATATGCACGTTGTCTAGAAAGCAAAGTTCTCTCAAGCTCTCTATCAGCCCAATCAGCAAATACTATCAGCTCTTGAGCGAGTGTGCATTCTGCAATTAGGAGACAACATGTATCCAGACAGTACAGTCTAGGAACACTTATCAAAGGGGGACTCATTATTCCATATCAGATAATTGCACATCGATCATTTCTGGGGGAAATGATTTAGATGAGATGCAGTGTGTGTGATAAGGCCTATTTGTTAGACTACGCTATTGAACGAGCGTTAAGAGCTCAGATTCAAATGTCTGTGATCTCCAAATGCGTAAGCGGTGATAAGGTTGTCAGCGGTGAACTGGCGATGACATTTGATAATGCCCTGACACTATCGCATAGATGGATCTGATGGCTGCCTCACCAGAGGCCGTGTCAACAGCTGCTACAGCGCTGCTGCAGGCCCATAATACACAAGGTTGGCTGCATTGGATCCAGATAAGTTGATGAAATGGATATTGAAGAGGAGGAAGTTTTCAAGAGCCAAAATGAAAAAAGATTAGCGTACAAGTTTTGGATTAAGGAGCGAAAGAGTTCAGGGTGAAAGTATCGACTGTATAGTTATGTAGTGTTGTGCGCAATTACGAAAAGTTGAAGACGTTAATGCTTACCTTTGTCACTTTGACAGCTATAGTTGTAAACAGCCACTGGCGAGTGCGTGATCAGGTTCTCGTCGTGGTGCCACCCGACTGCCATTTTCCCCATGCCGTAGTACGGCTCCTCTTTGAGCTGGCCTGTTTGCGCCGGGTCCATGTAGTTAAGTAAAGTGACATTGAACTTGACCGGACCAGTGCAGGCCCGCGGAGGACTGGGTTGGGAACAGCCCTGCCCACTCGCATGCTCCTCTTTGTCCTGAATGTGGTAACCTGACAAGCTGTGCTTTAGCTGAGCCACAGGCTTCTCCTGGGCCTCGAGTCCCACAGGTTCAGGGCCTCTGCCACTGACGGGCTCGGTTGCCCAGCCGGGGCATTTTCCTTCACTGTGTTCTGAAACTGCTGCGACGCTGGCGTCGTGTTGTTTGACTTTGGAGGACTCTCCCTCCTCACCGCTCTGCTTGAACTCAGTCTCCCAGTCCCCTTCTTGTTTAGACCCGGAGCAGCCTTCTTCGCTGTGCCTTGACTCAATGTCCCATTCCTCGCTGTGTTTGGACTCTGTGTCCCCTTCCTCACTTTGTCTGGACTCTGAGTCCCCTCCTTCACTATTCTTGGAGTCTTCACTGTGTTTGGACTCCGTGTCCCCCTCCTCACCTTGTTTGGCCTCTGCCTCTGCCTTCACGCACTGTGTTAGCCTGTCTCCTTCCTTCAGCTGAGACACATCTGTGCAGAAGAAGTTGTTAAGCTCCCACAACGCCTTACAAGCAGCTCTTAAATCAGCGTCGCAGCAGATCTGTCCTTTGAGGTTGGCATCTTCATTGTGCCAGGGAATAGCAAAGAGCCGCGTGTCCAGATAGCGATAGGTATGTCCCGGTTCACCCAGCAGCACTCGGGAAACAGCAGTGAACACATCTCGGTCGCGGACACGAACCAGATCTTTCAGGAGGCAGCCCTTCTTTCTAAGGGTGAGCAGAGCTGCCTGGACCCGGCTGTGCAGCTCAGCGGGAAGTGAACACGATCGCCTTAAAGCCAGTCCAGAGTAACTGGAATCCCACTGGGAAAGATAGTTTTGGTCAAAACGTAAAACAACGTAAGACTTTACTGCACTCTGCTTATTCAAAAATGCAGCAGATAATATCAGCCCCTATTAGGGAGCAAGATATTATGAACATCAAGTAAAGTAAGGCTGACTTACCAGCTGCTGAAAGCCTCGATCAGAAGGCCCCAGGAAGGGAATCTTCTGGTCTCCCAACTCCTGCAATAGCCTACGCCTCTGTGAAACAAAGCACATCAAGACAGACTGAAACTGTTTTATTATTTTCTTTTTTCATCCTTTTAGTGTTTCTTCAGCCCAAACGTTTTTCTTGCAACCATTCAGAGTGAGGACATTTTTGAAAGGGTTTGAGAGAAAAGCAAACTATAAACAACAGAAAATTAGGAAAAATCTTTGTCCAAGACAATGTGTCCCGATAAAAACCAAAACTACAATGAAAATCATTCAAACTTATTTGCAGAATATTTACAGCCTGTTTCAATTCAAGGCCTCAAACAAAGTATGCCTTCATAGCTGAATGAGGTTTCACAGGAAAATAGTAACTGGTCATCTTAACGGTTGTCTCACTTTTTTATGATTTTGTGGTGATTTTCTGTTGGGTTCCTAAGAACCTTATAAAAGATGCCCAAAGCCATACAGGGAACCTTGTGAATGAATCAAAGCTCTTTTCATTAGGCCACATTCCATTCTGATCTGTAAATCAAACAGAAAGCAATATAAAAACTATTAGACCAAAAGAAATGTGCTTATTGGCCCTGTTTCTTCTTCTTCCATATGTGCATAAAGGCATGTGTGCACATGTGGGCTTGAGACCTCACCACTCAGTCCCCACAGGTGCACACACCTTCTCTGCAGGGTGCTTCTGCAGCAAGAAGGTGAAATGTCACTGGCAAGCCACTGTCTTTCCACATCTTCCCGTTTTGCATGAAAGCCTCGTGCATCAACAACAAAACAGTTTTAAAAGTTTAAAACCAAAAGGCAGCGTGTATATTTCTGTGACATTTACAACCATGTGTCTCAACATTTTTTCTGCATTATGAATGCAAACGATCACATGTGGACACTGCGGGGAATATGGAAGACGGCTGCCAAGATATGTCCCGACTTTCAGAGTTAAACAAAATAACCTGCTCATAAACATTACAGCACAGTAATACAAATTTGTGTGTCCTGACTTAAAGGGGGGATGGTTAAAAAACAGGGCGAGCAGGGAAAGCATGTGCATTAAAGACAGAAGAAAGAAAAAAAGATCCATCAATAGCGGAGGTAGAAGAAATGGGAGGGCATCTGGTTTGAGGCAGTTTGACGAATTTAGCTCCAGGGCCGACTCTTTACCTGAGGCTAAACAACACAACATCGGCTGAAAGTTTTCTTAAAGGATGCGCAAGAATGTACAGACCTTCCAACTTATTCTGGAACAAACAAAAACAGACTTGCAGACTTGCAGACAGTTGGAATCTAAAAAAGCAAAAAAAAAAAAAACAAAACAACATGCACTATTCATGGCCAGACTGCATTCAAAGGCTGTTGGAAGAAATTGACAACCTGGCACACATTCATTGGTGTCAAAATCTAACTCATGGCAGGAGCTGAAGATATCAAGGCGAGTCTCTGGGCTAGTGCTCTTTGTGTGTGCACCTGTGTGTGTTTATCTGTGTGCTCCTACATGTCTGGTCAAATCTTTTTTAGATTTTCACATATTTTATATGTATGCACGTGTGCATAATGTTAATGCAATTACAGTCTGCTTTATTCACTGCAAACAAAAGTGGTTCCTGTGCACACACGCACACACGAACACACACACACACACACACATGCACACACATGCACACATATGCCCTTCCTGAATAATGTGCAGCTGGGGAAGCGAGCGTGATGGTTCAGCCCCAATCACACACAAGCAAGCCTGTCACACATGTGTCAAATACATCAGCCTACTAAGAAATTCCACAGAAAAAAAGAAAACTGAGAAAAAAAAGAGGAGTTAGCAGAGCCCTCTGAAGCAGATGGACTCTCACAGTATTAAAGAAGTCCTGTGTCTGTCTTCCGCTCTCTGTGTCTGCACCTGAATCTGAAAGGGGACTCACAAAGCCCAAAAAAGGTCCGCGTTTCCACTTAGACCCCAGAAACAAGATTACCCATTTTATAATAACATGGGTGCTTTATGGTAGCCGTGCAATCCGTCTATGCTGAGTGATATATCAGGCTTTTTTTTTTTTTAATCTCTTTTTTTCCTTGATGGGATTATTCCCTCAGCCGGACTGTTTATCACAGAAAAACATATTAGTTAGAATAGACCTCGAGTGGTTTGCTTTGATCTTGGCCTATAAGTGATATCAAACTGTGTAACATATATATTTATTAATTTTATTTATTCGACATCTGTGACATGGCAGTGGACACCTTCTTCAAAGCGATCTTCACACAGAGTAGATTAATGTCCAGCGCTGAGCATCAATAGCTCAGAGTAGCCAGATAAGTCCGTTGCTTCGGGGATAAAAACACCTCCAGTCTGATGTGCGTCCGCCTCCGAAAGGTCACTGAAAAAACTGCATTTGGTGCTACTGACTGAAGGCACACACGTTCCTACAGGCTTGTCTAGATTTGACTGATGTACCTAGACCCGGAGATGAAAGCCTCCGTGTTCTGCAGCTCAAGTCTGGGCACCGGATATTGAAGTGTTATCCGATGCACGCTGTCAGAAAAGTCACTTTTTAGTGAGATGCAAGTTCGCTTTTGTTCCGCCATGTTAGCAGATGTCTATACTTTTGCCTAATTCATTATATATTAGAGGGTGAGGCCAGAAATGTACCACCGTTTCTTCAAAACATCCAAGAAAGCGAGGGCGGCACTATCATCAACGTAGGATCTTTGCAGACCCTCCACAGCTGCAGGCATGATGAGAGATAGTGGCGTAACGGAGCTTTGTGTTTAAACAGCAAGCTATTGGTACTTGTCAGGCACCCGTTTCAGAACTGGTTCCCCTCTGCAAAAGTGATGGTGAATCAACAGTTTTGACAAGTCGACTGTAAAACGTCAAACTCTAAAAGACAGGCTGCCCATGTGCATCAAAGGCGCTTCCTCCCTGGTCCATTTGGCACCAGACTGAAGAATGTAGAAACCTTGTGCGAAGCAACACGGGATGCAGAGAAGGGCTGGGTGCGCCTCTTCCACCACAATGTTTGCTGTGTGTGTGATGCACAGAAGGTCTTCAGAAGATTTAATTTCAGCTTTGAACTGACAAAAGCTAAGGGGAAACACACAAACCTCTTTCAGACAGCACTTCAATCAAAAATCCAAGGCCCTCTAGCTCATGGTAATCATGTCTATTTAGGTCAAGGTCAATCTCATCCTCGGGGTGAGATGTGCTCGTGAAATAACACACCATTTCAGCGCAATGGCACTGAAATGCACAGTGACAATTAATACACTTCAAGCTGATGCTCAGATGATCATACATGCACAACGACTTGGCTTTGCTTTATAACTTGTACAAACTGGTATTTGCTGATGCACAAAGAAAAAAACAAAAGCAGCAGCTCCAGAGGTGGCGACAATATCACGATGACTTCTCATAAATTTAACAGATTATGCTTCTTCATCTCATGCATCGTGTTCTAAACTCCCCTCAGGGCAGAAAAAAAACAAAGTATGTGTCACTTTTTTCCTTTTACATTTTTACAGCCACTGACATTAATGTATCTGAAGAATATCAGCTAGATCAGCTAGAACTTGGTGTTTCACCACAATGTCTAACAGGGCAGACTGGTAAATGGATAACTGGGATGTGTGGGAGCTGACGTCGGGGCGGGGGCGTTGGTAATGTGTAACCTCCTGTCCGCGTGCTCCTGCTCAGGACCAGCCAATGTGTATGAATTACACTGTGAGGACTAGAGGTCAGTCGGTAGGATGCTGCCAGAAATATCTTAAAAAACAAAACAAAAAAAAAAAACTTTCTGCGACATCTTTGCTCAAATGTAAACATTTGTGCCACAGCCTGTCTTTTAACACAACACATTCAGAAATTGCTTTCGGCACGTAGGTCAAGAATACGTCTGTTGACGTCTTATGCAAGGCACCCCATTCAGACTATTGCAATCAAGACTTTAAATCAAATCATTGTAAGAAAACAATCATCAGCGTTTCTGGTTTTTGGACATTCTGAAGTCATGAACTCCAGTGACTTCTATTATCTGGTTCTGCATCCAATTTGAGATTAAATCATTAGAGACAAAGATGAATGTGCCCAGAACTAAGAGTGCAAACACTGTGCCAATAACCACGGCATACTTTTTCAAATCAGTGAACATTCTACATATATTGACAGACATGTTCAGCATGTGTTCAGCGGGGGTGTCTAGGTGGGGTAATTGATGAGAAATGGTCGACAGGCCGGCTCTGGCACGTTAATTGTTGTTGGAGGCTAAAGGCTGCATTGTTAATTTCAGCTCACGACAGGGCGGCGGGACAAGTGATCATTAATATTTGAAGATTTCCATCCATCTACCTGAACAAGAGGGCAGTCAATTCAGACGCTGGTGCTGGGCAGAACCTTTCACGGCCTGTTTATAACTCTGATGTAAGCACATTACCAGAGCTGTGGGGGACCGGTGCCAGTCATTAATTAGACGTAAACTCATACAAACGCAGTCATACACTTGTAAGGATATGGTGTACTACCACACAGCCAGTGTAACCATTTCTTATCACGACTTCAGTCATATTCTCTCTTTCTCAGGCACATGTACACTTCCTCACTTCCAGAACGTTTCATACGTCTTAAAACACTGGAGGAGGAGCCTGCACCGAAATAAATGTGGACACTTGTAGTTCTTAGAACTCCTTCTGGAGAGTTTTTTTTTTTTTTTTTTTTTAGCTCCTACATCTGAATAGAAGGTGTCCAGCCATGAGAGGAACCATCTGTGGAGCATCTGTATCGAAATAAGCTGAAACAATATCGCTGCAAAGCTTCTGAACATTGGTCAAATCAACAAACAAAAAGTTATTCACATGTGCATCTAAAAAACTAATGGTTGCACAAAGAAAGCAATAGTGAAGCCCAGTCGATGTGTAGTGGAGGAATTCCAACGTGATTTTAACTGGTTTAGTACCAACTGGCTTGTCATTACGTCACGTGAGGGTTCCTGTCTGCAGTCAGTGTGTATTTAACCTAAGAAAAGCTAGAAAAACTAGATATGTTGTCCTTCAATGAGATCCCCTCTTCTCATAACCCTCAGAAAGCCCGTTGACACATTTGGTTCGAGTTCGCCCTCTTACTGGGAACTGCTCTTCCATTTTCTTCTGACACATGTAATTCTGTCAGGTGGAGAGTCTGAGCACACGCGTGTCAGGCGGAGAGAAAGAAGTATAGGGTCTCATGTGTTTTTTGTCTTTTTTCCTCACCGCACCTGACAGGCCTACAGAAGGCCCCGGGTTTCCAGATCAATCATTTAAAAAGTATTTACACATGCACAAAGCCAGACTCAAACAGGTTGGCACATGGCCACTCTGTTTAAGTGCTTTTCAATGTGTCTGTGGTGTCAACATCTATTTCACACTTATCTACACCTTAAAGGGGAAAAAAGATGTTTCTGTGACCTTTCGTGAGTGTCAAATCTGGAGGGAAGAAAAGAGGCAAAGAAGACAAAGAGAGGAGGGGAGTTTAAGAGATCTGTCGATGCATGCCTTACATAACCTTTTTTTATTTATCTGGGAGAGATTGACTGAGCATGCTCTTTATCAGAAACATGCTTGCTGCTTCACACTCGCATACTCAAACAATTTCACACAGGTGCTGCTGCACATTGCTGTTACACATAAGGAGTTCTAGTGTACCATCAGAAGTTTCTCTCCTCTTCTATGTGACTCATATGTGTATAAAGCCTGTTCAAGGGCATCTCCAGTCTGCAACCCACTCCAGGATTCAAACTAGCAGCCTTTCTGTCACAAGAGACAATGTCACATCTCTATGAACCCTTGGCTAACACCACTGATACCCCATTTTGCCTTAATTGTTAGTTTGCGGCCAGGCCATAACGTTTCCATTAAGATTATGTCGATCGAAAAAAAGCTTTTTAGTTTTCACCTTCAAATTACAACATGCTTTCATGAGGTCAGCTGTTCTCCATGTGGAATGGCCAATTTTAATGCAGACGCAGTCCCTTGGTATTCAGGCTGGGTCCGGTTCAGTCTGGGGAAAGTCAGAAAAGACTGAAAAAAGGAGGAAGGGTGAAGGATGGAGGGAGGAAAGAGAAAAGACACAGCAGAGCGTTGATTGAAAGACCGTGATTAGCAGTTTTCAGTGGAGCACCAGGGCCACTGAGTTGTTCTATATGGGTTGTCGCGGTGCAGTCAAGGAGAAGTCAGTGCTTTAGAAAGCTCCCTCGATTCCTCCATTTGCCCCCTCCCGCACTCTTTTACTCTCGCCATCCAGCCACACTTTCCCTGCCCTTCCCAAAAAAATCAATACGGCTGTGCAAAGTGCAGCTAGGCCCACAGGGAGAGCCGGGAGAGCTAACTGTAGAGCCTGGATGCAGGGCTTGCAGCGACGACAACAGGCATCCTCCACGCCCGTCCCACAGGCAGTGTCAAGGACAGACCAGAGGACCAGAAGACCAGAGGACCCAGGTCACTAGATTGCCCTTCCTTTCTGCATCGTGCCCTCTTTCTCTGTGTGTGTTTTTCTGCAACCTCGGCGTGGTTGGCCCAGCCAAGCAAAAGAGATCAATAATCAGGTGGAGCGTTTAAAATCCCTAGCTCCAGAGCCTGGCACAATGCACCTCGGAGCCCAGCAGACCAACATATGGCTCAGGATAGTGCAGATGGATAGATATACGAGCGGGTGCTCAGTGGTAGCACCTGGCCATAGAAAGGTTTATGATTTGTGACAGGAAACAATTCAATAGCACTTAGTGATACACATTGTCTGACGGGTGTCGAGCCAGACTCTTCACACACAGCTATTGTCTCAACATGTCACAGATCAGTAGGCGTCATGCAGGTCAGGCAGCCTCATAGGCCAACATGCGGAGCAAGTTATCCTACTTACTTACTTGTGTTGCTGTGCAACATTAAGTTAAAGAACAGAAAATTCTGAAAACAAGAAAAACCAGCATGTGCGATCATCGTCAGAGTTCCTCATTTCCATACAGTAGGCTTGACGAAGAAGTAGCTCGTACATGACGTGGATGAAGCGTGCAAGGAGGATTTCAGTCGCGCCGCATGTCTCCGTGTGTGAGTGACTGATCACAGTAAAAGTGGCTTGTGTCTCTAATCCAGTACCACTGTTAGACAGTGCAAAGACCCGGCTCTGTGTACAGCATCATGTGCTGATCAAACCCATCCCATGACAAGGAACCTCTTCAAATGAAGATGATTTTCCAGCTCTGTGTCCTTTCTGCTCCATATTAGATCATCTTTTGACACGACCGAGTCTGGTGCTTCATCTGGGATAAAAATGATGCACAATCCGACCCCAGCGGTCGGGAGTTAAGGGTAAACGAGGGGCTAAGACAGGGGAACTGCACCTGATTGGTTGACAGCTGTCACAATTATCGCGGGGTATATTGTGACCTTATGCTAAGCATGTGTGTCTGCTCAGCAAAACACTTTCAGGAACATTTTCCCATAAACTCAACCGTATGTCACATTCACGTGCAATACATAAAATGCATCATTTTTAAAATGGAAAAAATATCAGAAAACCGCGCAACACATCAAAACCAAAAGAAACCAATCTGCTCCAGCTTTTTCCGAGACCATGCCTGCATTGCCATCAACTTTTCCACCGTAAACTGTGTGATATGTGTTTTCCACAAAGAAGTAGGATGATCTTTTGAATTATCTGTTGGCCTATTTGCTAAAAGAGATTTTTGTACATATGGTATTCTTAACAGGCTAGAGCGGTTTAAGTCCTGACGATCATCCAAACCAATAGAAAAACATATGGCTTAAAACAGATGCGGTCTGCCCATCTAGGACAGGTCTAATCTCGTCTCATGTAGTCTTTGACCCAGATAAACTGGCATTATAATGTAACCTCAGATTAATATTGAATTAAAGGCAGAGTATAAGTTGTGGCTGTTTACATGACAGCGCGGCTGTCTTCCTGGAGTCCTGAGGTAGATAACTTCGCTGTAGAGGCATTAGCAAAATCCCGGAGATGATGCTTGTCTTACTTGGAACGCCACCACAGTCTTTATTTAGTTTTCCATCACTCATTCTGAACAAAAGAAAATATTCTCCCAGTAGCATGACTGGTGACAAATTAACGTCCTGGAGGCTTACAAACCCGGCTATTTGAAAGCGTAATTACCGATGCCACGCAGAATACGTGCACTTAAATCAGGGGTTAATATTAAAGCTCAAACGTTGACCAGCGTCAGATCGGTGGTAAAGGAGTTTCAAACTGCTCCAAACATTCAACAGCCGCCGTAGTTACTGTTCACTTCTGCTAATTATTACAGCCAATCAGAGGGGTTAACAGGGCGGAGCCTGGCCGGACCATGTTCCACGGCATTTAACGGCTGGCTGGAACGGAGGTGAATGCATTACACGCTGCCCCTTATCCAATAAAAATAAAACACCCTGACATCTGAGGTGTACTTCGCTCAGAGAGAACGGAGGAAGTGAAAAAGGCAAGCAAGAGTGAGGAAGAAGAGGGTGCTGGAGTGGAGAGGATTGCACATCTGATAACGTGATGTCCAAGTGCCACCTAGTGACAACTCTCCAGTTTTTCTGATCTTTCAGACAGCAGACGGTAAAAGGTGAGGGGTTGAACCAATGAAACCACATCCCCATTTCAAGTAACCGTAAACAGGCTTTTGCCAGTTCTGTAAACAACCTGAAGCATTCACGTCTTACAAGTGTCTTAAAGTGAAATTAATGAAAAAAAAAAAAAACAAACAAAGTTTTTCATTTGATTCCTGTACTACCTGCACGGTTTAGCTGTGTGAGCAGGTCTGTAGCAGTGCGCTGGTAGGCCAGTGGCCCAGCGGCCTAGGTCCCCTCCCCTCATTAGCCCAGATATAAATCACACTCTGCCAGTGCCCAGAGGTGAGAGGGATGAGAGTGGAGGTGAGCTTGAAATAATGCTTATGTCACGGCAGGTCAGCCCTCCATTATGGCTGTTTCAAAAACTATTAATCTTGCTTGTAGTCAGTGGCCTAGAAATAATTACTTCATCTAACCCATGTAATACAGCATGACCAGCAGTCGAGCCTGGTCAATTTGAGGCTGGGGAGGCAGAGTGGAGGTGGAGAGGGTTGCGGGGAGAAACCGGGGCAGAGTCGCAAATTACCGGACCCTGTCTCCTGCTGCCGGGTGACTGATGTCCTCCTCACTTCTATTGTGCCCTTTTACACTCGCAACACTGATTTAGATAGATACACGCATGCACCATCTGAAAGGCAGCTCATGTACGAGCGCACACCAGAGGCGTTGTGCACATTAATGCATGATTAAATACACACGTGTTGAGAGAGGAACCCACAAATTATATTATTTTAAACAAGGGTTCAAAGCCCTTTTAAATGAGATCAAAAGGACTCAAGAGATGATAGCAAATTCAATTTGTTTTCATTAGCATGGAGAGCTTAGCCTAATAAAATCAGATCAACCACTGGCCATCGCAAAACAGCAAGATGCAACTGTGACAAACTGATCAACAAGTTGTTTTTTTTGTCCTTTTCAGTGTTTTGCCTCCAGCAGTTCACTATCATTTCAAAAACTGGGGAAACTGCAAACCAATGTGAACAAAATGAACCAATAAATGTTAAAACAATCCTATTTAAATAGGCAAAGTACCTTTTTAGCTATGTCAATAATCGGCTTTGTGTGACAAGCATTTGACATTACAAATAAAGATTTCATGAAGTTGCGTATCGCCGCCCCACATTGCCATTTAACAGTGGCTCTGCGACTGCAGGTGCAATCACCTGTCTGAGTGCCATCCCCCTAACATCGTGGCAGATATAAGTGCAGTAATGACAGCTACTGCAGAAACCCACACTGAGTGTAAACAGATGAGCTAGTGCAAACTCAGCCTCCATAAACGTCACAAGAAGTATGTATAGGCTGGCATAAATAAATGCAGCCCTCCAGTGGCTGTCACAGCTGGCATTGCAGGTGCAAATTTAATTAGTCAAGGTGAAGTCTGCCTTGTTGTCTGAGGAGGGTGGTGGTGGAGGGGGGGCTTCCTCGCTATGCACGGCTGTAAACATGCGCTATATCCTAATCAGGTGTCACCGCAGCGTTTGATCAGCCTGCGAAAACTTGTCACGAATCCCCAGCAGAGAGTGGGCCGACGGGGAGAACAAAGGAAAAGAGCTGTCATGAAAGAGCGGGGTGGTGGTGGTGATGGCAATGGCAGTGGATGAAGAGAGTTTGCCCATTAGCAGTCTCTGTCGCCTGTCTTTCTCCTACTCCCCTTAACGTCTCTCCGCCTCTAGTTCTCTTTCTTTCTCCGTGTAGCTACCAACAGTACACACCTTCCTTTAGTATCCCGCCACAGCTCCAAGCCTGAAAATCTCAACCGCACCTGTCAAGAAGACGCTTCAAAACTCCCAACAAAGCTTCCAAAAGAAAACCCCAAAGTAGTACACCACATTTGTTTACCTCCCAAAGAAGCATACATGTAGTGAAGAACAAGCCGTGCTTGTTTTGTTTTGGTAAACCACAGTCCTAGGTGTTTGGGTCCCCCAGAAAGGACTGAAGAAGCAGAGGCAGACACGCTGTGCTCCTCCCGCCCGATGCCTTCAGGCTGCACTGAGGCAGCGCAGGAACACATGCACCATTAGATACTGTTTACCTTTCAGTTTGGATGATATTGAATACATTAGCCGATTGAACCTCATAAGAAACACAGGCGAGTGACAAGGCCCAACGTCTTTGCGACTACCATGGTAACTGAGATTACGGGCTAACAAAGAGCAGGCCGGGGAAAAAAATATTTAAAACCCAAATACTGATACATAAATTAATTAAAGGACAAAAAACAAGTGGAGAATTAAAGTTGGAACATCTGTCAGCGACTTAGCTTTCCAACGTAATACCAGTGTTAGAACATTTATACCCTTGAAGTTAATGATCCCCTCTTTAATTGACAGTCAAGGAAAACTGGCTGCGGCAGCATGCTGCCGAGACACCGATAAGGCTTCCCCCCTTCCCCCTCCCAAAAAGTAAAATAAAAAAAGAAAACAGTTTAGAGAACCTTGGCACTAATCCCCATTGTCATCCCAGCACAGCAGAAGGACTTACAAACACAGATAACTCTGCAGAAGCTGTCTATTTCTCCGGCGTTGCGAGGACAGCCAAGCCACTGCGCGCCTCAAATCAGTCACTCAGATTAGCCCAATCCCTCTGTGCTGTCAGTCAGCCGAGACACTAGCCTGTCACCGCATTTACATGAGTCCATCTCATACGTGGCAATGCCCCCTCTGTATGACAATGGCTGCGAGGAAGGGGTCCACTCACTCACAGATAGTGGGTGTACCGTACGGCTGTTGTTGGATTAAGCTCATGGAGCGTGCGGTGCTCATGTCTTCGCTGACACTCCAACAACAAGTTTAAAGAGTCTTAATCATTTGCTTTTTACCCATGATGGGGAAAATGTGGGAGTTGTATGTCAGCTTTAACACGCACGCATACATATGCCGTGACAAACACGTATATGCAACTGTGAACTTCACGAAAACTTGAAAATTAAGAAGAACTCTTAGCTTACCTAGTTCATGTTTCCAAAGTTGCTTTCAAGAATGATTTTAATCCTCCTGCTTTTAACTCAATGAATAACTCAATGAATAGAGGAGAAATCAACATAAAACTACTATGTGCTACAGAAACCCCCATCAAGCTCCACTCTCAATACGTACAGTAATGATGGGAGTTTAAAAGACCCACCCTAAACCAAGCAACTTAGATAAGGCCCAAACTTTGGATTGTCAAGTTAAAAGGGGGATTGGCTCCTGCGGTGTAGGAGTTTGCACTTATAAATGAATATGTGGTACGTCAAGGCACCTGAGAGCTCACAGTACGCCGACTACTTTTTTATGCTTCTGTGGCTCACTCCACTTCAAACAGTCCTGAAACAAATGACAGTGGATGCCCTCTACATAACAGGGCCAGGGCAAGCATGACACAGGGGTTGACAAGTGAACCCTCAAACTCCCTAACCCATGACACACACACACACAAACACACACACACAAGGAGCCCTGAAAACAGCCCTGACATGACTGCTCTGCAGCCCTTCCTAACCCCTCCTCGTGTTTTTTTTCTCTCTCTCCATCTCACTGGAGACAACCCTCAATTCAGAACCGTTTTAGCCAGGCAAGTGGATTTGACCTACTGCCCCTCAGACAGACTCATCTGAATAAACAGAGTAGAAGAAACAGGCAGAGGAAGGAGAATCTGCCTACATTATGATAGGAAGAAAGACGATGGGAATCAGCCAAGGGGCTCCTTTCTTTATGCACGTTTGATCAAGTGCTTGACAGCACCAGTGGATGGAATTACGGACTGTTGAACAAAAAGTTGTGGTATGGGTGTTAAAGTGTGTGCGGAAATGAGTGTGTGTTTGTTGAGTTTGGTCTGGAAAGCTGAATTTCCAAGGCCTGACAGTGTTAGGCTTGTGACAAGCCTGGCGCACCTCCACAGCATCACATACAAAGTGCAAGCTGCCTACTAGCTTTCCTAGTCCATCACTCAGGACGGGCAAGGGAAGCGCCGTGAGAAGAGGTCAGACGTGGAGGAAAAAAGGGAGGGAGAAGAGATGAGAAGAGGACGAGGAGTCAGAGGAAGGAGGGAGAGCTGGTCAGGGGTTAAGTGTAGAGAAGACAGCAATGAAAGGCAACTGTCATGCACCAGTGCTCGCCCAGGAGCACCTGTCTCCAGAAGAACATACAAAGTGTGCCGGTCACGTCCTGACAATACCCCCACTTCTTCTGCACAAACACTCTCACATACAAGCTCTCAGGAAAGGGCTGATGCTCCACCACTGGAAAGGCAGCGCCTCTCTGACAGCATGCCAATCAAGCTGTCGTTTGCTCTTTCGCATATGCAAAAAAAAAAAAAAAAAAAAAAAAAAAGTTAGACTGATGAAGGAAAAGAATACACACACGGGCTAAGAGAAGGACTCACGAACGGAGACACGAACAAACCACCTGAAGCGAGCAGACACTTCCGTAAGACTGGACGCAGAGCAAAGGCTCTAAGAACGCAAATCAAAATGAGCATTTGTCAAGAAACACACTTTTCCTATTAATTACTAAAGTAACATACAATGACACAACATTAACTAAGAAAACACTTTGCGTATCTTGTTAAGGTTCCTTATTTGGCAGGAGAGCTGGATTACAGAGTCTGCTCACAGCAGCTACTCCCTCTTTGGCCAAAGGCTGCGATCCCTCTGCCAGGTATTTTAACACACTTTCACTGCCCACATTTATGGAAAAGAACTAATGATGTACAAATTAACAGTTACAATTTACAGAGTCTTGTGAACCTGATCTCCTGCAGCTTATATGTATGAAGGATGTTGGACTTTCCACTGAAACCAGATGTTACCAGTAGGTGATTTTTGTTTTATTAGACAGGTGAGTCATTATAAAGGAAAACAAGTTTCACAAATAAACAGCATAAAGGCAGCTCGCTCACATGAAAATCCCTTGGCATAGAGGAAAGAGTTTTACTGGCATTTTCAATGTACTGCTAAAATTAGTATGAGGAACAACACTGATTACTGCTGACATTAAAACCAAACACAACTTTTAGTGGTGCGATATTTGCACTTATTATCCTGAGTATCTATGGACTTACATCACATCTGAGCTCCTACATGAGCAGCCTCAATACACACTTGTGTCTTGCCAGCATGCACGTGCTTGCACCCCCATTCACTCAAGATACACTTGTCAACCGATGTGAAACCCTAACAAAGAGAATATAATAATACACAGACGCACACAACAGCACCGCAACACCAAAGAAACAGCAATGAAAACTAACATGTCATTTGGATCTTAGCCTTGGGTGGCTAATGAACCCCCAGGAGGCTCCAGCCTCTGCTTGTGAGGTGAGTGGGTCATTCCCATGTTTATTCAGCGCCAGTCCTATGAGCCACCATCATCTATTGATTGGACTGATTATTCTGTGTCTCTCTTGTGACAGGACACATGCGTGACAGATGATTTTGACTTGGCCGGTTCATTCTCGCCGTAGCATCATTGAACCTGAAGGCTGATCTAGTCCGTCAGTTTGCATGAGCCACGTTACAGTCCTGTTTACAACTACACTGACATCTGCGGCTAATGGGCTTGTCAGACGCGAAACCTATCAGGGACGATCCTCGAGTCTGCTTCCGTATAAGGGACAACCTGGTTTCATAAATGCGTAAAATCAAACAGCAAGAAAAGTACTGGGACAGAGCTGCTAGTGTTCTCCCGGGGAAATCAAAATAAGCAGAAGTGCACACTGCAAACCAAAAAATGACTGTACCTCTAATTTTATATGTTCGATCTAATGCTTGATGTTATGAACAGATGATAGTGCTGAATACCCATCACTAAAACTAAAGTTAATTCTTTATCTAAGGCAAATTCACAACACTAATGATGATTAACCTCGTCGTAACTTTAGGTATTTAGGACGAGGTATCTAACTTTTCCGAGGCAAAGGCTGCGCTGCTCTATAACAACTTTGATGAATTACAGTAAAAATATCATATTAACAGATTTAAAAACACTGTTGCTTTGATTTAACGTATGATAAATATTATTGTCTGTCTCTTCTGGACAGTCTGATCCAGAATAGACATTTAGCTCTGCTTGTTTTGATTTTTGAAATTGAATAAAATAAACTCTATTGCCCATCCTCTCTGAATACCTGGAATTGGGATGAAGAGTGCCAGAAACATTATTATTATACCTTATTATTTTTTATTTATTTATTTTTTGCCATAAATACCATAAACATATTCCAATGTTTTCCTACAGATCTGAACGGTGCAGATGTTTTACTTCCTGTCCCTGGCACTCAACAACTATAGGTTGTCAGTGTTTGAGGGGCGGGGCTTACCAATGTGTCAACTGTGGCAATTACTTTCGTCATAACTGTAACAGTGTCATACAGTGTTATTGATTCGACAAAAATATCTGACAGTGCACGAAATCCTACAATTTCATCTACTGACAAGCCAACTGCAATGCAACACCAAATGATGTGTTACTTACTGGTGCTGAGCTGAGAAAACGTAAAGAAAAAATCTGTGTGTGAATCACAATGTCCTCTGGTTTTTTTAAGTGTCTTCAGCACACATAAACGCAGCTACTAGAGAAAATACGGTTCATTTTCTTGTTCTGCTTGTTTACCATCAGTACATGCACTATTCCACATCTGTTGCAGCCTACCACTCAGAAGGTCTCTTCACCGTATAGCCCACACATACATTACATTACCGACATTGTACCCAAGATTAAGCAGATGCAAGTTTGTACCGCAACTCTTTTTCCTATTTCCTCAGCATTCGTGAAAAGTAGTAACAAATCCTCCTCCTTTAAACATGTTATTCTCCTCGTTCTCCTGCATCAACTAAAAATCTGTCAACTCTCTAACTACCGCGATTCTCGTCAAGTATGAAATGTCCCTTTGGTCTTGTTACCTTGAGAAAAAGACCACATTTCTGTATCCTTGTGGAGCATGTATCAGCCCTAAGTCAGGTGACGTAGCAGGTTTTCTTTGGTTTAACTGCGTGTTAACACTTTTCCAACTGCATGACTCCTGGGACTTTTACGGACCAGCGCTGTGAACGTAGTAACCTTAGGTGAGTTATAGTATCGGTATAGGACAGATAAACCTGTAGCTGGATGCCTTAACTAGTAACCCCCTCTGAAACAAAAAAAACCCCACACATTTTTTTATTTTTTTTGGCAAGCAGTAGGTCAAGCAAGAATTTCACTCAACTGTGAAAAACAAGTTTCAAGTAATTTGTCATAAATCACAAAAATTAAGTTGAAATTTTCCATTTTTGACCTTTGCCCCTCTAAACGTCTGGTAATCTGGAATATTAAAAGTCCTTAGGCATTTAACAAAAGAGTCACATGTAAACTCTAAGGCCTTCTTAACTTCCATGTGACACTTTACTCCTGTATTATTTTATTTTTAAAAAGTAATAATAATGACTTAATGGCTCAGGATCATTGTATTTTTTTGCCACATTTATTTAAGCGTAACACAAGTTATGGCATATTTACAACAATGTTTGTGTGTGTATAAGTGATTTGGTTTCAAGAAAGACTCCACTTGGTAAACCTATGTGTAAACAGGCCAATCCAAATACACGAGCAAAGATCAAACCGGCAAGACGAGGTAAAGACATGTAGATGAAAAGCTCAGCAGCAGACAAATCAGCCCCCTCCAACACTCAAACAGGCGATCAATGAAAGACCTGGGGCCTTAGGCCAGCACTATATTACACACCAAAACTTCATATTCATTCATTGATTTTACTTTTCATAATAGTATATCATTGAGCTCCAATGGGAGCAAAAATGGAGGCCAGGGCTGGGGTCAACTCTCACATGGACGCCTGGGTAGATGTTTGCACAATATTGATGACACACGTAGAAAGAAATGACTAAATATCTGGATCAATAGCTCGTTTCCCTTGCTACGATAGGTTGTTCCAGGTGGAAATATATAAATACTTTTATGGATACTGACTAACTAACAGTGCTAAATACACGCCTTAAGGTAAACTCTTTGATTAACCAAGGCCATAGGTGACGAGAGGGGTCTGCTGATGCTGGGATGCCACGCTTCCAATGGCCCGGAGATGCAAATGCACACAGGGGCCTAGTAAAGAGAGCACGAATACGGCAAGTCGCAAGCCCTGGGCAAAGAGTCTTGACCCTCCTTTTCATTTGTACTAATGACGGGCTTGGGGCACGCCACTCCCAGTCACGCTCAATGCGAATAGTTTAGAAAATATTTCTCTTGAGTATTCTACTGAAACTAGAACTGGAATAGGACGAACGAACGAAGCAAACTGTATCTTCTTATGATTAGGTGGGTATGTAGAGCGCAAACAGTAATCAAATCAGGCCAAGTGCTGATCACATCCTGTTGCCATGAAAGCAAAAAAGCCGCTTGTTCTTATTTACAGCAGAGCACAGTGCATTTACTGCGAACAACAGCTAACCTCACAGCTTTCCCCGGCGTCACAGTGGCCAGTGGAGCCATAAAGAGGGAGGAACCACATCATTGTATGCCCCTTAATTAAATGAAAGCTGTTAGGTTCATTTGCTTTTTTTTTTTTTTACAATGGACTAGGCAGCCCACTGCTGAAGACCTCCCAGACATCATCCCCGCTTGGCCCTAAATCATGATCGGGTGGGCAGCTCAGAGGGTCCCTGCTGGACAAGCAGCAGCCGCCCAGTGGCTAGGCCAGCACAGGGCATGCAGAAGATCGACGTCCAGCCAGCAATAAGTAATTCTGTAGAGGATTAGCAGCATGATAGCCTGATCAATACTATGTACTCAGGCCATTAGGAATGCAGCGAGGAAATGACCCCCTCTGGTAATAAAGCAGGGCATCTGGGTTCTCCTTCATTTGCCAACTCCATTAGTGTAATGGTATCATTATCTGCCATAGCCGTATTTTTCTAAGCCCCAGCTTTTCCACAGCTCAACCGGTGGGGGTCTGATAAAGCTCCGAGAGCCCCCATGCCGAGTGTTCCCCATTTTCCTCCATTCTACACGCAGCCTAGGTGTAAATCTGACTCTGCTGGAGCTTATGTGCGACCCAGCCTTAGGTATACGTAGCCATGTTTTATGTCAGCATCGAACACTATTTCTCCATTATTGACTCATTAATAGGCCAAGCAGCATGTAGCTTGGGTTTAGAGGGAGAAAAAGATGGCCGGCAGACCACAGAGCTGCTGAATGTGCTGAAACGAACACCCCCCCTCTTGCTAAAACACCAGGCTTGACATGACAGGACATCAGCATTAGTTGCCATAAATCGTTTCCTTTACACTAATTCACCAGCTAACACTTGTGGGGTGGGGGGGGGGGATTGATTAACCATGTCTGAATGTGTGACTACATAATCAGCTTTTACCTCACCAGTTGTTAATTTAACAGGACCGCCAAGGGAAACACAAAGCATTTTAATGAGTGTTTAGAAATTAAATACCATAAACAGCTTGCACTAGGTGCCATAGCTCGAGCAAACCAATGAGGCTGATCTAAGCAATGGGCCGGGCTGAGCCCGGGACCTCACAGCATCTGTTGACCCTGTGTGATCATTACTTAGCCTGCTGCTCACACATACACTTCCTGTTTCGACACAGTACTTCATACTTGTCATCACTGTCCAAATGGTGCGCTTGCATCAAAGACGGCATTAGAGCATCGGGTTAAGGGACAGGGTCGCTGCTGTTTTCACACTTGCTCGAGCGTGAGTGGAAATTCATCCTGTGATGACAATACTGATAAAACCTTATGAAATGTTTTTAATTCATTACGTTGCAAGGCAAGCTGAACTGTAAAAATGCACAAACTGTTCTGTCACTACTTATAATTCAAACAAGAAATGAAACTGCAAATGTTTTGTTTTTTTACTGTCTTACTTCACTTTTTAAAAAATGTCTATATACATATAAATATGTATATATATATATATATATATATATATATATATATATATATATATATATATATATATATATATATATATACATATATATATATATATATATATATATATATATATATA
Organism: Xenentodon cancila; assembly: GCA_014839995.1. Taxonomy (NCBI): domain Eukaryota; kingdom Metazoa; phylum Chordata; class Actinopteri; order Beloniformes; family Belonidae; genus Xenentodon; species Xenentodon cancila. The sequence continues at coordinate 25,677,876 of CM026197.1, forward strand.
TATATGTATATAATGTGTGTGTGTGTTCATTCACAGTATTTAGTGTTATCCTGACATCGCGTGGTGTTTTTTTTTTCTGAGGAGACTGTGTTTTCATTTCCAATCTTCTGGAATTTGCATTCCACAACGTAGAATAACACTGCTCCTGTCATCATGCATCTCTCACTTTGTGCAGTGTTGCAAAACATGCACAGTTAATGGAAAAGACTACTATCATATCCAAATTATCAGTTAGGAGTATCATTACTTCATACATCCACAGATATTGCGAAAACTGGTCGAAATGTACGTAGCTCCTTCTTTGGCTGCTCTTCAGTCATTCTGTCGTTTCCTCAATTACAATTCCACTTGCTCATCCTTTTATTTATCCAATGAGAAAGAAAGCTAAGCCATCAGGTCTGTGCCGCGCTTCCTGACTGCCTGAAGGCCAGCTGGAATGAGTTCTTACTCTGAGCCGCTCATCTGGCCGCCATGGCTGCTTTCATAAACAGGAGGAACCACGTCTTACATAGTTTCACCGCTGTCTAACATGATCTATACACATGTGCCACGGCAGACAGCGTCCAAGTCGGGAGAGACGAGGAGAGCACACAGATGAGACACGAGGAGAGATGACTATAGGCGCAAAGGCACAACACACATTGAGCACAGCAAAACTTTCTTACTGTCTCTATAAACTCAAAGTCATAGCCACACACCATGTGACAGTCTGATCGCAACCTAAAACATCGTTTGGCTCCCACTGGTCACGAGCGTACCTCATCTACTTCTACAAAAGAGGAGATGCAGTTATTTATTCCAGTGTGACAACATAAGGTAAGGCACCGGTTATTAGTGAATTAGTGCAGGAGAAGCAGCTGCAGACTGCTGGCTCGGCAGCTGGCCAAATCCCACACACCAACTTTACCATTTGTTTTCAAGTGTTTCTCGCAGCTGCCTTACTAATACACCACTGACTTATTCACTGTGTCATATTCTTCTGAGAGGACACATTCAAAATCAATCTGCACCTGTCACTTCTTTGTTTTAAGTTCAGTGTCAGTAAATAATTTATAAAATAATGATCAATTTGACTATGTCCTCGCAAACGCTGCCTGCTGTAATTCATACCGTTGCTCGTTTAACAGAGGATGCTGGCGAGACGCTATTCAGCGACCTGCAGCTTCTTATCGGCAGTGCATCTACGTGACAAAAGCACCATTTTAATGTTCCTGTAATTCTTCATTGTGGTAGACTGTGGGGAAAATGGAAAACACAATAAAGGAAACAGGCAAGATGAGGTATGCGCTCACATTCAGGGCTTTCTACCATTCAAAATGCGGCCAGCAACGCCGCTTAAGGAGCGTTAGATATTCAATGAGCGACAGGGCTTAGAAATATGCCAGACCTAACGGAGAAAAACGCTATCAATACCTTTCTTCTCTTCTCCCCCACACTGTCACCCGATCTTTTCATGTTCCTGGAGTTGTGTTTACACTGCTTCGCCTTCATTAGGGGCGATGTTGGTTGTTGTAGTGCAGAATAAACGGCATTTCGACATTTTTCCGGCGTAATAAAAAATCAAATATTGTACGCCCGTTTGTTTAATATCAGCGCCGACCACGCCGTCTAGACAGCCGGTGTAAAGTGTTTTTTCTTGCGCATTTTCTTAAATGAGACAGAAAAAGCGCAGCCGAAAGAACTACAAGTCCCAGAGTCAACGAGCGCTGGCGGCGGAAGCAGCTCCTGCACGCTCGAGACGTTGCACTGCGCAGGTGCGGGGCAGGTACCCCAGCAGAAAAGTTAAGTCAGTGTCCGGGGGTTTACAGTTCATAAAAAATCTGTAAAATGAATTAAAAGAAAAAAGCATGATAGTGAAAGAGCAACTATTGGTACTGATACATTTTGGTATATGTTTTTCCAAAGCAATATGTTGTTTTATCATGAAATATTCCACGTGCAATACCATTATTTCAAATCAAAACTACAGGCGCTTTCATCTTAAACGATGTGCAAAAATAGCAATTGTGCTTTCAACATGCTCCAGCTTAAGTCCTGCCAACCTTCTTTCAACTCTTGCAAGCATCTCAGACCCAGGTGCCTACTTTTCTGCTGGTGTGGGCTTCAACTACATCCGCCCTTTTCCATTTACCACAGATCATGAAAGGGCGCCGTAAAAGCTTAGCGCCTGTGTGGCTGCCTTTGTATATCACCTGCACATGCCCTCCAAGAGTTGAACCAGACTGCTCATAACATAGTTCGAATAGTGCTGAAATATGTTCTGTCCTTTGTTCCAATCCGAGCACAGATGAAATACACGAGAGTTTCACGGATGGAATGGCGTTGGCCGTGCAAGGGCGGTGCCGGGGCGGACTGCAGAGGTCTGAAGCACCTGTTCCATATTACCGTTACTGACTTTGATCCGTGTCTTCATTAGTTCCATTTGTAATGTCTTTTCTTTTATGGCAGAGCTGACCCAAGTGAGCCGGGTACAGTGATTTAACACGTTTCTTTCACCTGTCTTGTAAAATGCTCAAAAGCTCTCCCAGTATCAAAGATCTCAGTGTGTCTGGCATCCCTAGCTAATAATAAATGGAGGTTCTTTTGATTCCTATTTATAACCTATTTCCTCTTTTCTTTTTTGGTCATCCAAGGGGAGAACATATTTGAAGAATATCCCTGGAACAGTTTTCTGAAAACTAAATCCATGTGCACACATGTCTTAGAATATAGTGCCTTTTTTTAAGTCAGGGGGGTCATTTGAGGCTGTAAATAATTTTTTTTTTACATAATCTTACAATGTCAAAAAGCTGCCAACATCCAACCTCTATCCCCACAAATAAATCATTACACTATGTTCCTTTTATGTAATAATTCACATATCCCCCCTGTCAGTCATCTTTATGGCCAACATCAGCATTTTAGCTCACTTTATATGGTCTGGTGCCGTTAGAGTGAACATAACATATAGAGCCATAACTGGCGTAGCAGCCTTTGTCCAGTAATTCCTGCAGAAATGTGGTTTGCAATTCCATCACTGGTGGGATTATGTCAGAGTCCTCATAACCCCCTGGAAAGAAGATTCATTTGTGTGCATTGTGTCCTATCAAATTAGTCACAAAATTTAATTCGTATATTATAGTACAGTCCTTTGTAATGGAGATATGCAGACTCACTTTAGATTTCAGTTTTGTGGTAGAGGGATTTGTTTTGATTATGCAGACATGCTCCAAATGGTCTGAGCTTGGCAAAAAGAAGTGCAAAAATAGGAAACAGCCAGCCTGGTCCCCACTGAGACGCACAACAACTCTACAGCTCATCAGTTAACTCTCTATAACTCAATTTTAGACAAGCCCAGTCATGTAAAAGACTAGTTGTGGTTGTATGACGGTCCTGTCCTGAACCGTAACAAGATTACAGAGAAGTTACTTTATCCAGCAAAGAAACCGTCTTCTAGTTAACCCTGCAAAATGTCAGATTTACATGGCACATGTTTTTTGTCTATATCATAATATTTAATTTCTTAACGGGGGCCCAAAGCAACGAGGACAAAAAATTGCACCAGGTCTTAGGAGGTTAAATGTGTAAACTAGACTGTGGATGTTGCTCTCCTTGGAAGTGGAGAGAAATGAACCTTGCCTTAGTTCGCCTGCACAGTGCTGACAAAACTTCAAACGTCTTATTTTGAAGTGACATAGAAAAAATAGAGTAAACATTTGATATTTGTCAACTAGACTTTATTAACAAATTGCCACAATAACTCACACGTAGCCCACCTACTGATCCAATTTATTGCAGCAAGTGTACTGATATAAACATGCTAGAGAGATTTTAAAGTATTTCCAACATTTTATCTTCTTTTTATGGATTTCCCATAAAATCCAGAGTGCAGCCTGCAATGACCCAGCTCTTTTGCATTTTGAAATGACTCAAGTAATGTTAAGTCAAGTAAAATGAAATGGCTTTAGAGAAATACAAATCTCACATCAAAAAGCCACCGCTATTTATCACAGAAGTGCCAAAAAACTGTATTTCCTTTAATGGTCACTTCAGTTCACGACAACATAATCAACTATTGAAAATATTTGTGAAGAGCTTCTGAAATCCTCGGTGAGGGTTTGGGGAAAAAAAAACTATAAAAAGACTTCATACTCTCATACCAAAGCAAAAGCAGAGAAGAACGTCTAAATGTTAAAAGGTTTGCAGTGTGAATTTCAGAGATCTAAATCATATAAGGTGGATCTTAATATCCTCAACGTTTTGTTGAAGTGTTCCAAGCTTTTAAAAAACGGTCTTTTACCCCTTTTTTTTTAAATCAAACTTCTTCTTAAAATACCTCTATGAAATATGTTACACTTGTGGCTTATTGAGGTTCAACACAACAACAAAATGAATAAATTAAAACTAAATTCGTTCTTTCCTGTTCATCAGTACTAACACCATTCAAGTCATAAGCCTCTATGAAGGGTGATGTCATTACACGACCAGTCTGGGAGCACAACTTTGACCGGAATTCCAGACTGGCCGAAAGTGTTGCAGGTAGAAAACATCTCTTCTGAAACGTCAATTTCCGACGTCCGATGACAGGAAAACTACAAATATCATCTAATAGAAGACAAAATGAACCAATCAACCTATTATGTTTTATTCTGCTTTGCCTTGACAGAAAGCCATTCCTCTTCTCACTATGTCAGTTAGTGCAACTCTAAGGCCATAATAAAGCACTTTAACGGTGCACCTCTGTCTCTTTCATACTTAAATCTCAACTCAAGTCCTCCAGTTGCTGCAGCACCAGTCCCACCAGATAAATAGTTATCATTGCCTTTTACTGCATGTGAAATCGGACTTACTGGGTCACGTGATTTTATGCTTCATTTATCTGCATCTTTACTTCACAGTTTCACATTTAAATATTAGTACTTTGCCTACTTACTTCTTCCCGTGACTGCCGTTATGGTCAGATTACAGCCCTTATTTTTCATGGTGCTTTGAATAGTCAGGCAACCCAACCGTGTCCATGAAGTTAAAAATGTTTTTTTTTAATCTTTGATCTGGTTTTGTCAAAAATCATTTTTTCCACACTTTTCAAATTCATGTACTCCGTCCACCATTGCACTTTGTTACTTTTGGGAATGAGTCAAACCATCATTCACATGTTCTCACTGTCAATCATCATGATGGAGAGCAGGTCAAAGAGGAAAAAGTTCTTTGGATCTCTTTTCTTTGATGCTCACATTTGAGGATCTGTGAACAATCATAGCGTACAGGCTCTTTACACAGAGACAAGCCAATTACCTTCTTCAACAGCGCCTGTCATTTGTCTTACAGTAAATCAGGCTGTAAAGCAGGCACCTCTCCTTGCATGTGTGACCTGTGGGGTTTGGCAGAAGACAAGGTCACCCCTGTACATACTCTGATGTGGTATCATCTGTGATGAAGGGGGAAAACAATCACTTTGAACTTGCTCTATCATCATATAAACCTCTGGCCAATGTGCTTGTGCTCATGATGGGGGAATGTTTTCTGTTATTGAGCATTGCATCAGCTCTGGATGACCCTTTGACAAGGATTCTGAAAAAGCGTCTAAAAAAGCTGAGGCAGAATAAAAGAAATCAGTACCAGAATGCACTAACGCACAGGAAGACAGAGAACATTGTGTTGTGTCTATATTAAAGCCAGAGCCTGCAATCATCTTACCCCTGCACTGCAAACTGTTGTACAGCCTGAAAAAATCTGAAGTACAATAGACAGGTCCCTTTGTGAATAACATCTTTCTGATGCAGGAGTTTCAATTGCAACAACTAAATTTCATTATTGCGTTATCAGGTTGTGGTTACTCTGTGAAAAGAGAGGAAGTAAACTACTGGGAAAAGTGAAAACAGCACTGCGAAACACTGACCTGCGCCATTCAAGACCTCTGGTGAAGGCACCGCTCAGAATCCTGCACAGCATTTTTCAATCAGCACAGCCGAGAACGGGGACCATCCTCAGCATTGTTCTGCCCCTGTGATGACAAGCTCCTATTTGATTTTTATTTATGTCGAATGAGCATATGGAACAAGTATGTTCCCTTTCCACTTGCTAACCTTCGATGTTTAGCCTTAGGAAACTGTTATTTGTCAGTATTTTAAAGCAGATTGCTGCCCAGTGGTTTCAATTAACATCAAAGGGCTCTTTGCAGGCAGTAATAGTTTGTATTATTTAGGTTATGTGCTAGAGTCCTCCGATTATGTCCTTGTTCAGAGGAGGCTTTTCTTTTCTTGCTGACTTTTTCCATTCCATATACTCCTCCGCCCTCGTCGTGTTCCTTTGAAGCGCTCCCACATCAGTCCTGTAAGGTCTCTTTGTAGCACCAGGGTACCTGTGTGCCTCACACCCGGTGGCCTATTAGTTTCAGGGCATAAAAATGTGGCTACAGTGCAACAGCGATGACAAAGATTAAAGTTGTGAGTGTATTGTGGTGGATTTTCTAAATGTGAAGCTGTTTAGCTCCACCGGTGCATTCACAGTGCTATTACTTTGATTATATTCAAACAGCATCAAAGGTGAATAAAAGCAAAAGCAAAGACACATTTCTACGTGTAAAAAGATTTGCAGGATGGATTTTATCAGGTTGGATCTTAATATTAACACTTTCTCGTTTTATCTGTAACACCTTTTTAAGTTTTTCTGACTTTTAATAGCTTTCTTTATCCTTTTTTTTTTTTAATGTCGCTATGAAATATGTTATATATGTTGGGTGATATCTATATATGTAAGAAAACTAAACTACACAATCACTCTCAAGGTGAATCAGTGTTTCTGCACAATGTTTCTGAATCAAAGTTTCTGCACAGTGACAAAATAATAAATTAAAATTAAATTTGTTCTGTCCAGTTCATCAGTACAAATAATCTCAAATGTGAGAAGTTTGACCTCCACCTCCTTCAGTGTCCCATATTTAACTACCTTGATCGGACAGCTCTCTCCAACTAGTTACCACTTGCCCCAAAGGCCGGGGTAACTCTCTTCAGTTCTCCAAGAAAACAGAAAATAAAATAAGACATCAAAGGAGAAAGCAATGCTCGGACACAAGCCTTATCTTTTTTTAAAGCCTGACTTTAAATGATTAAACTCCTGCAACCCCGTGGTCATGGCTTAAAGCACACAGATGGTTCAGGACGTCCATACACCATTCAAATCAATGTTGATTAAGCCTCTATAAATGATCATATCATACCACTGGAAAGAGTCTTTTGGTTAGCGAACAGAAAGAGCGTGCAGCCTTAGTGTAAGATGTGGTAGGCCTCCGTGCCTGGGATCACTTCCAGACACTGAAACGAGGAAGCGCTTTGCTATTGCAGTGATTTGAATTCCATGATCACTGAGCGCTTTTATAAGAAAGCCATTAAAAGTGAGGTTTTGACATACAAAAGAGTCCCTGTTTAAATCTCACGCACATTGTCAGGCTGAAAGACATCATAAAACTCTATACGGAAGCACACAATCTCCGTGTGGGTCCTCGCCTCCATCCGGAGGGAAGGCCTTTTGTGGAGGGAGACGTGACCTTTTTTCTGCGAAGACGCTCATGCCCTACAGCTTGCCGCCATGCTGTAGATTAATCGCACATTTGTTCAGTGTGATACAATCGCTCGTACCAGACTTAACTTTTAACAAAGACGTCTGTCTGAAATATGCTGATCTGTCCAATCGCTCTATGATCTTAAAAGAAAAAGTCCCTCTGAAGAGGTCCGGCTGAGGTGGACGCCATAGCCTGGCGTGACCCTTCCCTCCACCTGTTCTTGACAGTGTTTATAAAGTGCCAACTCCTCTCATTAGCGCTCCCGTTACCGCAGAGTTTGAGCAGTCCTGCAGATCAAACACAGCCTGAGCCAACAACGGCTGATACGGCAATAATATGATATGTAAGAGTTCAGCAAATATCAGAAAGATCTCTTTGATGGGGACTGTTTTACATTAGAGGCTTTTTTATGAGGGCTTTTCTGGTCTTTAATGTGCGTATTTTCCCCCTGAGTCAGTGTTGCCAGGTTTAGGTCCCGTTGTGTGACTCGTTTTTGAATCCAGTTGAAAACACACATACGGTGTGCATACGACACAGATTGTAACAGCAGACTGCAGACATATTATATATTGGTAGTGCTTTGTGAAAACAGCACTTAGGGGCCTCTGAAACTAACAGCGGGTCAATATGGATCTATTTTATGGCACTTCAATGGCTGCATTCACATCCATTGCGTTATTCTTCCCATTTGTTACTAATAAGTGAAGGTCTGAGGAAGTTAGACTGATTTAAGTCTGGCGAGTGATCGAGTATTCATTTGACAGCCCAAATTGTACCCAAACCCACCGTATCTGACCACTGACATGAATTCTGAAATGTGTTTATTTATCCACGCACATTTTCCCTCATTTCCAAATTAGCCGGGATTTCGGAGCGTGCCGATGGTGACAGCTACTTTTAACGGTGGTTGAAAAGTTCAAGTCACACCCAGCTTCCTGTACGCATAGCTTCTTCTAATCTCTTTGAGGCCACCTTCATTTTTAATTAGTGTGCTTCCAGCTGAATGGCAGGGCGGTTTGTGCTAAAGCAAGAGGCACTTTACACCCCTACTCCCATCCAAGGCTGAGTTTGGTAAACTTTCGCTTCAGATTTCATTTTCTTTTTTCCTCTTTTTTTTTTTTTTTTAATTTCGACATGGTGAGGTGCACACGAATGCAAAAATACTTACAGTCACCGCATAATTAATGAATGTTTACATTCATCAATATAAATGTTTCAACTGTGAATCCCCTGGTTGCACATGAGTGAGTTATTTCTTAACTTTCAGCTATTACTGTTCCAAGGTTCATTGGAAGGATTATACATTTGCAAAGGGGGTGAACTCAGATTATATGAAAGTTGCTATAATTCTCTACAATATTGGAAAATCTTTTTCTTTCAATGCAACATGTGTTTGCATGTCTGTTTGGTTTGGCAGCTTCTGGTTATTCAGAAACCATTAGATGCTTTGATCCCAAATGGGTCCCTGTTTCCATTAGCTGAAAGTAGTGCTCTGTGTTTGTGTTGCGGTGCACGAATTACGTTTCTGTGAATTGTTTCTATGTGTTACATAATGTCTCTCAAAATTGTTTTAAGATGCACGGGAATGCCCTAAACTTCATCATCATTGTTTGTGTCCAAACGTTCGCTGTTACCACCGCCGATGATTGATTCCAATGCTGCACTTGGAAAACTAATGACTAGCTGATTTGGGAACATAAGTTTATCGGGGAGCTTCTGTCACTTGCGGGATAATTCAGTATGCATGTCAACTGATCATCTTTGACTACACTGTATTTATGCAGTTACCGATGTTTTGGTGATGTCACAAAGCAACATCTGGACTTCTGAAAACCTAAAAAACTATCCACCATATAGGGGTAATACTTTGCACGCGCCTCTCGCGTAAATTGACCCTGAATCTGAAGTTTGAAGTCACAGACCGATTCTGAAAATGAGCCTGTCTTGTGGCGTATAGTTGAGGCAGATTAGTAAAGAATGTACACAGCCTTATAGGCAACCAATACTGTTAAATAAAGAACACCCCAGCTTTTTTGCACATGTAGATCTTACTGTATGTCACAGAGCCAAATCCTCATTTCAACACAGTGTCAAAGGCGGCTTTGGACCACATCCTGAGCTCTTTGCTTGTTTGTCTTTTGTAAAAAAGGACAACTACCCCAGCAGTGCCAAAGTACCCCAGGCTCTTTGATATGTGAAGGCCTAACAGTGGGACTGCTCCCTCCTCAGCTGGTACACAGATGTGCATGTGTGCGAATGTGTAGGGGGAGCCCGCTGTCTGAACCGAGCTCAGATTAGTGACTCCTTTTCTTTTTTATTCCTAATAAATAAACCCCAGTGCATGCTGGGTTATGTGTGAGGGGAAAATAACATGCCGCTGGCCAATCAGAAGCAGGTGGTGGAGAGCTTGGTGGCTACAGACCCTGCAGCCCTTATCAAAAAACAACTGCACTTTTAACTTTAATTGTAGTTGTGGATACATTCTGGGGTTTGGGTTAGAAGTGTTTTATTACTTCGGACTGGAATCAAAGCAGCAGAAATATAATTACGTTAAAAGCACGCAACAATTTTGCTGTAATGGACGGTGGCCAAGTGTCAGACTAAAACTTGCCGATGGCTGCTGCCACTCACAAAAAACACCGTACCCTGAGCAGTTTGGCTGACTGGAAGCAGCTCAAGCGAACCTAAAGATGTTCACGCAGTTAACTGACAGCAAGAGATACTAAAGTCATTATCTAGTTTTTAAAACATTTTTTCAGACTGAACAGAGGCAGTAGCAGAAATATTGTAATTTAACATATAATACAAAGCCTTAGCTTCTTATTTTGATATTTCTAATTATAAATGATGTATTTTAACGCTGCAGTGATGGTACTTTTAGAGGTAAGCATTGTTTTCCTCTATAACCGTCTGTGGAAAAGCACTATTTTCAAAATTATGGCACTTAGATAGATATGCAACAGTCTCAGTGTGAAGTGGGGCTTAATTTATCTAAAGTAAGTATTCTCAACCATCGACTGAATCTTCTCATGGCTCAGGGGGCTTTGATGGCCAGGTATTTCCAAATACGGCAATACTGTCTTTTCTGGATGCATCCGCCGTTCAAACTGCTTTTACTTCTTTGTGTGTTTTTAGCATCCTGGATGCAGTCTGTCAGTCGTCGGAGCAGAAACCAGCAGCTGCGCGGCAGGGGTGCTGCTCCCGTTAGCTGTACATTCTACCCCAAAAGCTGCACTTCCTTTTGCACTCCTCCAATTTTAACACGGTGGCTGTTAATCCATAAGCTGTGTTGCATGGTGAATGGTTAAAATAGGCCATAGGTACAGTGGAGCGCCGTGTGACGTTCCAGGCTGCGGTTTGAGACTGACGGCCTCCAGTGAGCTTTTCTCTGAACATAGTGGGGGGAGATTATGATGAAAGGAGCAGAGAATGAGATGACCCTGCCTCCATAATTCACTGCCTCAACGTGAACAGAGGCATTAAGCGCCCCTGTTCTTCTTCCTGCCACCCCACCCACCTCTCCGGAGAATCGTACATGCCATGCTGCCTAGTGTCTCTATATGAGTCAATCACCTCAGGTGTTTCGCACACGCATCAGCGGTGGCGTGGCGTATCGTCAGATTACTTCATCCACAGCAGATCACAGAGGGAAGAGCATGATTTATGATGCCAATCATTAGTGATTCACTTTGCCCCCCCCCTCCTTTCATTTTCACATTTTTCATTGAAAATGTTTACATGCTCTGTTTCTCCGCTGAAGCAGAAGCTTCTTCAGATGTTTCCAATATTTTATCTCATTGTTACATTATTACATACGATATCTTTTACAGTATATTTGGGGTACAATGTGCCCCAAAGTGTTTCCTATGTTAGACGTACACAGTGTTGACTTTATTAGTTCATTATTTAATCCACTCATAAGCCTGCCTTTAGTAGATCACTGAAGAATGAGCAATGCTTACATGTGGCGGCACGTCTCACTGAACAGTAGGCTGATGGACAGACTGTTATAACCTTGTACTTTCGCATGTTATAAATTCTAATTTCCTGTTCATTTCGGATCATTTTGATGAAATGCAAAGAGTTGACCCTTTCTTGACCTACCCAACATCTGACCCCAGTTTCATACAATGCAAGATGACACACAATAAAACAAAAAGGAGCAGAAGAGCAATCCAGCATGCCAAACCACAAAACCATCAGACTGCCACTTTTGGGGCCTTTCCCATAACCCTCAGCTCTTGGTAATTAGTCAGCAATTGGAGATAAAGCATGTGATTGGGAGTGAAATCAACGCAGCGTTCGCAGACTGTGGTTTGGAATGGCAGATTCCACCGGGAGACACAAGTCTGTCACAAAAGGGAGCGCTTGATTTAAAGGCGTTGATTCAGTAAATTGTGCGCTGTGTGAGACAGCATGGGCTTTTTTTTAATTGCAAGCATTAAATTACAGACAGAGAAACTGTGGCGTGCACCATACAGCGTGTATTTAGGCAGAATGCAGCTTTGTTTCTGATAAATGCCAGCATCATCAAAACACACATTTGTTGTTCTTACTGTATCTAGATGCATGAGGGCACATATGTAACCTTTTGAAGCTGCGATTAGATCATTTAAAAGGAAAATAACAGTGTTTTGTCATTTGATAGCACTGCTTTAGTTCTTCTTATGATTTTTCTAAACCTTTGAACATCTGTGCAACCTTAAAAAATAACCTTAAGATAACCTTAAGAAAACCACTTCGGCAGTAAAATTAATTGGGTAAAAGAAAAAAAAAAGCTTCAGTTTAAAAGATAACATACAGATTTAACTCTTATACTTGTAATGCCAGGTGTATCCGATTTAATACATGAATTTCTGAGTTCTTTGTAAAGAGAGAGAGAAAAAAGTTTAATACAAACAAAAATAAAATAAAATAAATTTAAAAAAATAGATGAACTTACCTAATATATTCATAATGATGAGAAAAATAATTATTTATAAAATGTTAGGTAGAAAATTGGAAGTGATTTTGATTTCAAGATTAATAAATGCTTCAATGAAAAAAAAGGATTTTTTTTTTTGTTTTGTGTTGTTTCATCTGTTAGGCATTAAAGCAACAAAAAAGTATAAATGGTCTGATGAATTCAGATGTATCTTCTTGCAGTGTGATGGATGCATCAATATGCCAGATCAGTGGATGAAATGATGCCCCCATCACTCTTACTTCCAACTGCTCGCCCCTGTGGGTGCAGTATTATGACCTGGACTTGCCTTAGGTTGCTAAGGTCAAAGTTCAGCAATGTTACATACCTCATTTTCATTTTTACATTTTACTTTTCTTCCCTTATGTCACAGGCATATTTTAGGTTACCAATGCTGGGTATGTTTTGAACTAAAATTCTGAAAAAGGGCTGTAGGGAGTATGGGATATCATTTTGACACATGGATCTGCCATCATAGAGTCCAGACAGAATCTTTAGGATGTGCTGGAAAAGACCTTACGTGGTGCTCAACCGTCTCACTATCAACACAACAAGATCTTTGTGAAAAATAAATTAATGAATACATGGATGGTTTGGTTTATTGGGTATGCAGGTTTTTTCTATGCCGTGTGTGGGTAATATATATATATATATATATATATATATATATATATATATATATATATATATGTGTGTGTGTGTGTGTGTGTGTGTGTGTGTGTGTGTGTATTGTGAAGGTTCAAAGTCATGATTTAATGTATTTGTCCCTTACAAATGGTACACTTGGCTGTTAATAGTATAGTTAGGCTATCACACAACACCTTTGTGCCTGGTACCTCTTAGTCAGTGGTAACTCATTTGTATTGTGCAGTAATGTGGCACATAAGTGACTCACCCATCCTTTCACCACAAAGAATCTGTCTCCCCTGTGTACAAGCTGTAACTTCCGGTTCACCGAAACGTCTACACAGTATTTTCTGGTTTTCACTGCGGTCCCTTCTAATCTCCTAGTGGCACCAGACAGATTTGTGTCTCTATATTGGGCTTGGCAATGGTTACCACTCAACTATGTTGATCGCTTTGTGGACGGATGTGTGCTTCTTTTTGTTTGAATGTGTGTTTGTGAGTTTAAGGGTCCCTAAATACAGTATTTGCTCTTTTGTGTGTGGCCATGTGCAGTGGTGCTACACATGGGTGTAAATCACCGGGTCTTGATTGTATGTGTCTGATCTGGGCTGAGTGTGTACGGGTGTGTGTGACAAGTGTGTTGTGTGTGTGTGTGTGTGTGTGTGGGGGGGGGGGGGGGGGGGGGGGGGGGTACTTAATGTCAACAAACAGGAATAACAACAGTTATGCTTGCTGTAGCCGAGCCTCAGCTATGTTGTAATTAGAAGTAGATGAAAACCTGGGACAACAGTGCCTTTAACCATAACCAAACATTTCTCTCAGGCAGGGGATTACAGACAGAAACTGAATGTGGTCTGCTCCACACTCTGCATGCCACATGTCCCAACTTCTCAGGCCACTGATCCCGGTCCTCTTCAATGCCACCAGCCATTTAGGGCTGCACCCCAGATGTGTGATACGGTCATCTTTAACCACTCAAGTGATACTTGCATGCAAGCACGCGTGCACTCCTAATCCCATTATCCTCCAGTCTGTGCTGCCTCCCGCTGGTTGGGTGTGATATCCACAGTGACACCTCAAACTGCATCCTTGCTGGAGAGTCAAACAAACTCAAACTTTATCAACAGTAATTCACATGAATTTTTTTGTTGGACTGTTTGAAGTTAACTGCACTGATACAATACAGATTCACTGAATGATGATTAATCACTTGAAGGTTTCTGACAAGCTGAGCCTCGGCTTAATGGGACTTAAGTTTTTTAAATGAATGCTAACAAGGAGGTACAAATCCATCGCTGCCTCACATCTGTATTTTCTTCTGTCAAAAAGTGATTTTTCACTGCAGCTCAGCCTAAAGCAAGACTACCACACGCGTGAATCAGTTTCAGGCTCTACCACCATGTCCTGGCATAGAGAAAACATCTGAGAAAACTTGTAAACTGTCAACCATAATCATAAAGACCCTGAATGGGTGACATGATTAATCTAATCCTTGAGTGTCTGAAAATGCCAGAAAATGTCTTCTCATTGGAGAGCGATCCGGATGGGCTTGTCCCGTAGATGCACACTCCGATGGTGCGCAAAAATAGAAGCAACAGAGTTTTATCCAATTTGCCAAGTTGATCAAGTTACAATGACGGCATGCTGTGTCTTTCCCAGTGAAATCTGCAGCGTGGGGATTATTTGGGCCTGTTAACTGTCTCTGTTTCCCTTTATCGTCTCAGCCCGACCTCTGTGTATCAACTCAGAGATTGATATTGCCTGCTCTGTTTCTGAACACGTTGTCCAAATAATGGAGCTGGCTGCCAGCATCCTGAACCCTGCACGGGAATGACTCTCAGCGGGACAGCCTGAGCTTCATTTTCAGTTTTGGACTTGACCCTGGACATTCTTGTTCCCCATGTTCGCTCTCCTCAGCCTCCTTTTGGGGTTCACTCAGGTGCTCTTGAGTGAGTCCCTCCTCTGCACAGCAGCAGCAGCAGCAATAGTTGGGGGTTTGAATGCGGACAGAATGGTTTGCTCAGCAGCCTGTTGCTTTGGTTTGTTTGGAGCTGCGGTCCTTGCTGGAATATGTAACCAAATTCCTTTCCCTGTCCCACAATCGGAGCTTGCTGCCAGCTTCCCTGGCAATGAGGCCCTGAATCAGAGCCAGTCCTCCTGCTCATCCCACAAAGCCTTTCATGTTCCCAAACCGCAGCCTGAGCAAGGCGCCTCGGTTTCAACAGCAGCAGACCAGCATATGTTTGCCTAATTCCTAAGACATGATGACAGTGGTCTCCCAGCCACGAAAAGACAGCTTCAGGTTTTTTTTTTTTTTATTCTTTATCCTGCACTTTAATTATTATTTTCTGTTGTTGATGACTCCCAACAGTTACACACCACATGTTTTCTCATTACATATGTTCTTATTCTTTTTTTATGACCAGTCCCCCACACCCCTAATTTTTTCCTCCTTCTCCTCCAAATCCCCCCCAATGCTTTGCTAGCCCATGACCTTGCAACTGGGAAAAAAAAAAAAAACGAGCAGCGGGGGAGGTTTTTCATTGCCCAGCAGGAGATGGAATTATGGTTGGTTATTGCCCACAACTGCTAGGTGTAAGAAAGGATCACAGTGCTGAGAGGTGGACACAGTCTTCCTGCCACAGGTCACAGCAGATTACACCAAACCAGGCCTGATCTCGTAAAGACAGGGCGTCAGAGAGCAACACCCAGAGCTGCACCAGGCGATGCCCCCTTGAACTTCTGCTCGCGCACTGACAGGCGCCTCGTATACTATCAGAGACCTTTGTTTTTTGTTTGCAGTCTGGGGAGTTTCAGTGAACTCAAATCCCAGAATATAATTACAAATATGAATTTTTCACCACAGTGGCTGGAAGCGGCAGCCAGCTGGAGCAGGTACACGTTCGCTGCATCGAATGAACAGGCGGTTTCTGGAGTCAAACTCACAGTCTTACAGCGTTAAAACATTGCGCCCAGTCTCAAGGCGTTAGGGCCATAAAAGCAAGAGCAACACCCTGTGACATGCCATGATCCCTTCTTGACCTTGTCTTCACATCTGCTGGCGCCTGCAGAAGCTGTGAACTTCTGTGTTATAGAGATTTTGTCTTTGCTGTCGGAGGAGGTTTTATTGATGGCGTGATGATCATAAAACCCACAAGAGGCATTGCTCTTAATGCCCACACAATCTCCAGTGTAATCTCTAACCTCTGTCTTATTAAACTCAGAGTCTATCTGCCGGTGAGGTGAAACATAGAACCACAAATCTGCTACAGAGCCAAAGAGGAGCTCCATGGAGCCAAGAGAAATAAGCACCAGAGTCACACTAAAAATAATCAGACCTTAGTGGCGCATAATGGTTTGCTTTGAATGGGAATATAGTTATACTTTTTTGGTCTTTATTCCACTTATCAGTAGCCCTGCTTTCTCTCTCCCTGGGCCAGTCTTTTGGGAGTTAAGAGTCCTTGGCCCACGTCAACTGCTTGTGGCTGTCATTGCATGTGTTTAGTTTCACCGCTAGCTTCCTACAGCTTACTGCGGCTCTGCTATCCTCTCAAATGGCGTGTGACACACTCTTATCCCAGGCAAATCTTCACGTCCAGCCCTGCCAAGTCAAACAACTCTGTATATTGCTGACGTCGAGCCCAATATTGTTGGACTTTTAAAGATGTGTGTGTTTTTCTGCTTTTACATGTACAAATCTGACCATAGTTTCAAATACTCAATCATTAAATTCTCAGCCCTGCCTGGCCGAAACATTCAGAGTTTATTTTATCACTGCATGTACAGACAGCCGCAATGCATTTTTAGCAGCCACGGCAGGAGCCTTGTGTATTTTAACGCGCTGGCCATATGTGGCACCCTGACCTCTTTCATAAACAGAACAGTCTGTAGAGCACCATGGCCCTGTTTCACCAGTTTGGGAAAGGAAAAAAAAAAAAGGGTGCAGCAAAGGGACGCTTTGGGAGAGGTTCTATTGGAGTACATGAAAGTCATGTTGGAGCTGTTCCTCTGTGAGGAAAGATGGGCAACACTGGGCTTAATTGAGGTCCAGCTCATTCTTGTATTATTTAAGCCAAAGACTTGATCTCTCTGTTCACTAGAAGGTTGGCAAAATCCACTTGAAAAGGGTTCTCTGTCCTTAAACCGTCAGGAAACATCCAGTCCTTCAGGCAATTCCAAATATATTGGGCGTTTGTCAAATCTAATCCTGCATCCTTTGTGCTTTGTTGTACAGAATTGGATGCACAACCGTGGATGAGCACAACAGTTAGCTTTCCAAGAATAAACAGCTCTTTCTCTCCGAAACAGATGATCAGTCTGTGCATTACGGGGTCTTTGATTGCTGTGGGTGGCCAGTCCACAAAGTTAGTCACTCTAAGCGGGCCCTCGGGCCTTGGAGCCCAATTATTCCAAAGGCTTCCCTGTGGGGTGGCACTCTACCTGTAGGTATCAGGTGTTGTGAGAGCTTTCGATGGGGAGGTGGGGTAAGGCAGGACGGGGTGTAATTACACATGCATGTGAAGGAAGGGCCTCGGAGTGTAATGAGGTTTGGAGGATGCGGCCCTCTCAGCGGGTGGTCCCTCCCTCCACTCCGACAACAATCCCACTGCCTCTCTGTCTGCAGCCGCTCACGCGAGTCGCCCAGGTCCCCCGGTCCCCTCCTCTCTGCTTGCTCGGACAATGGGATGTGCTTCAGTGGGGACCTGGAAGTGGTGCCCACCCTGGTTGTTCCAGCCAAGCAGTCTCCAGAACTGCTAGGAGGCATTTTATCACATTACATCACATCAAAAGCAATAAGTTAATTACCACCGACAGAAGATATACATGCAAGCAATAAATACAGAATCAACATAATTGATTTTTTTTTTCAAGACAACTGTGACAATTGGATGGATTAAAAGATCACTTGAACCTCATTCAACCAACATAAACATCGGATGACGGCCGTGCAACTCATATAACAGAGCTTAGCTGAATGGGGAATGAGAGACATGCCGTTGTAGCCCTCGCCGTTATGGCTCGGACACTTTTAGACTCCTTGTGTTTGTTCATATGTTTTCTTTTTGCCGTGAAGGAGTTTTTGTGAACCCATGCTTGTTCCATCGTTCACATCAGCGGTGGTGGTGGTGCGTGTGTGTGTGTGCGCGTGCGTGCGTGTGTGTGTGAGGGGGGTTATGCATGCAACAATATGCATCTTAAGAGCAAAAGCATCAGGAATGAGTAAAAAATGCGAAAGGTTTTCGTCAGCGTTTACTTATTCATGATGCTCTGAGAAAAGCAACATATTTTAGAGCAAATCCATGTTATCAGAGGAAGAAGCTCCCCCACAGAAGTCATTTTCCACCTGAGGACATGCGCTTTAATGACAGTTCGAGGTGGTGCTGCTGGAGCAGAGATACAGACTCCATGTTCGCAACACATGCAATATCAAAGCAGACGGGAGGAGGGTTTATCCCTTATAAAACCTCTGCCATGTGATAAGGCAATGATTCCTCGCTATCTTACCATCTTTTTGATCATCACACTAACATACATTCAAATTTCATTTGTTAATATATGGCGTACTAGCCATCTAACCAGCCCTTTATTTTTTTAGTGTTCCCCTACTGGGGTTTTTGTCTCTTAACAGCTTCTGAAGTATCTATAAATCTCATTAACGTCTTTTTACATTTTTATGTTATTTTTTTTTTCTTCTCTCACTGACTGACATTTTTGCAGCACATCAAATGTGTCTAATCATTATACTTGTAAGTATTTATCATAAACGCCTGCAGATTTAACTCATTATAAGGCACTCCATTAATACCTGGAATATAAGAGTTTTGGGGATTACAAAAGAATATTACAAAATCTTTTTACATGAATGCATACTGAAGTTGCTTCCCTGGTAAGTATGTGACAGGGAGCAATAATGGGTATCAATTTGGCCTGACCCCAGTCCGTGTCCTTTGCCCCCCGCGCACTGACGTTGCAGCCTCTCACGGACCTCTCAGATGTCACGCAGTGCTCTTTTCCTGCATTGTATTCTTGGAAGATGCTGACTGCGGCCTCATGGTGAACTCTGAGGCGCAAATCTCCCAAGTACGCTGCAAGTTTGTGGTACAAGTAAGCCATCTAATGGACAACAATGGGAAAAAAAAATCTATCTATCTATCTATCTATCTATCTATCTATCTATCTATCTATCTATCTATCTATCTATCTATCTATCTATCTATCTATCTATCTATCTATCTATCTATCTATCTATCTATCTATCTATCTATCTATCTATCTATCTATCTATCTATCTATCTATCTATCTATCTATCTATCTATCTATCTATCTTTTATAGCGCTTGTAAAGATTAATGTTCTGGAGTAGAGTAATTGTTGCAAAGTGTACAGTGTCCTCAGTACTTCTACTTCTGGGGCTCATTATTTTCTTATTTATCCTACATAAATAACCTCAAATTATCCATTAAAACATAATGTCTCACAATTCTTCCCACTTCATCTGGCTCTGATTACTGTTTTTACAGCGAGGAATTAAATGCACTGGATAGACGACCCATGCATGTATGGGCCCCAGACGAGGGGAGCTGCAACTCTTTAAGAAAATGGGAAGGGGGGGGGGGGGGGGGGGGGGGGGGGGTCCCTTTGTTTTCTGTAAAGGGACACGTCGTTTCTAAACCGTTTCCATGTGGCCTCCATCAGCGTGGATCTGAGAGGTGAGGTGGTAACAGATAATAACGCAAATAAAACGCATGGCAGTTAAAGCGAGTATACCAGCTGTGCCGTTTGAAATCACTCGTCGTCACTCAGTCAGCTGCGTGGGCGTGCGATTGCTGGAAAGGGACAGAGAGGAGCATCATAAACTTGCAGTCTCACTTATGGAAATGTTTGCACGAGCTCTTGACGGATGAGCGGCACTTGTGTTTGCTGCAGTCTGAGAGAGTTCCCTATCTGTGCCCACCAAGACCACAGTAGCAGGTGTCTAATGTGACCATTTGGTTATTCAACACGAGTCCATTATGGCCGCTGAGCCGTGAGAAGAATGGGGGGGAAAGGAAGCCCGCTCCTTTAAATGGAATCTTTAATTTCACAGGCCTCTTTATATCCTGCCGCAGTTGTGATTGTGTAACAGAAAAGAGGAATCAAGGCTTTTGAAAGCACATTAAGCAGAAAGCAATTAACCAACACACAGTAGTTAATTTTTGTATTAATACTTCAACAGCTGGTGCAGATTGCTTCCTCATTTTTATCTCCGCTCCAGCTGTTCCTCCACTGACAAGAACATTAAAGAGGATTTGTCCCTAATAAAGTGGCTCCATATATAGATACCTCGCTGAGAAATGGAACCCGTAGGGAATGTGGATTTACATATGGAAAAAGTTGGTGAAATGAACAGCTTTTCAATACCCCGCCAGTCCTCCTTTCAGAAGGTGCTAACTGTTTCAAAGCCCTCTTTCTTCCTTGTCTACCAAGTGTTGAAGTCAGGGTACATTTCAAAATCCTTTATCGACATCCTCTACAGAAGTACTGCATGGAGGAACATTTGTTATGTAGTGAGTCACGTACTAAAGGCTCATACGTACGGGGAGCCAGACCCTTTTCAAAATGACCAGAAAACAAGGTAGAGAGACCTGTAAAATGAATTACTTTTCATTGGTGAGGTTTTAGATTTAAGGTCACGTAAAAGGTCAACTGGTCCTTACCAGGAATTAAAATGAAGTGAACATAATCACAGATATACAGCATATGACATATTACATTGACTTCCCAGCCATAAATCTGGTAGGGATTAGAAGGCAATTTCCAAGCAACTTTGAGCACTATTCTACAACAAGAAAGATCATTCACATACGGAAAACATTCAAGACAGCTGCCAATCTTCTCAGGAGTTGACATGCCAACAAGTTCATGCCGAGGTCAGACAATGCAACGCTCAGATAAATCACAAAAGCCCAAGAGCTGCATCTCAGAATGACCAGGCCTCAGTTAACATGATAAATGTTCCAGTTCAGCATCGCAGAATTAGAGAAACTGGAAAAATGCAACTTTTCTTTTCTTTCTTGGAGGGTTGCTGTGGAAAAAAGCTTCTTTTTTCTTTAAAGGGCATATTACAGTTTAGGTTTTCAAATGTTGTGTCAGAAAAAAAGAAAACTAGAAAAAACAAAACAAACAAAAAACAAAGGTTTATAGACCTCTAATTTTGGAAGACAAACCCAATCAAACATGTTTGGCCATACTGCATAAAGTCACTTTTAGAGAGAACAAAACACCGCATATCAACACAAACACTTCAGACCCACAGTCAAGCAGTGTGGTGATAATTTGGGTTTGTTTGCAGACACCGGACCTGGCACCTTGCACATGGCAAGCATGAAGCTTTTCTGAATTACAAAAGAAATGGGCAAAAGATCAGTACTGGAAGCTGGCTGGAACATGCCCATCGTAGCTCAGTTACCACAGTTTACCTATTTGTTGATAACTCAACTTCAGCGTTACTTTATTGTCCCCAGAGGACAACTGCCCGCGCAACAAGATCATCAGAAACAGACTTAAACATAAGACAAAGTCGTAACGTCATATATCCATGCATGGTACAACCATATACTAATATAAAAAAGATAGACGGATAAAAATATATGCTGCACTTGGTTAAGTAATAAATAATAAAAAGAACAAGTTCTTACTAACATGACCTTACACCTATTAGGACAAAATCTTTTCATCCTCTTTTGTAACGTTGCTACCAAAACAACATCTGAAACAAGTGTTTCCCAGCTGAAAGGAGGACTGACGGACCTCTTCTGGGACCCTCGGACCGCTACTTGAGGGCCAAGGCCGGGCCAAGGCCGGTCACATCTACAGCCCAGCAAAACAACCAGCAGGTTTGGTTTAGTTTGCGTTATAATAAATCATGACATGCAGTAATATGCCATTTGCTGTTCATTTGAGGTTGAATTTGCCTAATCTTCAGACCTGATAAGGACCAGATGACTTTTTTTCTTTCTCTTAAACTTGGCCTGTACCTCTGTCTCTGTAAAACACCCATCTGTTATCTATGTGCACTTCTACCTACTCAGGGTTCTGTCCCGATCTCTGGAAACCAAATGTATTATGTTTTGGGATCAGCCAGGGCGAGGACGGCCTGCCCATGGGGTCTTCGCTGACTGTCAAAACAAACAAACCAGAAACAAGTTGAGACAGACTGCCACCGATGCCACATCCGTCCTGCCTTATACCAGAGTAAACCACAAGATGTGTAGCTACTTATGCACTCAGACAGTTGCCACACCACGCCACATGTCTGCTTGATTAAGTGAGTGCTGGGTATGGCTGAGCGACAAGCCTCGGGCTGGGGAAGAACTATTCCCATTTCCTCTTGTCCAATTCTTTAATGGTCTCTCAGGCGCCAGGTTCTACTAATTAAGAGGTCTCCTGATGCAGACTGGTACAGCTCACTTGGCCAGTAAGAGCAGTTTTCTCAAACTGGGTACATTTTCTTTCTCTACATGGTAACATCACCAGACCTGGTACAGCAGAGAGCTGTGGATAATTTAAGTGGTGCTCTTTAATTAAGCATAATGAAGAAAACGTTTGGCACTTGATTTATAGGGCCTTTTACTCAGAAGATATGTTTTTCTTCTGGGTGTTTTGTTTTCCCAGATGCTGCTCCTAATTGAGATGATAGATTTTGGTTAAAAAGATTCACAACAGCAACTGAAACAACAGTGCACGGGTAACTGTGACTTTAAAGTGGTTGGGTCATTTAAGCATCCTTGTAGAAACTGATTCACAAATGCGAAACTAATGTTTTGTTCTGACTCTGCGCACGCCGGATTTGCTGCGTTGCTTAGATACTCTGCTAATGACTGTGATGCGCAGGGGAAAAAGCCCTGTTGCCACTTTTTGCGGCAGAGAATTAGTGGCAAACATTATGAGTGTGCAAGCCTTTAAAATAAGAAATAAGCTTTAATTTATAGTGTTGGTCTGTTTGTCATTTGGCTTGGCTACCGCTTTGTTGCATATGCATGTGTGAAATAATTATGGATAGAGGTGGGATTTGTTATGGGGCTGAGGCTGATGAGGACTGCACAGGAGAAGGAGGGGACTGAAGTTTCTTTTTTTTTTTTTTTTGCAACAGCACTGCCAGATGTGTGGCTCCTCTTTTAACACAGCAGGAAAAGAAGGAGGCCTGTGAAGTTGATGCGCCAAGTCCAGCCTGTGCTCGCGTGTGTGCGCGCGATGGTACCACCATCGTGACCAAATATTTCAACTCGCATGTCATCCGCGTGTGTTTCAGAGAGCATGTTGGCTGGACTTTTCTTCCTGGAGCTGATGCTTTTACAACAACTGCCAGAGAAAGATGGGCTGTCTGTAAAACACATGCTAAAAACAAAAGGATTTATTAGTGACAGCTTACCTGATTTAACCCTGCTGGTTCCTGACACACAATCAAAACACATTCTTTCACTCAAACACCCATTTCCCCATCTGGCCCCACCTCTCACCTCAATGTTTGAATGTCACTGCTAAGCGCCCGTTGCCTCAGATCATCCGCTCAGCTGGTCGTTATGGTAACACACTTCCACATCCTTCAAGGTGCAGCTGATCACTGCACGGACCACGCAGAGTGCCACTCCTCAGGCTTTACCCTCGCGGGAGCCTCAGTGGGGCTCCAGGGAACCAGGTGTTACTTCCTTCAGCTTGCTTCCCTCTTTTCCAGCATGATGGAGGCTGCAGTGAAGGAATGGAAGACATTATAGTCCAGCTGCCGCCTTAAAAGTCAACTCATTTGCCCAGCTGGTAGACATGAGAGCGTGGCAAGACTCAGGAAACCAGAAGTACTATCAAAAGCGTGGAAGCACATTTATTAGCTGTTCTTTGCCCTTTGTCTCAAAGGAGCGGCACAGTCGGTTCTTCTTTAGGAAAAAAATATATCTTCTGTCAAGATTTTTGCAATGGCTTTCTCTGAATGTTTCATATTTTGTTCTTTGTAGTATCTGATGGTAAATTTAACAGGAATCATCCTGCTCTAATTGCATGTTATTTGTGCCGCTGGTAATTTACATAGCACATTTGTCTTTGGTATGGGCTGCACATACGGCCAAGTGCTGTATACTGGCTATTGACAATACCACAGCAGAGTGTTTCTATAATCCGACAAGCACCTCAGATATATTCAAAGTCAGCGTGGGTGCCACTGCCACTTTTTCAGCCACCCACATAGTTGTGGAGAGCTGTTGGGACATTGCAGCTCTCTGCCTCTAACTACAGGCCGTGCACCAACATTTTCCATAACTCCCAAGTGTTGTATTAAGGCTTTATAGCCCTATATTCACTCATATGTGAGTGCAGGTTTTACATGCCAAAGCAATCTGCCCTCTTTGTACTCTGTCAGCAGCTCAGACGGTGCTTTTTCCAAGGCTGCTTTTATTCACAGAGCATGTTTCCTGACTTTCTTGTGATCACCTGTAATAAAGAAACGGAGCGTAAAGCCTTTGATGGCCCGAACCAACAGCTGAAATGGTGATTATTTACCATGCCTGGTCATGAAGAGACAGCAGAAAAGTCACATTTTGTTCTGAAAAGCTTCCCTTTGATTTTTCCATTTCAAAGTCTGGTATCATACAAATATCTCGGGCAAAGACTATTCCACCCACTCCTTTATACATGCTGCTCTCATCAGTGAGCATGGAGTATATGCATAATAACTTGCACATGTCGCACTTTTGTCTTTGCGGTTTTCACTCAGCTATAGACTGAAGATGGACACTTTTTTCTCTCTCTCTCTCTCTCTCTCTCTCTCTCTCTCTCTGCAACTCTTTGGGTGATGTGTAAGACAGGTTTAAATGGGTGTAATTTCACTTTAAAGCAATTGCGTGACTCATTAAATGGTGCCAGTAAGCACGTATGCTGCTTTTGGTTGTCGGAGCAGCACAAGCGCCCTCTGAGGATACTGAAGTTTAGGTCTTCAGTTCAGAAAATGAAAAAAGAGACAGAAAAAAAAAAAACATCTGGTCCCCATTCAGTTGAGAAGGGGTGTGCCAACATGATCACATTAGGCGATGGACCAAAAGCCTCTCAACCCCAGTCTAACGCGGCGTGCATGACGAGCAAAATCGAAACCTTTCGGCGAGACTCGGCATTTGCACTTTATTCTGCGTTGTGTTCCTCTGAAGATTTCTCTTCCCTGACTCCAGCGCTCACTGCAGTGAAACTGATCCTTATTGAATTATGAAGGAAGCATTGCAAAGCCATGTAGCTCAGCCACCCTCAAATCCGCTGTGGCTGGCATGAAAAGAATGGTTAATTTTTGCATTAAAGAGAAGAAAGCTGATTCGGTGAGTGACATGTTGTCACTACTAACCAAATGACCCCTAAACTTCTGGTTCTTATTGGTACATCCCATCCCACCCCTTCCCAGCCTAGCTGACAACCCACATCCTCAAGGAACACAAGCAACATGTCATCCGACAACGGATACAGTTCCTGCTAATATCCTCACCAGTCCTTCTCTTGCTTGTTTTATTTGCAGTTCTTCATTCTTTGAAAAACTTTATCGACAACACATGCATGAGGTTGTGCTGAGAAGCTGTGCCATAGGAAAGTACGTTTCCAATTTTCTCACAGTGGCTTTCATCAAATCCCTACAAGAACGGCTTGTGTTGGGAGATATTGCAACATACAGTATGTGAGGATTGTTTATATAAAGTACCACAACAGCATCAAACCGACTCCAAATTCTCCTTCTTATTGGTGCCTTTAATTTCATGGACTATAAAGTAAGTACCCTGTGACTTACATTTACTGAATACAGGACATTTCATCTTTTCTTCAAGTTTTGGTTCAAGAATGTTTAATTAAATCACCACAGAAACATGCCTTGTGTTCATTTTCCATCTCTGTATTTTACAAGCGGCGTTCATTTTCTAAGTCCTTTCCGTCAGCCAGGTTTGTGGTGTTTGAGCTGATCTGCACTCTGGAAACAAAGATTTAAAATGTGTCACTTATGTCAAAAGAGCTGGTACGGGTTGTTAGTGGAGGCCAAAAGAATGGCCGTACTATTTACAAGTTTTTAAGTACTTTTTTAACAACAACTCTTTAAGAAATCCTTTATGAAGACTTGAATATATTCGTTCTACCCTAGTTAGTATTTTGCACCTATATTTGTGAGGATATTCAAATATCAGCTTTAAAAAAATGACATTTACTAAGGCATCATCCAGATTTGTGTTGGTTTTTTTTCTGATCCAGACTGATCCAGTCTTTTTCCAGGACAGTCCATCTGTGCATGTTTTTGTCAGCGCTCCGGGCAGGGAGATCAAGGTCAGGCATCATTTCAGTCACTAGATGCACCACGTCTCTCGTGATGAAACGGTAACATCTTGAGTGCGATTCTGAGCGGAAAACTCTGGAGCTGCGGTCCACATCTGACCCTAGGGATATGCTAACGCTGTGGCTTTGCTGAGATTTAACAGTTGTCATGAAAACATTCAATTGAGACCACTGCATCTGGCAGTCAGACAATGACGCCGGTACATCACAGCGCAGCTCTCCCGTTCCAAGGAGCTGTGACTCATTTCTGATAAACATCTGCATCATAAAATAAAAGTGCGGCCTCGCTCACTTCAGAGATATGGTACAGTGACGATCAGTTATGCGAGCGAAAGCTTTTTTTTTTCTTCTTTAAATCATGAAATATCATTTATTGGATGCATACAGCTGTTTCTGACAGAAAATAATGACTAAACTGACTGAGCTATGTCATGTTTTCCACATTTCGTACATGCCAACTGGTAAATGATTAGTGTAATTACAATATCCCTCTTACGCAGTTCCACAAACACCATCGCCATTGGCTAGATTAGAACTGAATCTGTTTGGATTTCATGATATGCTTCATTTCTTCCAAGAACTGGAGCAGCTGTTGTTCCTACAGTGCAAAGGAAGTTGTTGAACATGAAACTCCGCATCGCTCCACGCTGAGAGTGGACCCACAGGTACAGAAGCGCTTTCAACATCAGTTTGATCCTTCTTTTTTCCAAAATAAAGAGCAAAGTGATGTAAAAGAACAAACATGGATTTCTTAGCAGAAATGAATGGGGTTTAAAGCATCGAAGGGATTTTCAGTAAATTTGGTGAATTTTACCGGATCCGTGATGACAACGAAAAAATTAAAAACGACTGAGTGAGTGTGCTTTAGTCAATAATGTCATTTACACCCAACCTGCTGGATGAGTGTGGAGTAGTGGAGGACATGTTTCCCCTCAAGTCGTCCCTTCAGCCTACGTTACTGTATGTCTGTTACATTAAATGGTCGACAACCCCCCCCCTGCAGACGAGCCCATAATCGATAGCTCTGTCTCTCCTGTTTCACCAGACTGCAATATTTTTGATTTGTTTGTTTGCTGGTCAGACGCAAGGCTGGGTCTGGAATATTTTGCTTGCCCCACAGCTTTTCCTTTCCTTGGTTTGAGTCAGCATCATTAGCAGTCCCTGTGGAACGTTCCAGTGACAGCCCCAATTTGGAGTTTTAATTCAGCACTGAACAGAAAACCCTCTTCAATGTGGCCTGGCTAGTATAGAAAGCTGCCTCCATCAGCGGCCAAAGCCATTGCTTTACAAGTGGAAACCACAACAACAATTATGCCTTGCTGGTTATGGTTTTGGCTGCTTTGGGATCTCAGAAGCTTTCTCCTTGTGGTCCCACTGCTCTTCACACTTAAGGTGAAAGGAACAGTCACAAGTAAGACGAAATGATGAATCAACTGGAGGGGATAACGTTGTTGAAGATTCAATGAAGCAACGGATGGTTCCCAGAGCTGTCACTCCAGTAAATTGTTGAGACCCGATAATGTACATAAATGGAGGATTAGTGGTCAACCTTGGAAACACATGTGCTGAAAGCAAAGGAAGTGGAGCAGAGAAGGAAGTTTGGCACGTGCAGCAGCCGTGTGGTTGTAGGCACGGCTGGGCTCTTTGATCTTCTGTACTCAGGTGTGACAGGGCTTTGGCAGACAGTGAGCCTCTTGCAAGGCTGAGGCTGAGGCTGGACGGGGCCATATGGCCTCAGCGAGAGCGTGAGAAAGGGCACCTGCTGTGCAGCAAAAGAACAACTCCGCAAAGAGCTGAAACATTTCCCCAAACCTTGCAACAGTGTTAGTCCACATGCCCGGTCAGCAAGGACCTGAAAATCGTTTTAAGCTCGCGGATGGATGGAACTGATTTAAACCGCAGAGTTCAAAAATGGTTTTGAAGTAAATTTAGGATGGTTTGTGAGACTGATAACTCATCAAACAATAAATTATCCTGATATAGTGAGCCCCATCTGCATCTTGTCGAAGTTGATTACATTCACAATAATCTTTTTTGCACAATCTGCTGGAATCGCTGTGTACATCTTTTATAACTGGTAGCACTACACAGGATGATTACCCCTGCATTAATGGCCCCAGGGCTGATTGCTTCTCATATAGCAACTGTCATTGTGTTGACCCTTTCATCAGCAATTATCAGCTAAGCTCCAAAGGAGCCTAATAGGCTGGTGTCTAAAAAAAAAAAAAGAAGAAGAAGAAGAAGAAAAAAACTGGTGCCATCATCAACTCAGCAAATTCACAGTTCGTCTGGTAACCCGACTTAAGGTCTTTCAATAAATCATTCCAAGCAAGGATTTATGAAAATTACTGAGTGAACCCAAAGGTCACAGGCAGTTTAATTTGACACTTGGTAGTAAATTCTCTAATTGTTTTTCAATGCGCCTTTACAGTTGCACAATAACACCACAAGAATACAAGCTTGCATATCTGAATACATAAAAGGAAACAAAATATCATTTTATGTGCTGTCTGCTGGACACGCCTATATTTAATAAAAGTTTGCATTTGATTTTACCCTATAAACCTTTGTCTGCAAAATAGGAAATAAGTTTGTTGCCCGTATGCTTAATAAACTGCATGTTTTTTGGGAATCCGAGTGAACCGTTACTGCCATTTTGTCATGATTTGGCGGGCTGAGGTTCGGTCCTGGGCTCTATTATTTCTTATGGGCTAATTAAGACATTAACCGTTATAGAAATTCCTGCACACTCTTTTTGGAGTGTGTCCCTGAGACTTGTTCCAGCTCCCCTGGTGCCTGGGCAGAGCTCAGGTCTGACGTTTTCTCCCACTGCAGCTATGATTTCTGGAGCAGATGTCCAAGTTACTGACCATGTGGCCTCTCTGACCTCGTCAGAGTCCGTCCAACACGACAACCTGAGGATTCAGACAGACAAAATGTTGAGTTCTTCCAGTGAATCTTGAGCTACAAGACCCTCTCCCTCTGTTTCTGGTTTTCCATGCTCCCTGGCTAGGGTTTCTCAACTCTGTCATTTGCAGAGAGACTTTACAAAGGTCACTGTCTGTGTATTTTTCATTAACAATCCGACATAGCTCACTTGTCGACTGGATAATGAGAACCGTTGCCTCGGTAGATCTGGAGAAACATTTTTGGTGTCAGCAAATGTCGCAGCTTGATGGTATATAAATGTAATTTATCAGTGTGTTTATGTTGCCGGTTTAGTAGGACACTTTTATGCCCCACTAGAGCAGGGATGCTGTGTCAGTGGATAATGACAATGTCACTCGCAATAACAGACAGATTTGGTATTTGTGGTGTCATCTCATAGAACAGCTCTGCACAGTCTGTGAACTGTGACAACTTTATAATAGTCTTTTCCTTCTATACAAATGTGCTGTCCTGACAAACACTGTATCCCAGTGTTTTACTCAGAAGGGCACATTTTCACACTATACGTTTTTAAGAAGTTCCCCTCAGGACATCGTTATGAATCACAGCTAAGGAAGCATTTTTACGCCCATTTTATGCCCAGATTCACCTTATATCTCATTTCATGCTTTTCCAGGGTGTCACTGAAATATTAATCATATGGAGAGAAAAAAATGGAAGAATAAAAAACCTTATAAACTTACAAAAAGAGATTACTTCTAATGGGGTGAGACTGTTTCAAAAATGGGCGACAAAAAATAAAATCATTAGTCACTTGTCTGACTATCTAGCTGCTCAAAAACAATGAAAAAAAACAAAATACATCATTTACTAATTACATTCTTTTTTTCAGTGATGTATTGGGAAATGTAAGTAAAAAAAATCATCTTCTCCTTACCACGTGTCAAAACTAGGTAAATACAACCTCATATAAAATAACAATTCATGACATGTCATTATTTATTTCACGCAGGTTTGTCCTTTGGAGAGTTCATTATGTGGCTTGAGGAAAGTAGCTCTTCTAGTTTTGTTCATACGCCGTCAAAAATAATGGACAAAGCCTTAAGTCATGTGACCAATTGGTTTATAAAGAGTGGTTCTGAAGCCTCTTTTTCTTCGTACCCATGCTGACAGGAACATGCAGTGGATCCCTGCCCACATAAATCTCCAGAGCTGCTGGCAGATGTTGACAGCAGGATATACCATTTAACATGTTGACTTGACAGCGGAATAAATATGTTCATTTCTGCTTTAAAGTTGGACATTTTAACGTGGGGGTCAACGGAGACTGACTTACTTTTGCCTCTAGCTGCCACAAATCTGAGTTCTGCATGAGCCTCAATCTGAAAGTTAGATGGTTGGTGCTTGATTTTGTTAATGTTGATGTATCAAATATCATCAGACATGACATCACCCAGAAATCCCTTACCCTGCCTTTAACTGTTGACAGTTTTAATTGTAGACGTGCACATCATGCGAGAGGGATGCATCTCTGAATAGGGATGTCAAATGTAGCTGTACACCTGTCCCGGTCATCTTCTCCAACACCAAATATAAATCAGTCACCACTATGTTAGTGTATAGGGTTGAGCGTGTTTTGTTTCTTATTTCTCCAAAGCATGTTTAGCTCCCTATTTTTGGTACTATGTAGTTGGGTTTTCCATTTGTTGTCACCCTCACATAGAGACTGCTGTAAGAATCAAACTATCATCAGCGTTCTTCAACTATTTTAATGAAGTTGTTGTTCACTTTCTTTAGATCCGAGCGCTGTGGTCCATGCCAACGCAGTGTACGTCCTTTTACATAACCCAGTTTTGGTTTTGTTGAACGATATCCTCACATCTGATTCTAAAGCAATTTGGCAAACAGATGAATCAATACCAACGTGCTGTTCATTTGGTATGATGCGTTTGTTCTGAGACGGTGGTGTGGCTTATGATAATATGGAGTGGTACATTTTGAAAATAAAGTACTTATTTGTATGTATTTATCTTCCATCCATACAGATTCCATATATGTTGGACCTATGAATCTGATCAGCACATGAAAGAAAACAGCACGAAGCAACTCATTTACAACAGTTTTCTATTTTGCTAAATTTCTGTTATCTGACTCTATATAAAGGTGACCCCTCACCTGACTGAATTTGACCTAACTCCCATAAAAAAGTTAAACATATGGTATATCCATTCGCTGCAAGTTCGAAAAATAAAATATTTCACCATATCTTTATTATTAACAGAACTGTGACACCCGTGACTTTATTAAATTATTTTATTATCAATATATATATATATATATATATATATATATATATATATATATATATATATATATATATATATATATATATATATATATATATATATATATATATATATATATATATATATATATATATGCTTTGATTTGTTTACTTTTCTATCAAAAGACAAAAAAGGATGCTGTAATTTGCAGGGAGTCAGATTTCATAAGAATGCATTCTTCCTAATCAGCAGGGTTTCTTAATCAGCCAGTCAACCAATAAGTTAGCAGATTGATCAGATTGATACTCAGCCCCATCCCACAATACTGTCGCTGAACCCGACGTTGCCCTGGTCAGTGATAGCACCCTTCTCAAACCCAGGTAAATGTTGAGGGTTGTGTCAGGGGGGCATCCGGCATAAAACCAAATCAGCATGTGGAACACAAACACCCCAACTATTTGATTTGCATCTTTTGAACTCATACAACTCAGGGCTGAAACATAGTTATTTGATTCTGGTGCACATTTGTTTGTGAACTAATGTCCGATTATCTTTTACTACAGTTGAAACATGTACAATGTCATGTCACCAGTTTTGCACTTTCAACCATGCTGTGAGATCGTAAATCTTGAGCACTACACTTAAACATGGCTGTATAGAATTTTGTACAGTTTCCCAAATAATTTCCAGTTGTTAAATTTGATGGCGTATTGTAAACCGCGTCTGCGTCTGTTGTCCGATGCCGTTTTGTTTTTACCGGACAATGATGGTGGGCCGCAGGCATATATGTTGCTTTCAGTGCTCCGAGTGGGTCGTCCGGGAGTCGGGCCAGCTGATACACTCTTCATATAGAGTGCTACCTCCGCCAACTCTAAAGACCTCCAGCATGCGCCGTCGTGGTAACGATGTGAGCTCAACTCCTGCATCGATTCCATAGGGAATCTGCAATAAAAGGAATCACTGGAATTTTATATATGGAATTATTGACTGGTTTAAGGTTTATTGTAATCAAGTTTGAACATCTTTGCGTCGCAGTAAAAAATCTGTGATGAGCTGACAACAGAAACCCAGATGACAGTACAAATACCAAAAACAATTTTTAAATTTTGCCCACGTTTACTTCTTCAAAATGACATTATATATGTATCTTAGGGTCATTTGTAAAAGTCTTTATTCAAAATGTACACACATGCACTTTGCTGAACCAAAAGATATGCCTTCAGATGCAATGGTGAGTTTATGGTTAAGTTGTAAGTTCTTTCTGTGTGCATATTTGGTACATGTGCACGTGTAATCTCAAAAACTGTGAGGGATTAATCTTTTCCTTGTCTCACATCATGTCTGGGAGGGGACTAACACATTATATCACAGCATTAAAAGAAGCAAGCTGAACTTCTGTGTTTGATCCTCTCAGTGCAAAATTTGGGGGGAAAAAAGTACCTTTTGTTGTCTGCTAAAACCTAAAATCACTGTAAAACAAAATAACTGACCAATTTTGCCATTTAACCCAATTCCCTGACCAATTCAAACTCTTTCTAAACCTTTTCATGTATAAATGTTACAGGCATCTCCCAAATGTTATGGGCCAAACTGTGTTCTCAATTATAATCGTACAAATGGAAGAGCCACAAATATAGGGAGGAGCCTCCTTAATAACTTGTAAACAAGTTTCATAATGGAAAAGAATGGTACAAACCTCAGCTGGGCCCATGTTACAGTATTGGTTTATACTCATCAAAGGGTTTATGTGATTGGATTATGGCCATGTTTGCAGTCCAGCCATTGGCAAGTCATCATGGAGAAGGTTGATAACAAAGCTCATTTTAAATTCAGTTCTCTTGCAGCAGACGTTTTGCATGCCAACTTATTCATGAGGTGTGCATTCTCCACTGCTAGTGTCATTTCTAGTGGAGCGCACTTTATGTGGATGACTGCCACTATATCAAAAACAAACCAATCTGACAATTATCAGTCCAAAATTGATGGGTTGTGCTTTCTTTTAAGTGAACATACAAATAGTTTTTGAAAAAAGGATTTAGGAGGGGTAAAAAATGGAAGAACAATGAATCCCTGAGCCAGAGCGCCATGGGAGACAAAAGAATCATGAATCCTTTCTTGAATTTGAGACAAATCCACAGGATGTTTTTCCTACTTGCTGCTGCCAGATTTGATTGATGGGTCAGCCATTTCTTTTATGGATCATTTCACTTCCAGTACATATGCACACAAACATCATCGTTGCCCGCCTTAACTGAGAAGAAGAAACACAATTTCTTTCGTGTTTTCAATCTTGTAAACCACAGCATTTGAATGTTGTCCAGTAACGACAGTGTCAGACAGAACGAGCCCCAGAGGGCCTCCTGGGCTTGAGTTCTGAAGGCCACAAGCTGACAGATACATGCAGGAGAACACGGCTGAGAGGAAGCCTCGTCAAGAGTTTGTGCAACGCTGCCTCTCCCAGCCAAGACTCCTTTAGTGACCGGGGCAGCGTAACCTCAAATGGATGACATGTTCTGAAGGCAAATGCTCACAAAAAAAAAAATTATGTTTTTGTACAAGGGTGTAACTGCTTTTATTTTCTTTTTTATTACCAGCATCTCTACAGGGACTGGAGTCCATCAATCTCCAGATCTTTGGCTGTGAGTTCAAACTGATAAAGGGTGGTGGGTTGCATAACTATGTGTCAACTGTTTTGGCCTTAATTGTTAATACTCTCTCTTTAAATACTCTGTTAGGCACTTTGTTTAGAGGGGATACACATGCCATCAAAGTTCAACGTGATTAGTTGATCACAAACATTTAGTAGAAGTTCACATATGTAAGTGACTTTGTTGAACGTGTCGGTTCAACAAAGCAGAAATCTAGATCGCATGGCCCCCAGAAAGGCTGATCATGACATTATGGACAGTTTGAGTTTCAATGTGAAAAGACTGAAGACGGTGATGTCATCGTCCAATGAGAGCCACTGCCTGATGTGAGAAGCACATGTGCAAGCATATTGAGAGGGCTCAGGGAAACAGATGTAGAAAACTCGGGTGAAGTAGTTTTTTGTATTTTTGGCAGTGAAATCCCAAAGCCAAATCAGTGTGAAACGCACAACTGTCTAAAATGATTTGTTAAGTGATGAATATTCTATTACTCAGCATCGTGTTAACTAGTCTTTTAGAAGCAGATTACAAACCAACGTGGGTTGTTAAAATTTCTTATTGTACTAAACACAGTCTGTGATGTAAGAAAGGTGGTCGTCATTCCTGGGGGTGGCTGGGGGGCTGCAGCTTTCTGGGGTTGCGGTCTGAGAGAGGGGGCAGGCAGTGACGTCCTGAAATCCAAACTAAAAGGTTCTGGGCTTAGCATACCTCAAAGATCAGCAGATCTTAGGCAGTGCAAACACATACTAGTGACCAGAAGTACAACCACTGCTTTGTCATAAGCAAAAGATAAATAAATGAGTCACGAGCTTGACAGTCAGTCAGGTTATCACCAGCAGATGCAACCATCCAACGGTGAAAGAGGAGCAGACCAAAGACGTACGGCAAGTTTAGACTCGTCTACTTGGTTGTTCAAACTTTTACGGCCAATTAGAGTGCACTTCAGGGGACGGGAGGACGGATTTCAGGGTTTCTGCAACTGGAACAGCAGTGTAAAATAAACACCCTGAACATTTAATACAACTCAAAAATGGCCGTGAACTCTGTTCACGGATAAGGTTTCGAAAAATAACAACGGAGAATGTATTGAGCCTCAAATACACATTCACACAAATACACACGTATATATATATATATATATATATATATATATATATATATATATATATATATATATATATATATATATATATATATATATATATATATATATGAAAGTTTGGATGAGGCAAAAAAATAAAACCTCCAAAAACATCTGAGGATTTTTCCTAATTAGTAGAATTACGTTCTCACATTTTACAATTACATTCTGTTACACAAGAACAAAGTTCCTTTCTCCTCCGGTATTACTTCTGCTGGTTGATGCACTCTCCTGCGTCCCGTTAACAGACGCTGGTTACCACTGACTGTGTAAGAAGAAACCACCACAGGAAAAGAACAGGAGGCTGAATTCTTGCAGCAGCCCAATCTCATGTTCCCAAATAACTTCCACATTGGTGGAAAAACTGAAATTCATTACTTTTTTTTGTTTCGGTCCTACTGTGCTCTCACACTCACAAATCTGTTTACTTTACAAATCCACACCGGAAAACTGCTTCTGTAACAATTATCATCACATTACATATCGTCGTATGCTCCCAGAGGATGACTGCTACTTAGACTTCGCAGATGCTCAGACTTTTCCTCTGCCCTCAGGTTTCAGCATTGATTGACGGATGGCAGAAAAAAAGCTTGATGATTTGTGCTGCTGCATGACAGCAACAGAGTTTTCCTTGTCTATACCGTATATTAAATGCATTGCTCCATGAGATAATGCGGCAAGGACTGACAGAGGCAGCTGAAAATGTTTTGGAGTGACTGCATGTAAATAAAGAAAGCGCCAATGAAATTTTTGCTCCAGTGCAAAGTAAAGATCACCAATGAAATCTGACTAGTTTAGCAGCTCACACTTTGAACATCTACTTTTTTTTTTTTTTTTTTTTCCAAAATAAATGAATACAAGTACCTCGCAGAACAGGAACTGTCAAAGTTTCCTCTGAGACCGTGAGACAACAATCCACCTTGGCCCAGAGCGGATGATACCGGTGTCAAAATGCCTGACACATCTTCAGAAGTTCTCCTCGAGAACATGTTCTACATAACAGCGAGATTTCAAAGAGTTACACAATGAGCTGTGATATTCTACACAACTGTCGGTGCAAATGATGAATCTTTACAGAGGGCTCCGGCATCCCTGGAGATGTCCTCGTATTCACTGGAAGAGAGGTAACGCAGAGGACAAACCAAACCGGTCGCTGTATCTCTCCCTTATATATTTTTAGCTCCTCACTCGCATTTAAAAAGTTTAAAGAGCGATCTGAGAATGCTAAATGTATTTGATCTTCCTCTAAGCATAATGCAAATAGATAATTATGTTTACTTTCTTTCTGCCTCTTGATGTATACACACTTTTCCTTCTGAATATAACAAGCAGTATCAAAGATAAGTCTGTTCCTACAAGGGAGCTTTGTGGCTGCTCTCTAGTCTGCAATTTGTAAGTGCGATATTTATATTCACTTTCATATCTCCACTGGAACTAATGTCTTTTGGTTTGACAAACAAGAAAATGACAGTGAGAAAATGACAAGTCAAGTCTGCTGGCTTTGCTTTAAATGTATTTTTCATTGTCCCACTTCTTTTCTTTTCTTCTCTTTTTAAAGTCGTCCACAGGTGGGTTCACATCAAGGTTACCCAGCACAGCACATCCGAACTCACTCAGACTTAACAGGCCATCAGGGATGCTACCAGTCATATGCTTGAGAAAAAAATGTCAACTTGAGATTATTTGGGGTATAGTCTAAGTCATAAGACATTAATAGTTGATGAAGAAAAGAAAGCCAAGAGTCTGAAGTTATGACGGACATTAAAACGTAATAGAGGACAGAAAGGAGTCGATCAGTCGTGCTTCAGTTTGATCCACTCTGGGCTCCATGCGAGTCAATCATCAGAAACAATAAACCAAGCTGCTGCGGGCGTGACGGCGTGGAGAGCTGTGAGGAGCGGCGTGGCTACTCGTCAGACTAATTAACCATACAGACAGGGCCCGGCGCCATAACCCAAGACAATTCCAATCTGAGAGGCTGTAATTGAAGTGACAAGTTAATTACAGGCGATATTATCGTGCATTCCCTGTAACACCCCTCTCTACCCCCTCCCCATGTCTCCCTTTCGTCTCTTTGCCTTTCTCTCAAACCTCCTCTACCTCCCCTCTTCGGACGTGTTAATTAGCCGCGGTTGCCCGACCGGTTTTGAGCTCGAACACACGCCCTCCTACACACCTGACCTTTTCACCTGCGCCGGGTCTATAATTAAACCAAAATAAGTCCACTTTGTCTCGTTTTCATTTACAACATTTATGAGCTGCACTTTTGTAGACTGGAAACTCCCACCAGCAGCACCGCCGCCTCCGGCCCCTCGGCGCGGTCCGATCCCACCCAGCACCTCCGTGCACCTCTGTAATTAGCGTTAGCATCTTCTTTAAACAAGCTACATAAAGTTTAGTGGCAGGATTAAATCAGATCATTACCATAATATGGGAGTGCAATTTGCCCCTATCTCTCTTCTTTTCCGCCACATCAAAGCCCGGTGGAGCACTGGTGTAATTGGGCCATGCCGCCTTGTCAAGATGATTCAGCCTGATGGCTGCTCCTCTCCCTGAAAAACCTCCTGGGCATGATAATTAATGGAGAAGAAAGTCAAGTCAACATGAAGAGAAGAACAAGGAGGAGAGAGAAGGAACTTTAAAAAAAAAAAAGAAGAAGAAAAAAAACTTTGGACAGCTCCACATGAATATTTCACACCTTTGACTTATTCAAAATTAACATTATCAATTTGATGTATAATGGATATTAACTTTGTCAACGCTGTTTCCTTTTAATCCGGCAATGTTTTTCATGATATTCCTCAGTCTGGTTCCCTGTGTGACCTTATGAGTGGTTCTAATGATGTAAGTGAAGTGAAATCAAAGTTTGCTTTGCTCTCGGATCAGTGTTGTCACTCGTGACGAGGTGTTGACAAGAGGACAGCTGCCATTCACGGAGTTCGCATTAGTCTCCGAGCTAATTTCCCTTTGGAGTTAAAGTAACAAACAGTTACTTGTGTATCTATCATAATTTTCTTTTCAAATGGTCTCGAGAGACCAACGCCAGTGGCGTTACAACAACCCCAACGCCTTACACAAAATCAGTTCTCTTTGATAATTTACATCATTATGTCACCTTGTAGGAGGAATGCAAATTACAGGCCTGCTGCGCCTTTGTTGACACTCTTTGCCAGCACCCTTTGGTAATGAATAAGGCAAGGCTTCAAACATAGACAGGTGCTGGGCGTCTAGTAACTCTCACTATGAATATCCTGAGTGGAAAGTCAACCCGGGTCACTGTTGATTTGTTGCAAATTAGCACCATATGTTTTATCTTTGAGTTTACATATGAATGAATCAAAAATGCAGAAAAAGAGG
Organism: Xenentodon cancila; assembly: GCA_014839995.1. Lineage (NCBI taxonomy): Eukaryota > Metazoa > Chordata > Actinopteri > Beloniformes > Belonidae > Xenentodon > Xenentodon cancila. The sequence continues at coordinate 25,716,652 of CM026197.1, forward strand.
CTAGAGGTGGGTGGGCAAGGGGATGAATATCGACGCTGCTTCTGTGTGCTGGGTCCGGGGAACGGGCGAGGCGGGGGAGAAACGGTGGCTGCCATTCAAATGTCCATCATCTGTTCAGCCAGTGAGGGAGAGAGGACAAAGCCGGTGACGGTTGGTGACAGAGACAGCTGGTTGTCCCACCAGCCCCTGCCTGTGATCCAGAGTGAGGTGACATCTCAGCCAAAAAGTGAAAAGGAAAGTGAAGAGGAGGGAGGGGGGGCGCCAATGAAGACTAATCAAAACAGCAGGCCAGACACCCCGCCTGCGCCAACAGGAGACCAATGCCACAAGGACGCCCGGCTGGTACATCAGACAATACCTTCTCTGTCACAGCACCCCGCTACTCCTTCTTCCTCCTTCCATCTGCCCTTCTCCGAGTCTTCACCCACCAGCGTCAGGGCACTGGGGGTTGTCAGCTAAACCAAGTAACCTTTCTGCTCTTTCATTTCTTCCACCCTAAATTTGAATATGAAAAGGGACTCTCTCTTACACAGTCAAAGACCATCACTTTAATGACATTTGGCAGTCATTTGATTTATTAGGTTTTAGATGGGTGGAGAGAAGAAATCCACTAAATATTTCATATGCCATGCTAATCCTTGTAATATTGCCAGCTGAAGCCATGTACCTGCATCGCTAAGACGTGAGGCACATGGATTTCTCGCAGTCAGATGGCTGGAAATGCCTGTGAGTCTACTGAATAATAAAATAGCTGCATTGAAATATTTAGACTTTGATTCCCATTAAAGGAATCTTTAAAACATGAGATTTACGTTTCAGGAAGAAAAGAATAGTGATAGCAGAGACAGCAATCACAACACACTCACACATGGAAAACCTTGAGCCAGTCTGAATAACAGCGTCTCCCTCTGTACACCCTCTTAAAAAGTAAATTTGGAGCGATGCAGGCGGTGCAGGTTCAAACAAAGAACAGGCTTCCAAGGCAGAACAAATGGCTCGCAAGGAGCCGTTTGCGTGATAGCACGTGTTGTGCTTCGATGGTTGATGTCGGGTGAAAAGCGCAAGTGACGAGAGATAGGGCCTACAAATATATAAAACATTCTGCGACAAAAGTAGCTTCAGAACTGGGAATGAAAGGAAATGAGGTGTCAGCAGTATCATCCCACTCGCAACACTTCTCTCATCTCAGCCCTGTTTGACATTTCCACAGCTGCTCTGAGCAGTAAGCGCCGTTCTGAGGATACCAGCGCTGCCTTTGTTCACATAGCGCTTTGTCCATTTGACTGTGTTCCAGAGAGAAGAGACAAAGAGTGACAGAGACATAAACGGAAGCATGTGGTTGAATATCTACATCCTCAGACCTTGGGGCCTATAGTTGGCTGACAGTATACATGCCTGATGTGGAGGCGTGGAGGCAAATTTGCCACATGGTGCCTTCTTGCTTTGCATCTCAGAACACTTCTGGTTAAATCCGTCTCTCTCTCCGCAAGTTCTTGGCAGCTGCGACTCGCTCTTTCATATATGACTTTGACCTTGCTGTGACATCACCCCCTCTGGGCACTGTGGCATCAGCGAGAGATATGATGAAAGCATCCAACGGCAGGCCACCATGACTACACACAAAACAGACACCATTTTGAACTCTCTGCCTCCTTTATTTTGCTGCAGCTTAAGAGCAGGGGTGGTCAGAGGCCAACGCAGCTTGGCGTAATGTGCGGCTCACATGTGGCAAGAGCCTGAGTAATGCTGCCTCTTTGGTCGGGCCACGAATATCCCCTAACTAAAATAACAACAACTGTACAACAGTAAACACTGCACATCTGACATTTCATTCTTAACCAACCTAAACCAGCGTGCTTTTCCATCCTGTTCCACATAAGTGCACTGCTGTAGGCTATTTGCAATATGCAATACCCAAAGGCTTTGGAGCTGGTACGATGAGAATTCACTCCGTTGACTAAAGAAGAAACTGTGATCTCTCTGTTCCCAGCAGATGCCTTTACTTTGGGAATATGTGTCACACTGGCATATGTCACATAATAGTAGTGTTTGTAAGTCTGGTATCTGTGCTCACCGGCATTGCCTTTCAGAGGACGTGACGCACATTAAGTGTGATGTAAATTCTATGTACAATATACAGTACAGTTCTTTACTTATTAGCAGCACAAAAGCACCTAGAAAGCTTTAAGAGGATGGAAACCCAGTGGAGACACTGCTCCACTTAAGCGTCGAGCAAGATTGCGTGTAATGAAGCAGATGTGAGTGAGGCTGTGCATCTCTTGTGTTTGTTGCTTTTTTACATGCAGATGTGAACCCGAGGAGCAAGTGCATGGTGTTCCTGATGGAGCCGCTAATTATATCTGCTAATCACAACTACTGGGTATGTAATTGGGCATTACAGGCATCACTCAAGCAGAGTGGGCGGGGAATATGCAGCGCAGCTCCTTGAAGGCCCAGCCTGCTAATTTGCACACCTTGACAATTGAAGGCAACTAAATGAGCTGGGGGAAGGCAGCCAGACAGTATGCTACCGCGCACCCCATTGCTTGATTTGCCACCAGGGCTTTTGCACCCAGGTAGCACAATTACTGCCCATTCTAGCTCCCTAAATTGTGAAGCGGAAGAGAAGTGACATCCATAAGGCGTGCATCACGGTAATCGAATCTAAATGAAGACTGTGCATAACCAGAGCTCCCACCTGAGACAGTGGGAGAGATGTGACCGTGCCAGCCTGTCAACACCATGTCAACACAACCATTCACGGCCCCGTCTGCATGCATAATCACACCAATCATTACAGTGTCAATGATAATAATGCAAATATCAGAAGCAGAAGCGCGAATGAAGAGGAAACGGAGTCCAGAAAAAGCTCTACTTACTATCCATGTAGTGGTTTTGAGTATTGTAGCAGGGAGGGAATATGATTCTGATCAGCTACAGTCAGGTTACTGCACACCTGATGGTAGAGAGAGCTAACCTATCACACGTTTGTCAGACTGAAGATCTCATGTGTCACTTTAGGGGTAAATATGTCATGGCTACAATTAGCTGCATGATAGAAATACACAACTATGTTCACAGGAGTGTGTCTTCTCATTCAGTCAGCAAAAAACCCCTTAGTGATAGCGTCAAAGCCATACCATCAAGACATCAGAATATCCTCTTTGGTGGACAATCTGGTGAGATAATTGCTGGAGTGGGTCAATCCAGACGGTGTGCGAACCTGTCTGGTTCCTGGTTTAACATGCTCTGAGTGCACGTGTAGCACAGGTCTTATACACGGTCGTGTTAAAGAGGTTAGCAATGAAGCTGGCGCGGTCATACAGACTGTCCTGAAAAGAAAAGAAGAAAACTGCTGACATCCATAAGAGTAAGGACCACTGGGGACACATTTTTTTCTGATTACGGGTCACTTTATACCCCTGATCGTATAAATATTGGCTTAGTTTGTTTGCTTGCCTCCTGGTTGACAGCACACTCAACGCGAAAGAAGCATTGAGAAGAAGAGAGAGGGATGTGTGGAGGTAACAGGAACCAGGAGAGGCAAGAGGACCAAGTGAGAAGAAAGAATGATAATTTCCCTGCAGATTCTGTGTCATTGATATGGGTTCCTCAAGGACTTATTATGTCTGTGTTTTTTTTGCATATGGAAAGTAAAGAGTAATTATTGTATGCCTAAAATGTCTTTTTTTTTTTCTTCAGTTGATGGAAAAATTAAATGATGAGAGTTTTATTATTGGGGTTGAGGTTTTCTTTTAGGTTTTTTAAAAGGGCAAAGGTCAAGCCCCACTCCTGATTCTGCGTTCAATATTCTGGTTAGTGGTGCCAAAGTGCACAGACTCGCTGTGTATGTGTATGTGTATGTGTGTATATATATATATATATATATATATATATATATATATATATATATATATATATATATATATATGTGTGTATATATATATGTGTATATATATATATATATATATATATATATATATATATATATATATATATATATATACACATATATATATATATATATATATAAAGAAGTTCACCATTTTAGGGGTTTAAATCATTGATGATGTCGGAAGGGACACGCTTCGTGCCACCCAGCATCATTATCAGCACGTCCTGGTGCCAAAGGGGGAGACATTAAATCTTCTGCACCAGTTCGACGATTGAAACTGTCACCGGCATTAACCTGGGGTGACGTGGATGCAGGCTGCTCAGCCTGTTATCCGCGATCCCCGCTGACATCTACGCACTGGTAACCTGCCAGCAGCAGAGGCGCATGTGTCTGTACAACGCTGGAGCCAGAAATCAACGTGCCTCTGTCACTTTTAAATGAAAAATGAACATTTCCATCACACAAACTGATGGTCATCTCAACAGTGAAGTGGGTGTGATTGAGGAGAGTCACAGGTTTTGGACTGAGTGAGCCTCTAATATGATCCACAAACCCATGTCCTGCATCATCAAGGATTATTCATGTTCACAAATTATCCAAATGGTGTATATTACATACATATTATATATATATATATATATAGAGAGAGAGAGAGAGAGATATATCTATATATATATATATATATATATATATATATATATATAGAGAGAGAGAGAGAGAGAGAGAGAGAGAGAGAGAGAGAGACATCTATATATAAATTAAGAAAGTGAGAGAAAGAGAGAGAGAGAGAGAGAGAGAGAGAGAGAGAGAGAGAGAGAGAGAGAGAAATCTAACTTGTCATCTTTGGAGTCACTTCTGCAGCCCTGCAGCAAGTTGCTAAGTTTGGTTTTCCGTGTTTTCTTTCCACTGGCCCATCAATCCCACATTTCAGTCATTGTACTGGCCTACGCCGTCTTTTGAGTGAGTAATTTTCTCTCCTGTCACGAACACCAGTGCGGAAAAGTAAAAAGCAATCGACTGCGTGGCTCCGGTCAAAGTGAGGATGGCAACACCCTGTTTAACGACAACAGTGTGCTTTGTGCTATAAACTTAACACAGGATTTTTCAGTGCAGTGAATTTTATTCCAAGACATCCAGCTGCCTTCTTGGGTGACGATGAAGTGGCAGCGCACGGATAAAGGAAGTCGGCCCATCTCTGGAGGCTTTGACCAGACATGTTTTCCTCTTTCTTTAGCCCTCAATTAGAAGTGATAGTCTCCCACTCATGCGATGGCTCCCTCTCCTCAGCAGAGATATATTTATCTGAGGATAATTGGCCATTAAATCCTCACTTGACAACTGTGAAAATGCCACCCCAAGAGTAATCTGGCTGCCAGAAAATGACAACGGCTGGCAGAGCTGTCGACTGCTGGAAGCCGCATCAGGAACGGATGGATCTATTCCACGCACATCCATACATGTGCACACATACACATCGAACAGAGCTGGCTGTTGCAAGCACATTCTGACCAGTTTCCTGTCTGGAAAATGGAAATCATGATTATGGTTCTTATTTAAAAAAAAAAAAAAAAAAAAAAGTCTCAGCATTAAAGATGAAACGGCACCCTTTTTAACCTTTTTGGTGAAAGTACTTTATTATTGATTAAAGCTCTTTTCTTTGATCACGTCATCTAGGTACAGTATATTCAATTACAGATGCTGCGGAAGCTTGATTCTTCGCAACCTAACAACTTTCCGGTTTGCGCTGATCCTTGTCATGAGGCTCAGAAATATCCGAGCCCGTGGAAAAAAAAAAAAAAATGAAAAGACAAGCACTGCGCTATAAATTTCTGGCCTTTTCGTCCAAGCACGTGGGCCGTCTCTCAAGCTGCTAACACAAATCAGACAGAGCAGCAGGTACGGTAAGTATATATAATTAATTCCAACGCTAGTGAGAAGAGACTGACGTTTGATGGCGTCTCAAACAGGTCACGGTTTGCTGCTGTGTGAAAAAGTTCCCGTTTATGTGAATGACTGGTCTTCCTTTTCATCATCACATCCATGCAGACACCTTCTTACAATACGACATCTCCAGTTGGAGCAGTAAACAACAGTCAGTCAGTATCTGCACAGAAGGAGTTCAGCGTAATGGAAAAAACTGGCTGATGATGAGCAATGTTATAGATTTGTACTTTGAGAGTGGGCAATTTGAGTTTTTTTTTGTTTTTTTTTCCTATTGATATTTTGGATCAGCGAACAGCATTAGTGTGTTTTTATTGTCTGGCAAGAAACGGCTGACCGTGACAGAGCAGTTGCCACAGGAATGTGAACTTTATCTCTCGCAGAGGCGGTGGTGGGTGCCTCTTTTTCTTTATCTGGTAAACATGTGTTAGGGATGGAAGGCTGCCTGAGCTATTGTATTTATTGTGAAAATGTGCGTTTATGGCAGGAAAAGAATATCTTTATAAAACTGCCACAAATTTGCTGTGTTCTGTCTGCATTCATTGCAGCGAAAGATTCCCCTTCATCGGGCGAGACTGTTCTCGTGACTCGTCTGCTCGGCGTTCCATCTGGGCCAGCTCAGCTCAGCTCAGCTCAGCTCAGACATTCACAGCACCTGCGTATGAAGATGTCAGAGCCTTTCAGACAAAGGTAGCTAAGAGAATGGGGAAGCGTGCCATAAGTGTAGCCTGTCTCTTCAGATGCCATTCATGTTGCAAATTCAGGGGTTAGTCAAATCACAGCATCCTGGCAGAACATATCTTCGGAAACACACATTCCCGACCCGCATCCAGGAAGCTGAGAGCTTTCTGTAATAGTACTCAGATGGCACCGGACAGCGGGAAGAGAATGAAAGAGTAATATTACTAATAATACAGCTGGAGGCAGGAAAAGGACGAGCCCCACTCTAAAAGCTCCAGACTGTGTTATTAATTCAGAACAGTGTTTCATTTTCACAATCCATGTTATCAAAAATTCCAACATTGTCTTGAGTGCAATCTCATGTTGGAGCGATAATGGGATGGAAAGTACAGGAGAGGTGGATAGAAGGTACGTAGCATAAACTATTCACCAGAGAGCATGAGACAGGTGGAAAGGGAATGAGAGAAAACAGTGTTTTTGCATTTCCATACCTCTATCCACCAGTGACACCCAAAACAGACGTGCTCTATGTTTTAACAGTTTGTAGAAGAAGCTTTTGTTTGTTTCCTTGTGTTTTTTTCCCCTTTTTGCTTTTACTCCCCGCCTTTCACATCCCTCCATTACTCCAGAGGCTGCCTCGCTGCTCCAAAACAACAGCACCCTCCCAGTCGGCTCCGTTTGATGACCTACATTACATTCTCTTTGCATGGAGGTACAGCGGCCTTACATGTTGTGTGTGCATAAAGTGCGGTGTAAATGACTCAAACAAAAGGGAAGAGCAGCCGTACAGGGACGGAAATGAAAGTGCGCACCATTGTAGGGGACACGCTTCATTAAGGGAGCTCTGTGTTGTCTAAACACCACCACTGAGGGTTTGTGTCACTCTTGATGGCTTGTGCTGCTGCAACGTGTGCGTGAACATGTTTCATGTGTGTGAGTGCATACAAACAGGGCGCGTCACTGCTTGTGCGCTGGTCCCTCACACATGAAACTCAACTAACGCTCCTCTGGGACCAACTAGCAGCCACTTCCTTTCGCGAGGTTTGACAAGTTGTATGTCAAAACAAGCCACGGCGATTCAGAGCATCTTCTACCTTTGAGGCTGGGCACGGACGTTTCCAACGCATGCACATCTGTACATGCGATTCACAGAAAATGAGCCCAAATGAGTTGCATCTGTCTGGACGGTGAACGTATTGGATTTCCTTTGATCATAAAGCAAGACCATATTGCCGCAAAGTCATATATTTAGTTCTATTGTCTGTACCGTTGTTGTGCTCAGCAATCCAGTGTGACCCTCTGAGCAAAAGCCACATATGTTCAGCTTGGATGAAAAGTCAACTCCATGATGTTCATCCAACAACAGCTCCTTTGATTACCGCCTTTTAGGCACAGGCGGTTTCTACATCTAAAACATTTGCTTGACGAGTGCTTCTGCCCGCACAAACTCAGAATACACCCCTGGCATTGTTGCAACGTGTGCAATGTGTCATGTGGACTTGGAAGCAAAAGCTCACTTCAGAAACAGCCGTCACACAAATTAAGTCCCTTTAGTTGCCCCCGTTCCAAAAATTAAAAGTTTTGGTGTTATCCCTGAGAGCAGTGCTAAAGCAGAAAGCCAGTTAAGCTCCATTAGGAGCCTACGCGCTGCGACGATCTCATTGGAAGTGCTGGATGAAAATTGCCCGGATTAATGTGTTAATCCACCTCTTTAAAATGCTAATGTCCATTTTATGCCCATTAAATCACAGTGTGCGTTTTCTTTGATGCGTGCAATTTCTATCAATTAAACACAGAGGAGTGAAACAGGCAGAAGGGAGATTAGTTCCTTGCTTCAAGCATGAATTTCTCCTTTTGGTTACATATTTATCTTCAATGGGGAGGGAAGGGAGGGCAGTTGTTTGGAGTGGGTTTGTGAAATGCAGAAGGAGCAATGCGGTGATATGAAGTATTCTGGAAGGCCTGCATGTCTTTCACAGAGCTTAAAGCAAACCTCCAAACATCCAGTAGGAGGAAATGTGTAAACGTGAAATGTGTAAATGTGTAAACATTTACTACTCAGCCTCCTTGAATTTGCAGTTAAACGGCAGCACGGAAACATACTTTCTGTTCTGTGTTATGTCATTTATTTTTCAAACATCTAAAAATGAAAAAAAAAAAAAGGTATTCCAATCGCTTACCATATATCAGGACACAAGAAAAGAAATTATCAAGAAAAACATTGCCAAGAAGAAAACTGAGTATATACACAACGCTAGATGAACAGAAACATATGTTATGTTAGATCCATCCATCCGCTTATGAGCTTCCACTTATCCATTTCTATTTATGTTTCATTGTAAGAGGCAGAGCGCTGTAATGAATATACTTGACTAATATTCAACAGGTGTGAGTCTCTGTAAAATCTTTGTAAAAGATGTTTAGGCAGTTTCCTGATCTGCAGTATTTACATGTGTGGTAACACAATGCCAAGAAGGAAAAACTTCAGTAATGGCCTTAGAGAAACAATGGTTACTGCACATTACTGTGTGAAGGGTTAAAGATACATTTCTAAACAATTTGGAGTCAATTTCTGAGTGGAAAATGTTCATGATAGTTACAAATATTTATATTATAGTTTAAGTATAATTATAGTGAAAGTAAATGTATGATGTAAAACAATGTCCTGAGTTTAGTGTATGATCAGGTAACCACATTTTGTTTAATGAGTGTATTTGGGTTGTATTGCTGTGCACTACAAATCTATGAGCAGGATTTATTGATTGAGCTTCACTATGTGTGCTGTGGAAGCGTCGGTTGACTAGTTGGATGACTGGGTGACTGGTTGACCTGTGTTTAGACTGTAAACAAGGGGACAGGTTGCTACAGATGGACACACCTGAACCATGTCATATCATACCTGTTATTCCGCCCACTCCTCATAACGGGGGAGCGAGTTACCTGGCAGGCAGACGGGTTGCTGCTCCAGTGTCGGTGCTGATTCCCTGGCTTTGTGGTGCTGGGTTCCAGACTCTGTCATATCAGTGCTCACTCCTCTTCATTCTGTGTGGGTGCGTGTCTTTGTATGCGCAGAGTGAGTGCTGATTTTATTCTTCCTTGTGTGTCAAGTATACCTGGCCTGGGTGACGGCAGACCAGCAGCAGTGGTGGCGTGATTGGAAGCGGGACAGCCCGAACACTGATTCTACTAATCTGACAGCAGAGGTCCTGGCACTGGATTGCGGATCGGACTGCAGAATATCGAGCCCTGTGGGACAACCAGGGTGCTAAAGAAAACCTGGAGTGTGTATTTTACCGGGCTGTTCTGGCATCTGGGACTTTGCTGCTGAAATGACTGCTGGGACTGGGGTAGTCCTTTTAATGAATTGATTGTTTTAAAGTTAACTTAGCATGAGTTTTTGCATTTTAAACTGGTTTTATAAATAAAAAGAAATATCTGGAAACCTACAGCTGTGCTTATTTGTGGCTGCAAATCAGGGCTGAGTAACAATCTAAACTTGGCACAACAGTAGACGTAGAAAAACGATTGCACAAGTATGGTTTTTCTGGAATGATGTCCAGGAGCAAACCTCTTCTTTAAAAAGCAAAATGTTCTTTAAAATGCTGTTTACAGTGAACACGGATGAAAAAAAACCCCATATTAACACAAACAGTTCATACCAGCTGTCCAGCACGGTGGCAGGAGGGTGATTTGGGCTTCTTTTGTAGCCACAGGACATGTTCATCTTGAAGTCTTTAAGTCGGTCATGAACTTCTTTCTATGCTGTAAGTATTTTAGAGTCAAACGTGATTCCATAAGTTTGACAATTGCAGGCTGTCGATTGCAGGCTGACAAACACCCCTGCAAATCTAAACTAAAATGGCTTAAAAAGAATATAATAAAATTGCAATGGGCCAGATAAAGTCCAGAGCTCAGCCAAATTGAGTTGCTGCAACTGATGGAGCATTGTGGAGACTGAGTCAAAATTCATGCACACGGCGGTTCTACAAGCTGCTGAATCATGACGTGCACACTGATTCTGGACTTTCTGAGTTATTGGCACAATGTCTTTTCAATATATATATTAGTAATTAATACTCATTTACACTTTTATAAATTTCTATATTTTAGCCCTTAGCAGTATCCCATTAACAGTATTAATAGAATTAGGTGGGAAAAGCAGTGGCACTGTTGCAGAAGATTGAAATGAAACCATGAAAAGTTGAGTCTTACAGTGGACGTACTCTTAGCAACTCTGGTAAAACTATAAAAAACAATTTTGCTTGTTTCCTTAAAGTTCATAATTGTTAACAAAGGAAGGTCTTTAAAAAAATGGATGCACGCTAACAGTACACAAGTATTCAGTATTTATCACAGAAAATACTTAACTCATAGATTAAATTTTACTTTGATATTACTATCAGCTAAAGCAGTATAAGTTTGGATGAAATCCCGCTAACTACATAATTTTCCTGCCTAAGTGATTTGCTTCTGCTTCTTAAGACCAAACTATCCATCCATCCATTATCTATACCCACTTACTCCTTCGCAGGGTCACAGGGGTCTGTCACTGGACAGGTCGCCAGTCCATCGCAGGGCCACATACAAAGACAAACAACGATGCACATTCACACCTACGGGCAATTTAGTATGATCAATTAAGCTACCCTGCATGTTTTTGGACTGTGGGAGGAAGCCGGAGTACCCGCAGGGAACCCACACAAGCACGGGGAGAACATGCAAACTCCACACAGAAAGACCCACTGGGCCGGGAATCGAACCAGGAACCTTCTTGCTGCGAGGCAACAGTGCTAACCACTAATCCACCGTGTTTAGACAAAACTAAACAAGGCTAAAAAATACTAGTTAAGATAAAGTCAGTGCAGGTTAACAAATGTGGTTCTGAAATAGTTGTTTTTTTTTTAAATTGAGAGGAAATGTTTTATAGACGTGCGTCATTTCTAGACCCCTTCATTCCATCCATCCATCCATTATCTATACCCGCTTTATCTGTTTCCGGGTCACGGGGGTCTGTCGGAGCCTATCCCGACGCACATCAGGCGAAAGGCAGGGGTCCACCCTGGACAGGTCGCCAGTCTATCCAGGGCCACATACAAACAACCAATCACACTCACATTCACACCTAGGGAGAATTTAGAAAGATCAATTAACCTACACTGCATGTTTTTGGACTGTGGGAGGAAGCCGGAGTACCCAGAGGAAACCCACGCAAGCACGGGGAGAACATGCAAACTCCACACAGAAAGACCCACCGGGCCGGGAATTGAACCGGGAACCTTCTTGCTGTGAGGCAACAGTGCTAACCACTAAGCCACTGAGCTTAGACAAAGGTAAAGAAGGCTAAAAAATACTAGTTAAGATAAAGTCAGTGCAGGTTAACAAATGTGGTTCTGAAATAGTTGTTTTTTTTTTAAATTGAGAGGAAATGTCTTATAGACGTGCGTCATTTCTAAACCCCTTCATTCCAAAAACGCTCATCTTCAGCCTCTTAGACAGGAAAGTGCAATATTGATGCAGGATTTTGTGCTTAGGCGTATTTCCTTCTCACTGCATTCCTGAACTGTAATGAATACTGTGATTATCTATTTCATCCCACAACCATTAGCAGGCTATGAGCGCTGTCTGACACCGGTCCGAGCCTCATTTTCCAGGTCTCTGATCGCATCGAGCAGTGGGTGCTTAATTCGCTCAGTGAAATGGGGCGCACGTTCACTGAGGCAGAGATTTAATATATCACGGAAAATTAGGTTGATTTTAGTAAATTAACGATCCCCATGAATAGTCCACATATGCTTACGGTGGAGGACGGGTTGTTGTGGCGGTGGAAGGGGCAAGTGGATTCAACTGGGAATTCTTGCGAGTGAGGAACTGGGTGGCCTGTGGACAGCTTTTTTTTAATAATAAGGAATGTCAAGCCTTTCATAGTCACTCAGGGACTTTGGAGTCCCGGTTTGGCTTTTTCTTCAGGCTACCTGCTGGACTGCATTGACCTCCGCATCTAAAGGATCTGTATTTATAGCTTACTGGACCTCCCAAAAAGCCACCGGCCCCAACATTGGCACACAAACTCTTGTCACACAATGCCTGAGTAAATAAAATATGAGTTAGTAAATTTTCACCATGTAGCACAGGGTGTATTTTACTTTTATGGCAACATATTTTGCTCATGATGGAGGGTGAGTGCAAGAGGAGTTGAAATGCCTCCATAAATCATTCGCTGCGTTCTACCTCAAAAATAGTGCTCGCATGATAGATGCTAGTTTACTGGAAGCATTTTCACTCTGACCAATGCATATGTGCGTGTGTGTATGTGTGTGCACGTGTGTGTGTGTGCGTGTGTGTGCGTTTGTGCGACAAATCTGGAAGCATTTTATGGTCAGCCACAAAGACTTCTGTGAGACTTCTGTGATTGGACAAGCTCTGTCACTCCTGGTCTTAAAAGACTTTGCACAACAGCGAGGGCATCCACGAGTCATCCTGACGTTTGTGGGATGCAAAATTCCACAGGATACGCCACACAGTTCAGTTGTTTCCAGACGGCATCTATCTGCAGGCTCTTGCTGACTCATGATTCAACTCGGTAAATTGCGATTGCGGTCTGACTAAATACCTCCAGAACTGTGGAGCTTCACACCTACTAATCTTGGAACTGATTTGTCATTTTTCTAGGAAGATATCCCGGAATCATATCCCTGATCATCCAGTGAATTGATCTTTTCGTGGGGCAAGTTTGGATGCAATCCCGCTAACTACATAATTTTCCTGCCTGAGTGATTTGGATGTAATACAGTAAATTATTTGTGAAATGTTGAGTGTGACATCCAAATGTTGATCAGAGAGGCATTAAATAATTAGAATAACATTTGATTTAGTTCATAGAAATAAATCTGTTTTTGCATGCAGACTGGAAACATAATTTCTTTTTTTTTTAATTGTACACTGCTTTTCTCATGCCTCTGGAGGAGGCTCGGTGTCAAACTCTGTCTCTTTGTCATCAATTTCACAAACATTCTTAGCAAAGACATGGATGCGAAGGTGTTTGTCTTGTTGATCTCAGGATTCTCTCTCTGCTTTCTGCGTTTGATGGTTGGTGTCAGTGTCATAGAGCTGTAATCTCATTGGAGTAGTTTACCAATGAGTGTGAAGCATCAATAAGAATCAACACCTCCAAATCTGAGATCACGGTTCTCAGTCAGAAAAGAGTGCAGTTGGGCCAAAAGGCATCCCTTTCTGTTCACAGGCCAGTCTATGCTCCTACCTTTACCTGTGGTCATGAGCTGTGGGTGGTGACCAAAAGTAAGAGATTGCAAATACCATTTCCTGAGACATAGGATGGGAAGATCCATCATTTGGGAGGGGCTCAGAGTAGAGTCACTGTTCTTCCAAATCAAGAGGAGCCAGCTCAAGTGGTTCAGACATCTGGTTAAGATGCTTCCTGGAGGTTTTTTTTAGCCATACTCAAAGAGAATGAGTCTGATCAAACACTCATTGGAGAGACTAAGTCTCTGGGAATGGATCAGTATCCTCTCAGTAAAGGTGGGGGAGGTGGCTGGGGAGAGGGAGGTCCGAGCTTCTCTGCTCAGGCCAACCTCTCCGTGAGCCAAGCATGGATAAGTGGAAGTGGATGGATGGATTGATGAGTAATATACAACCTTGAGAAACCCCTGCAAGCACCAGCAATTCTGACAAAAATAAACACAGACAAAATTGTGAAACCTAAGGTGCTGCTTTTCAAACGTCTCACACAACTTTCTATCTAACAGATAATGTTCAGTATGGACTTTGTGTTGAAATCTTTATAAGTTAAGTGTGATATTCATTGGGGGAAATCTAAAACCTCACAATGTAAATTGCATTGCTGCATTACTTCATGGTAAAATCAGGGTTTTCTGATGTACTAAACTTTATTAATAATGTCATATAAAAGAAAATAATATTGAATGTTTGTAATGTTTGAACCCTCAATGCTGCATTTGTTTGCATCAGCCATGAACAGTGTGTGATTAAAACATCAAAACTGGTAATTTCACATGCTGTTCCAACTATATAGAAATATGATCAAGGTTTCTAAATCAAACCCAACCACACTTTGATTCAGTATTCTGATGCCGTCTTATAAAGGAGAATGTTTGGGAAGTACTTTGGCTCAGGGGTGGGCAGTCCTGGTCCTCCAAGGCCACTGTCCTGCATGTTTTAGATGTTTCCCTGCTTTAACACACCTCCTTTAGATTAATAGTCATCACCAGCTTGTAATCAGGGTCTGCACAAGTGTGTTAATGACAGTCATTTGTATCTGAAGCAGGGAAACATCTTAAACACGCAGGACGCTGGCCCCCATGAATGAATTTTCTTTTCTAACTTTGCAAGTTGTCCTTAGCCGCATACATAATAGACAGCGTTAAAGATAAAATTAAAGAAACATTTCTTTCTAAAGTAGATTGTTCATTATGACAAAATAATAAAAGGAAATCTTTACTGGATTTCTTTAAATTGAAATCTGGGTTATATCTCGTTTACCTTTGACACTTATGACTCGGTTGGGATGCTGGCGGAGTTGTGTGACCAGCCCAAGGTCATGAGCCAGGTGTTTTGTGGATCTGGCATGGCCCGAAGACCTTAAGAGATGGTGTGTTGGATATATGGCTAAGTTTAGGCCGACATAGTAACACTGATTCAGTGCTGTAAAATGAGGTGAAATATAGGCCAAAAGAAACAGCAGCTGTGGGCCACATTTGAGACGATCATTCCTCGCTATCACAGATTGTACAACCATATTTCCAAATGGGTTTGGGACAGTTTGGAAAATATAGATCAAAATGTTTTGCAAATCAATTCAGCCTTGAAGGTTTTATATAATTAGCATTTCGGGGAAGAATTGGAAAACCTTTCTCTTTTAAAACTACAAGCGGTCGTCTCAGTTTCCAAATGGAGTATTTTTAGAAGAAGTGATGTCACACAGTGGTAAGCATGGCTCTGCCCCAACCCTTCAAATGTGTTGCTGACATTAAGTTCAGAGAATTTGCTTCCAAAAAAAGAAAAGGGGAAAAAAAAAAATCAGTTTCAACATTTGCATTTCAAATAGCATCCAAACTTTTTTCTTTTCTTGAAAGGAGTTGTATAAAGCATTTTGGAATGAGATGATCCGCGGTACATGTACATGCACCATATATCTCATTACTGAAGTAGGTGAAAGGCAATGCCAAGGCCACAGACTTTAAACTAAGTTACATTTCAAGATATCAGGAGCACAGCACACAGGCCAGACTGTGAAACTTGATCTACATCTGGACAGAAAGACGGCTGTGACTATCACTCTTTAACATTTCATTACATTACTTCTAATAGAGGATGCCATGAATCACCGTGATCAGCTGAACAAACAGGCAAATCTAGTTAGTGGTGAGGTCTCTCAAACACATCATACCAGACTGGGTTTGTAAATGACCTTCAAGCAAAGCTGTCAAAGAATATATGCAGAGCTTGATCACATTGAATCTGATCAATCTTAAAACTGTACAGAGCCCACGAAAAAGGCTGATGGCTACAGATATAATTCTTTTAACATCCAGCCAAACCTTAAGACCTTTTTTGTGTGTGTGTTGGGGGGGGGGGGCACTGTTCATTGTCATGTTATCTGCTTGTTTTAGGGCTGAAGCAAAATTAGTTGTAACTGAGTTTGAGGTTGAGAGACAATCTGTTCCCACGATGTTTGGTCCACCATTTGTCATTATACAATTTGTCTGTACTATTTGCAACAAACAGGAAGTCCCTTGAAAGGAGCAGAGGACCTGGCAAAGATGCGTCTCCTCTGACATGGAAGAACAGTGATGGGGGCTGGACGGTTTCAAGATGATGTGGTTATATCTGAAGTCTAAGACTTTCTTTTACTTTTTTTTTTTTTCGTTATAGGAAAGAGCCAATGCACTCAGACAGCCTGCCAGCCACTATAACGCATGAGAGCTCTAACCCACAAACATCATTGTCATTCTTGTACTCTTTTTGCCTCTGGTTTTTCTCCTGAAACACAAGCATCCATGTGCTCCAATAACTGTGGCAGCATTTTGGTTTGCTCTCCCAGATTTCCATTACTTCTCCTTCCAGCTGTCCACTGGTTCCAGCTGTTGTTATTGGATTGCATATTGCAACACGATCCCCGGGGAAGGCATTGTTATGGAAGTTGGGTCTACTGCACTACAATCTATTCTAACTTCATTCAACAGCCTCACTGACTTAACACCACAGCTGTCAGCAATGCCACTACATGATGAGCTGTGACACCCCTGAATCTAGCAGCGCTTTGTTACCCTGATACACTTAAACAGAGCTCGGGCTTGGTAAAGACATGCTGTCAAGAAAGGAAAGACCATTATCTGCAATAGACACAAAAGTACAGGGGATCCCTGCAGACACAGAGATGATTAAGGGCTAAGTGTCATTCTTCCTGTCTTGGTGTATTTTTTTCAGAGCTCTGTCTCTTTCTGTCCTCTTTACTGTACATACCAGACTTATAGCCCTATCTCTCATGCCTGCTCTGAAAGGGCACGGGCCCTGACAACCATCCACGGCTAACAGCCCTGGTGATATACCACATATCCGCAAAAGAAACGAAGAAATGCAAAATATAAGAATAAAACATTGTGTGGATTTGAAATATACGTGGAAGGCTATCAGTGATGAGCGCAAAGGTAGCTAAGTTTGAGTTGGAATTGAAGTGATGAGAAAGTATTTCAGGAATGTGCACACGAGAATTAGAATCTTGGTCCTTGGGACCAGAATAATGAAGCTAAGCCTTGCTGACATAGGCCTGACTTATTGGTGTCTGATTTCCCAAAGATGATATCGTTTACAGGCCACTTAAAGAGCCAGATTTAGAAGTGTGATTCCCAGTGGGACCAGTCATGCTTAATGCTTAAGCACCAGGGGTCACGTAGGGTTATTTTTTTTTTTTTAAAGTTATGTCCTAAGTGTCCTAATTGGTATGTAGTTTGTAGAATTCATGTTATGCCAATCGTTGCCTTTGTCAAGGGGCTTCGTCCTAGTTTGAGCAGTACTCTACTGTGTTTGAAAATGCAACCTAACTTGGCTTATTTTGCAGACAGGTAGATAAGAGTATAGATTCAACTGTGTCCAGTAAATAATGTCCGAATAAAACTGAGTACATTTGAGCAAGTGTTGTACTTAAGTAAACGCTGAGGTACTCTGAGCTCAGTGATTAAAGGTTGTTTTTTTTATTTCACTGCATAATAAGAACATTTTTCACTATACTTTTATTAAGCAATAGCCCTGCAATGAACTGCAGCTTCAGTTGTAAGGCCAGCCTCAGACTGGATACACTGCGCGTTTGTTGCGTGTGAGGAACGTCATGATATTCTCACTTGGAAGCCGCTCTATACAACACAACAGCCCATAGATAAAAATGAGATGAGCATGTCAGTGATTTGAAATTATGTTGGAATGACAGTTTACACCACAATAACAACAGTAAGTCAATACTTACTTACCTTGCCTTACTGCGACAGGTAGTTGTGTAAAAAATCCACAAAAGCCTGTTTTTAAATCAACATGATTTTTCACAGTTCTTTAAGTTCCTGACAAAGCATCAGCATTTGACATCACTATTTTTAGTCCCGACACACTAAGATTATGCAATTATTGTGGGGTCTAAAACCTGCGTTCAGCAGACGATTCGCTTAGCTTGACTGGAAATGGACATCATAACCAGGGTGGCTTTTTCCAGACATTCAACTAAAAGAAAAATGATTAATAAGCCTATTTTACTGTGTGTGTTTGCGTTTTGTTTAACATCATCATTGCATTAAAAATACATTTCCAAGGACAAAAACTGTTAACTGCCTCTCTTCTTAGCCAACATGTGTCCAATAACCAACCATGGTGATTTGTCGGTTACATTTTGTTTTGTCTTTTATTTTCTTCCTTTTTAACATATTAAACTAGATTACTGAGTACATGGAATTAGTTATACTCCACAAGACAAGTCATCACTTTCTTTTTGTTGTTAGTAGTCTACATGTATAAATGCCTTTGCACAGTCACTTCATACAAAAGCTAGAATGGTATAATTCCTGAATAATGCTTATTTCCCCCAGTGTCTCGCTCTCTCTCCCCCTCTCTCTCTCTGAATTAAACGGTTTTACTAACTTTGTTAATATTGCATAAGATAGTATCTTCAGCATCAAGCCAATACCAGATGGACGTAAAATTAAACATGATATGCCCTCGGATCTCTCTCTGACCCCAACAGACATAGCAAGTTAACAGGAGAGCTGGCAAAGCTCGCATTTTCTACACAAAATGCTAACTCAACATTGTCCCACAGAACCTTTTTTTCTCTGCGGTTTTAACAGATTAATCCTAAACGGCACCACTCACCTCTCACCCCAGATGGTCCAACTATTCCGCCTTGACATTCAAGGTTGCAGAACTGGAAGCAGAGTTCACAAACTCTACCGGGTGCATGAAGCTGAGAAGCAGAAGGACACTGATGTTTTTTGGTACTGCGAGGCCGGACGGATCCAGGGCTCTGTTGTCCGACATCTACGCTCTTATCCCTGCCACTGGAAACCCTTATACAGCATCTCCACCAGGACCGGCGCCTTCACCGCTGCCACAGGTCTCTTCTTGCCCAGGACAGCCGTTTGAGTAGAGCAGAGTCCACACTAAGACAGCGTCTCTTTTGCAGCCGATGGTTTCTCCAGCCCCCCACACCGTAGACCTTCTACCTGTCCGTGATGACACCTGGACTCAACTTATAGCTAGAGTCTGGCTCTAAGTCAACACCTCTGGTCTAGCTGCTAGACCATAGGTGCCGGTAAGCTCAACTTCATCTCATCTGTGTTTGGACTGTGGTCGGTACCTGTGGCAGGGGAGAGCGAAGGTCCTCTCGGACGTCGCATTTTGATATCAAGCTGAATAATACGTTTGACATCCTCGATCTGTGGGATCAATCAATCAGTCATACTTTATCTATATAGCACTTTTTGAAGAATAAATGGTGGACAAAGTGCTTAAAAGTAAAAACAACAACAATCACATCCCTATCAATGTTAAAACACAATCAAAGATTTAAAAACATAACAACATGGAAAATATTGGTGGGCACAGAAGAACCACTAAGGAAACATTGTCACACCAGGGATCCAGCTGCTTCGGGAGGCAGCTGCTGATGTTCACGCCAGCACCCGGACAAATAGAGACAGCTCTGAATCCGCTCTCTTCCCGCCGCAGCTGTTACAGTCCATGGCAGAACATCCGGGGCCTCTGGATCAGAGTCACGCAGTGAAACAATCGCCTCCATCATCTCCTCGCCCCCCGTTTACCCCAACTACAGCTATAGTTGGGGACCCAGTCATTAGAAAGTTGTGCTTTTTTTAACTGTCACCCACTGCTGCCCTGGTGCCACAGGCCCGGTAATCCTGGAAAACCTTCGGGGCTGCCGTGCTCATTTCCAGTCTCGATTAAGAGACTGATTTTACACATGGATTTTGATGACACCTCTTGTGGACAGTTTGAGTTAACCAAAAATGATTTTAAAGAACTTTTTTACTTTTTGAATAGCTGTGGGTTGTCTGTTGAATCATGGATTTTGGCGTTTTCTCAGGCTCCCCAGCCTAAACACCTGGCTCCAGCCAGCTTTGGTTTTAACGATAATTTTAACCTGTTCTGGAACCGGTCTTCTATTTACAGGGCTGATGGCGTTTGCCCGAATAAGCTGGGAAGTCGTGTTTTAGCAGCCAACATTCATCATGCTGTCCAGATGATCGAAGCTACTTCTTTTTACAGGGCTGCTGGTATTCGCAAATAAGCTGGACAGTAGTGTCCCAGCTGCCAAAATATTCCCCAACGATCAAATACGACTGTTTTCTTCCTCTTCCACGGTTGCACCAACCACCATGACCACCACTGGCTCCTCCCTTCTGTCCACCCCTGCATCTGTTTCTGTAACTGCTCACCCCATCAGAACTCACATCACAAACCCCGGCAGATCAGACAGGCTGCTCACGGGAGATCAGTCCCATGCTGCCTACACCCCTAGGACCCAGTACAATGCAAAAACCCAATAACTATTAACATGGCACTTTTTAATGTCTGCTCCCTGTCAATCAAAACTTTAATTATTAATGATTTGATGTTAGACAAAATATTGACTGTTTATTTTTGACAGAAACATGGCTGGGCACAGATGCAGCAGCAGTTCTCCCTGAGGCCTCTCAACAACATTTCACTGCTAGGATGTATCTGCTACCTGGCATGGGACTCCCTGTGTCTCCTGGGGCGGGTTGGGTGGGCGCCCCCAACCTATTCCAGGGCTCACAGGGGGGCTCCCATTGTGGGGATGGGAGGTTTTGGTGGCTTGCGGATGGCTGGTGGGGAGTGCCTGGGCTGGCTCTCCGGTTTTGCTGTAGGGGGGCGTGGTACTGGTGTTGGTGCATTGTCTTGTGCTGCCCAATCGGGATGGGGAACTGGTTCTGTTCTTGTTCTGGGTCTGGGGGGTTGCTGGGTGAGGGGTTGGTGGTGGGACTGGACTTGTATGGTTGTGGGTGTATATGTGTGTATATACGTATATGGAAATGTGTGTATCTATACATATATGGATAGTAATAAGTATTGTTGTATATGTATGCTTTAATGCATATTGAAATATTGATGAGTAAAAGTGCTTTTAATGAATAAGATTGTACAAGGGTGTATATAAATTCACATTGTAAATTAATGTATGCATTTACATATAGATGAATACAGGGACTCAGGGAAAATAGCGTTTATATACAGTGGCTTGTAACTGCACATGGCAATAATAACTCAAGTATAGACTATTTTAACCTCAGATATGCCACAATATATATTTATCTGTGCAAATTTCTAACTGTTAATATGTATAATTTCCAAGTACGTCAAGACGTTTTGATATCTTAAACCACAGAAATAATGAGGCTCCATCTGAAAACATGGTTTTGAGTTCAAGGGGTCGGAATTCATACGTTTTTTACTTTTTCCTACTCCTTTTCGAACATGTCAAGACTGCTGCTGATACAAAAAAAATGTGTGTTTCTTGCATTTCTGGTTAAGTATGTCTGTTACTTGCGATCATGTTCAAAATAAATACTTTTTTAACTGAATTTAATTAGTTCTTTATTTTCTGTTAGGATTCTGCAAGAAGGGTGATGGTACTGCATCAATTTTTCTCCATCTTTTACAACTATGCAAATTTCATTTGATCAGTTCACCACCTTTGAATATCATCGCTTAGTTTTTTTTATAAGCCCTCCAGTTGTATGTATTGCAGTTTACAGACCACCTAAAGTTTATGTAATAATTCCTCGGGGGTCATGTTCTGGGTCTCTGGAAAGATCCTACTCAACTCTGTGGACTTTAACCAACATGTCATGCAACTAACTCATAACAGAGGACACACTCTGGATCTTGTCATAAGCCATGGTATATCCACTAGTGTGTCCTTGTTGACTTGGCTGTATCCGACCGCTTTTGTGTGTGTTTTTTAACATCACTGGTTTTATGCAACAGGAGACCTTAGTGCAAACAATGTGGAAACGTTATCTAACTCCAGACGTAACTGCAAATTTTTTGAAGTCTATAACAAGACTCCTCCAGTTATTTTACCTGCTTCCTGTGATTTTATCCTTGACAGTTTTAACAGAAAACTTAAGTCAAGTCCGGCCTCAGTAGCTCCACTAAAGACAAAAAAGGTGAAACTAAGGCCACACTCCTATGGGGAAATAATGAAATTAGAGAACTCAGACAAAATTGCAGGAAAGCAATTAAAGAAAATGGAGGAAAAACAGACTGTCAATAATATATTAATTCTACAAGGACAACTCAAAATCTGCAACACCAAAGTTAAACAGGCAAGAAACAATTACATTGCCAGACTAATCACAGAAAATAAAAATAATGCCAGAGTCCTCTTTTCTAATATTGACGATCAAATCAACCCAGATTTTAATAAACACAGAGTTTATATGAATGACTTCTTATGCAGATAATTTGCAGACCACTGCAGGAGCAAAATTGACTCTAATAGAACCAACATTTTACCAAAAAACAGTTTTTAGTAAAACTAAAGGTTTGGTTTTAACTGAGGAAACACTGGACAGTTTTGTCCTGGTCGATGCTAAGATGCTTGGTAGAGTCATCTCCAAAGTAAATCCCACCACCTGCCCTTTAGATCCAATAAAGAACTTTTTATGAATTGTTTATGGGCAAGCTTTTAAATATTGTGAATTACTCTCTTCAGACGGGTATCTTTCCTTCTGCTTTCAAAACAGCTGTAGTGAGACCCCTTCTGAAGAAAAGCAATCAGAATCCTGATGTTTTTAATAACTATAGACCAGTATCCAACATGCTATTTCTAAGCAAAGTAACTTGGAAACTTGTTTTTCTATTACGTTGAATTATTTTTTTTAATTGAAAATAAAGTTTGTGAGAGATTTCAATCTGGTTTTAGGATGAACCACAGTATAGAGACAGCCTTATCAAAAATCATCAATGATCTTAGGTGCCACCTGGACTTGCATAAGATTTTAGTCTTGCTACTATTGGATCTAAGTGTAGCCTTTGATACAGTACACCACCCAATCCTTATAAATAGACTTAGGCACCTTGTTGGCTTCTCTAGAACTGTTCTAAACTGGTGACTGCATCCTTAACTGGTGAATAAATCCTACTTCAGAGGTTTCTGGCAAATGTTCGTACATACTCTTGAGGGATCAATAAAATCAAATGTGGTGTGCCCCAAGGTTCAGTTCTAGGCCCAATTTCTTTTCATTTATTTATGCTTCCACTTAGGGATGTCATTAGGAGACATGGCATTCATTTACACAGCTATGCTGATGACACACAGCTGTACAATGCCACGTCTCCTGAAGACATACGGCCAATTGATTACCTTTATAACTGTATTTTAGGTATTAAATCATGGATGGCATTATGGTTTTTAAAAGTCTTAATGGACTTGGTCTTCTTATGTTACTGATTTGCTTTTACCTTATGAACCCTCACAGACCCTCAGGTCCTCGGCACCGGCCTTCTTAAAATTCCCATTATTAATCGTGAGGCTGTTTTCCAATACTGTGCCCTGCATTTATGGAACAGCCTGCCGGAGAACCTGAGGGCCACAGAAAATGTTAACATTTTTAAAGCAGGCTCAAGACCTACCTTTTAAATCTAGCTTTTAACTAATATCGCTCTTTGTTTTAATCTTGTTTTAGACGTTCCATCTTAGATTTACTGTTTAGCCCTGCTTTTTTAACACATTTTACTTATATATATATTTACTTGTTATATATTGCCAATATCTTATTTCTTTACGTATTTGTTTATATCTATTACAATTTATTATTATAATTTTCATCTATTATTTGTTTATTTTTATATATTTATCTGTTTATCTTATTTTTATTTTGATAAGCGTTGCATACTTTTTACTTTTTAACTCCAGTGTTTCCTCAGTAAGAGTCCTCTGCATTGGAAGGCTGTTGACTCCGGTTGATGGCGCGTTGGTCCACAGAGATGGTGTTTGCCACTCTATCCCACCCGGGAGTGGGTTGTGGCCCCCTACCCTGCAGTCTGGCCCCCAGGTGTAGCAGCCGCCTCCCGAGTCGGCTCCCTGTGATAGTGGGATAGTGTTCCCTCCCTGGATCTTCATTGCCCACCAATGTTTCCATTTTATTAATTCTTTTAATCTTTAATTTTGTTTTAACATTACTAGGTGTTAGGGTTGGGGCCAGATGGACAAGTGTGATTGATTTTGTTTATTAATGTTAAACAGGTTGTGTTGCATTTTTATTATAACTACTATATAAATAAAGTTTGATTTGATCTGATATAGGCATGTGTGGACCCGAGATCACCCTGTAGGCAATTGACAGCAAACTCATGTTTTACTGGAGCATCTACATGTAGCCATGAATTTCAATGAACAGAGGTGTGAACAGAGGACGCAGCACCGCATACTGGACCTCATATTGTGGTTTCATCAAACAAGCTGGAAAGCTGGCTAGGGGGGCATCGCAGTAATCGAGGCGGAATATAACTAGAGCCTGTACCGGGAGTCTAGTTACATATGGAGGTAGGCACAGTCTTATTTTTTGTATGTTGTAGAGAGCAAAGTGGCACAACTGGAACACTGAGGCAACATGGTCAGAGAAAGATAACTGGTCATCAAACCTGCCACCCAGGTCTTTGGACCCTTTGTGGGAGTCACAGTAGTTTGACCAATATTTATGCAGGTATTGAGGCCGAACGAATGATAGGCAGGGATAACCAGACAGGTTAAGCTGAAGAGGGGGATCCTTCATCCATGCAGACAGGACAGAGAGGCATCTGGGGTTCAGCAGAGTCAGCTGTAGGCGATATAGTCATCCAGAGCTCTGGAAATTCGGCTTCAGAGTGACTGTTTAAAAAAAACTTGTGGGTTGTGCCACAGAGGGTTGTGGTGTTGTCATAAAGTCTTTGGTACAAGCAGGCCTGCTTATTCACAGACAGGTTTACTTTAGGTTTAATTCATTTTTGCACTAATTCCTATTCTCCTTTGTACCTTTTGTAATCACAAGTGAGCTCCACAGTATGTTGTTGTTGCTCGTAGTGGTACGGCTGTGGAGTGCTCAGCAGTGTAACGTGACGACATGCTTTCCACGCGCTTTCCTCGTCACTATAAAAACACTTGCAATGTTAAGCATGTAAAGGTTGTTCATTGACATTTTTCATGATCCTGATCACTATCAATCATCTCAGAAATAGAAAAAAAAGAAGTATAATGTTAACATCACTGACAAGTGAACGATTAATGAGCGTGTAAGGTTTTCCTGAAGTAGGCCTAAGTTAATTACTAACACCCCTCCGATTTTTCTGCACGTTTATCCCACTAAATCAGAAATCTTCCAGTAAAAGCTTGTCACCAACCTCCCAGCAACTGTGATGCCTTCTAGCTGCCGGAATAATGCTATTAGTATTCATAGACAGACAGACAATCAGG
This sequence comes from Xenentodon cancila, assembly GCA_014839995.1. Taxonomy (NCBI): domain Eukaryota; kingdom Metazoa; phylum Chordata; class Actinopteri; order Beloniformes; family Belonidae; genus Xenentodon; species Xenentodon cancila. Next base: position 25,742,181 of record CM026197.1, read on the forward strand.
CATTTGTAAGAATCGGATCTGAGACACAGCTGTATCAATAAAAGATCTCATATCCAGTCTTATTCGAACAACTGCGCCTCTTTCAACCTACACTGTGGGTATCAATTGTGCACTGAATAATGAAAAGCAATTATGTAGCTAAACAAAGCTATGGTGGTAATAGGCTGTTGTTTTATTTTTATCCACAAAATGGAAATAGATTTTGTGGCTGTGGGTGGACGTCTTTTTGGAGACCATGTAGGTCATGCCCAGGACAAGATCCTCTCAACACCAGTCTGCCTATAGCATTATTATGATCAAGGTTCCAGTTCAAATGAATCAGATGAAAGTCAGTGTAAGAACAGGGGACAGTGGCACACAATCTGCCTGAAACGTGGAAACAGAAGTCGGCTGCTTAGATTGTGTCTCAATTAATTATTCAAAGGCCAGATTCTCTATCCAATGACCCTGGTAAAGAAGCACAAATTATTTAGCAAGCTGCCACATCAGAGCTTGGTGTGAGGACATGAAGCACAGGCTCTCTCTGAGGTTGCGTATCACAGGAGGTATGTGAAACACTGTTCAGGATGCTGGCTGCATGACACACAGCCTCATGGGTATTGATGGCTGTATCAGGGTACAGAGGTAGAGTTTCTCTCTCTGTCAACTATCCAAACTGTCCACATCTGCCAGGTCTGATAAGAAGGGTGAAATGTACGCCCTTGTAATCAACAGTGACAAGATCAGATACCTGCCCTGTTTGAAAAAGGGTGACAGAGATCCTTGAAGTGCAGCTGATGTGAAAATAACCTCCTTTTGAATAGCATCTCTGAAGTAAACATGCCTAAAACTGAGATCCAATCTTACTAGACACCCCTAAATATGAAGTGCAAAAGTAATATAAGACAACTGAATGTATTAGTTCTTCGTGTCACTGAAATAATGTTCAACTTTGACACACATTGAGACGAGACTGCCATGTGACAGTGTGATTGTCACGTTTTTATTTTTGTTGCTCTTAAAAAAAAAGCGGGGGGGGGGGGGGGGGGTGTTATATACTTTCCACAGCTAGTTAAAATGTGTTATAATTTCAAAGTGCACAGCGTAGAGACAGAGGGGGAGCGGCTGGGTGAACAGAGGGGACAGGCGGTTTGCACACACACACACACATACACACACACACACACACACACACACACTGCAGGTGTATGTGCATTTGTAATCTGTATGATGTGTAGAGAGTTAGCCTTGATCTTGTTAGTGGTGATTGGGGTCTCTGTGAGACCTCACACACTGGGCTGTGGGTGTAATTGGCCATGGCAGGCCGGCCTGTAACCATGTGGAGACTAAGGGAAGAGGAATGGGGAGGAGAGTGCAAGGCCTTTGTTTGTGGCAGCCGCCACATGTCTGCCTGTGCGGCAATGCCGCACTCCTGGGTGTGTGTGAAGTCTTGGCTTCGGGGAGATGATTGTTATAGCACTGACGCTGGCTTTAAAAATGCCTTTTTAATGGGAATGCATTTCACAGGCGAGAGCAGCGAGGTCTCGAAAGCCAACATCTCAGCAGCAGGGTCCAGAAGTTTTGCATGTGCCTGTGTTGGGAGATTGTCCATCAGTGGAGGCAGTCTGCCATCTGCTGGTACATGCAGGTATAACAGTATAACTTTAAAACGGATGGCTTGTGCTCTTACGTTTTCTGCCCTTCTTGACAGACATTTAACATTTATAAAAAAATAAAAGGTTATTTAAACAAAAGAGCTAACACTAAATCATTCATTACATACATCAAAATTCATTCATATCGTCTGACTTTTTTAATTATAGCTCTGCTAAATGATTATTTCCTTCTTTTTCCATCAGTTTTACCTGTACTTATTGTCTTGCTCATTCTGCTTGTTAACAAACATGATGCATATGTCATCAGTCGTGTAACTGAGGTTGTAAAGTACCTTAATTAAAGATCCATTCAATACATGACCTTTTCCACTTACCTCAAGCACTTTCACTGCTTTTGCTTAATGAACAAATGAATTATGCAGTAACCTAGGTTCAGCCAACAAAAGGCATTTGCTACCTAATGTGTTTGCCTAAATAGCAGTGAGGAGCAGGCCTACCTTTTAAGTGGATAAGGTGCCTTCGTTCAGCTTGCGGGAAGTGTCTCGTTTAATTTAATTCAATAATCCTGATAAATGAAATAAATCCCTTTTGGGACATCCATTCCTTGAGTAGTGAGATAATAAAAAATGAGGTTCACAGAGAAAAAATTAGGACATTATGGTTGATTGAGCTTTTACAAAAAGCAGAAATATTAATACAGAGATATTCTTTCTGTTTATAATTTTGCAGTAATGAATGAGGGCATCCATGTGGAAAACAATCAGTGCTGAAAATGGATGACGGTGATTGTGAGGCTTAGTGAAAGAATGCATTAGCATTTTCACACACTCCCAATGCAAATTGTTTCACTTAAACTTTTTAAATACCATTTTGTGTTCTGACTTAATTTTAATAGGTTTGCAGATAAGGAAGTATAAGCATGGGCTTTGAAGGCAGATCGCGAGTCTCTGCAACACATTTGTTCACCATTTGATTCATGAGAGGAAAAGGGAAAATTGAAAAGAATGAAAGAACATGATCTTCATTTAGAATGAGTCTATTTTGTGCTGAATTGAGACTATTTAAATAAAATGAAAAATATCCATATCCAGCATTAATGTGAATTCAATATAGATGCTTGTATAATTTAAAGGCACCACTCTACTGAAATTACATTTTTTATTCATACTTGTGGAGCTCTGTTTGGGCTGAACTGTCATTTGCTAAATGTATTTTGCATTTTTTACTATATTAACTAAACAAAGTAAATGCGTTTGTAAATAACTCAGCTAAATAAACCAGAGTATGTACGGGATAGATTATGCATTAGGCATTTTTATTAGAATGTACTTAGTAAAAAACAGAAACAAACAAGAAGTTTATCTGCCCTTGTATTTAACATAAAAAATTTAAAAAGTTGTACGGGTAGGTATTAAACGCTTTTAAAATTTCCAGTACTTAAAACAGCACTACCAGATGTTTTTATCAACTTTGAAAGGTTTTCAGTACATTCACTGTGTGCTGTAGGAAACCTGTCAAGTTTGATGGATGCTCTGTAAATAGGTCCGTTGTTCTGTTGTACCTGCTCATTACCACAGTGAACCAATTTTATTTAACCCTTCTTATCCCTCTCGCGGACTCATCATTTGTTTCCGGCAACTGCAGCCTCTTGTAAGTCAAATTGATTGAGTCATCCTTGAACATCTGTTGTTCAGCCAAGCCTCAAAGGTAATCCCACTAATGGCCCTCTAAGCTATCCACATAAACACACACATAAATAAAAATGTTTCCAAAGAGATTTGGTCATTGACTTGCCGCTAATCAATTCTGCAGCCGCATCTGTTGATGAAGGTTTTGGGAAGTTCAGAGCAAGATATATGCAACGATCAATGGCAGCACGAGGCAGACCGGGCAGTGAGTGACAGTCACGGCTCCGCCGGGGATCAGCGTTTACACACAGATGGAGCGGGCCTGTTGGAAGTCTTGGCAAAAGACACACACAAAGACACACGCAAACACTGACCAACACAATACTGTTCATCAATGACAACAGCGAGCAAAACTGACAGCAAAATAAATAAAATAAAAGTTACTGCTCTTATGAGCTGCGTCTGTAAAGTGATGGAGTGACATTTCCTTAATTTGAGCTGCTGAACCCTGGCACAGACTGATACGACTGCTGCTGGATGAATTGTGCTTCAGAAAACAATATTTCAAATTTTTTTTTCAGGATTAAAAAAAAAGAGGGGGGGGGGGGGGGGGGGGGTTTACTTGCAAATTGATGCATTTGCAAATTTTTTACATTTTGCCACACAGCAAAAATTACTTTATAAAAGACTGTATCCAGTGCATTGTATACCTTCAGCTTAGTAAGAGTAAAATGACTGAAACAGCTCTGAAACATCATTAAATGCTAAAGAAAATCTAAACTCACAAATACGATACAACAGGAACAATGAAACATTGTACTGCTAATAATTTCAACTACTCTTTTATTTAGTATTTTTATGATATATGTCATCTTCACATGTCAGGACACATGTGTGTCATGACAGTAAAATTTCTCCTGACCATGGTGGTGAAGTTGTCCAAAAGCATAACTTTCTATTCTTTAACAAAAGCAAACGTACCTGCTGCTTCCTCAACATGTTTTCCATGAAGAGAAAATCAGTAACGTCTCCAACACCTGGGCTTATAGCTAGAGAAATATCTGCATATAACAGACCAAGATGAGCTTTTTTTGGATCATTCTGGTTGCCAAGCAATATTCATAAATTTAATTTCCAATCTGCTCTCCTTTTATTAGTTTGGGTGTTATTAAATGAGATTGCTTCATCTTAATATAATACATTTCCAGGGCCTGAGAATGTGTCTTGGAGCTGATATTCAAATTCAATAACATGGCCTGTACTTAGTGCATGGCACTAATAAATGCCAATGTATGATGCATAGGACGACGGGGCTCAGCGTGGAAGTCACAGCAGGCCATAATATTGCTGTGAACATCCTTTGGAGGTGAGACTCGACTCTTCCTACCCCCATTGCTCATACACCTGGAGAAGCCCAGGTGACCTACATATAGGAAGTGCTGATGAGATGAGGGGAAGATGTTTAATATTCCCCCAGTATTTTATTGGCCAGATTCAACAAATCTCTGCGCAACATATACAGCTGTGATAAAGCACACAGGGAAAGACTATGCAAACCACAAGTTTGTTATTGACCTTTGATTCTCCCCATTGGATCCAGAGGAGACAGACCCACCTCTAAAGCGATATGTATACTCTTTTGTTTTGAGGAAAGATAAATATGAGACCATGTGGCTACAGTACAGTACCTGCAGAGTCCCACCACTTGACCTCTGCAAGGTTAAAACTCGATGCCGCTCCTTTTCTCCTGCTTTATCACGGGAACCTGACAACTGCTCTTGCAAAGGTTACAGCTTAGGAAGCTTAGCTGCAGCGGCAAGTGACCTTTATTTTTATTATGAATATTTCGATTTCATCATTATTATAGAACAAAATCTATGCATATGATCAGCACAGTGGATTTCTTTTTCATTAGTTGTGTAAAATCCGACTCAGTGAATGGAGGGGCAGCCGGGGCTGCCTGCCAGACTCAGTCCTCCCCACCCTCTCCGCTTCCTCCACTGGAGAGATCTGACAATTGGAATTAATATGCGAAGAGCTTTCTCTTTCCGTATGTTGGCTGAGGTTTTCCAGACAGCTTTATCAGAGGTAACATTATCAAGAGCTTTGCCGAGAGCTTCTTCATCATGCTCACATCCGAGCCTGCCCAACACTTGTCACTGTCAATCACAAGGTGATAATACACCGATGATTCTCTCATTTGGTTTAATAAAATCTCCAGGCTTATTTGAACTGCAGTCATTACAGCAAATAATTGCTGCACAGAGGTTTTAGCCAGGCCATAGCCTCAGGGATAAGGAAAGACTATTGCTATATGAAGGTTTTAGCTGATGTTTTTTTAAGCTTTACTCCTTAGTTGTTCATATTTCTAAACTGAATATTATATTTGAATCTAGATTTGGCATCCTTTATTCGAACTAACATTGTTATTATATATTATTTGGATGTGGAGTCATCTGTTTTCAGTTTTTTTATCTATTTGCTGTCGAGACAGGTCTCACCCGAGACTGCCAATCGTAATTTTTAACTGTCATTTAAACCGAATTGTAGATCTGAATAAGTGGGCCTAAAATTCTCTGAAGAAATGGACTTACGGAAAGGAACATATTTCATCTTAAATTTGAATTCTAGCCCCAGCTGCAGGTGAAAGCCTGGAATGTTTTGCTGAAACCACCACATATAAATCTTCAGAAAGGGAAAATCTGAGAGTAAAATGTTTCATTATATTATTGATGTTCTTGGCAAATATACAGCATGAAGAGATTTGATGGCAATGCTTCTTATTTAAATGTACAAGCTATATTTTCCTTATTATCCCCAGCTAAGTTGAAATATGTTGTGGCACCTGGCAGTACAGAGATTATAACTAATATTTTCAATCAGTTAAAATTGAATGCAAAGTCGGGGTGTTATTTGATTTTCTGAGGGACAAGCTAAAATAAAAAATCCCAGTTGTAAATGTAGCCAAGCCAAAATTTTCCAGTATATAAGCAAATCCAGCTCAAGCAGGTCACATATTCAATTAGGAAATCCAATCTGCAACTTTAATTACATTCATTAGTAAATTTGTTTGACCAAACAAGGTCACAGTAATTGATTAGATAAAGAATCAATGGCAAAGACAAAAACCTCATTACAGAAGCACTGGTGTGGATACTTGCACACTTGTTTGGGTCAGGCAGTTCATCTCAATGTCAATGAAGGCAAAGCAGGCATAAACTTATTTGTTTTGAGGTGGTCTTTGATTTGTATGTGTCAGAATAGTGATGGTGACCTTGCTTTGCTGGTTGCCCCGGTAAAGATGGCAGACTCTAATTACCTTTGTTAGTGAAGTGTACTTGGGACAGTATACGATCAGATAACAATACTGGAGTCAATCATTTGTATTTACTCAGAACTTGGACAATGTCATTTCTCCCAATTAGTGCAATCACCCATGCATTAAATTAGTTTTTTTTTCTCTCACCAGAAAACTAATTAGGGATAATTGTTAGGAAATCAATCAATCAACAGAATAAGTCGCCAATGGAGCGTGGTCAAAACTAAAGAAATGTGTGACACAGATGGTGTGGACACGTCTTAACCTCAGAGGACTTTGTTCGGTGCACTGAAACAATAGAATGACGACTATTTAGAGGTAAGTATGTTCATGTTTGTGTAAAGTATACTCAAAAACACTTCAAGCTGAGTCCACCACTTAAGGATTTTCTTTAATCAATGTGTTTCTGTAAAACAATAACATTTCATTATTTGGACTCAAAAGTCTATGTAAAAATATTTTGTATTTTAATCAAATTAATCCAACCGTTTTTATAAAATAGCTATTATACATCATGCGTGCAAAAGTCTCAAGCACAACTAATCTAGTTGGTTTATTGAAGTTTCGCTGACATCTATTTTTACAGTCAGCAGTCCAGAAAACACAGGAATCTGGCTGTCTCAAACATAAATAGAATGGACTTTATTCCAAACACCTGTAGGGTTCTGTGTCCTTATAACAAATTAAATATGTTTGGTTGTGAAGGAGGTCATCATACTTCACTTTTATTTTGCTCTGAACATTGTGTGATTTTATTCTGAGTGCAAATTATCTTGATGTGGATTCATATGGATATTTCTGGAGCAAGTTATTATTATTTTTTTCTCATTATAGAGACAATACATAAAAGCATTTTTAATTATATTTTTGTAACAGAATAGGGTCGCTCATGGTGGCACGTTGCTGCAGAAGTTGCTTCAATTATTATAAGCTTTTTACTTTTTTTTAATTTCACTTTGGGCATTAATAAATTATTTTTGAATTTAATTTAAAAAAACTGTCAATAATTAGCCAACCATTTAATCGGTATCTGTCTATCTCAATATTATATTGTCTTAATAAAGAGACTGATTAAATCGACGGACATTTAAACTTTGGAGATGGAGAAATAAGTCCCATCAATTTCACGCTAAATCAGGGGGCCAAGACATGTTCGTGTGTAGTATCAGAGCAACTGTGGGTAACAAGGAGGTAAATATTTATTAGGTTTATTAACCTTGGAAACTGTTCACATTAAGACGTAATTTGGTTATATCGAGAGTTTGATTGAAAGCCCTTTCTGGCGCTTCTGTTTCTCTTTAAAGACGTACACTGTTCTCATAAGTGAAAGACGTATCGGCGAATCAACTGCGCCAACGTTTTTCACTCAACCAATAAAAGCCCGAGTTCGTGCGACAGAAACGCCCTCTCAAAAGTTAGGTTGAACTCTGTTTTTTAGATGTCAGATGATTGAGTTAGCCAACAAAGCTAGCCGTAATGGTTCCTGGAGGCGAGCAGCTGTGCCGTTTCTGTCAAATATAACGTAGAGAACCAGTTAACATTTTCCTCCAAGGGGCTCTTGCAGATCTCCGATAAATATCGTGAGTTATAACGCCGAGCTTTCTTATGTACCGAAGTCAAGTTAGCAGGATGAATCTAGCTCTCGAGCTAAAGCTGCGCGTACTGCCAGATGCCAAGTGGACAGCCGATATCAAACGCCAAAACCTCACGAATCGACATCATTTTAGTCCAGATTTGTAGCCGTCGGGAGGAATGTGACTAGTTTACGCGACCAGAGACGGCTCCGTGGCGTCTGCTGACGGTGCCCGTCTACGCTCCGTAACTAACACGATACCTCGCTATGCTGTCACTAATATCCCGGTGTTTGCAGACTGCTGCTTATAATATCATTGCGCCCCAGCTTTGTGGCGTTTCCTCCGCCTTTTCTTTCTTTTACTTTAATGTTCACAACAGCAAAGTGACTGGGACACTTGATGGAGCTTATGTTGGCGTGAAGCTACGCGGACCCAAACAAGCCTCCGTTTTCATGACTTTGTGCTGTGTCGGGCCTCGGTGTTTACATATATATATATATATATATATGTTTTTAACTTTCGTTTGAAAAGGCCGGATGACATGAGCGTCAGCTAGATCCGTGCGAGCAGGTTCGTTGTCTGAACTCGGCCGCGGCGGTAAATCACTGAACGTGTCGTCCTTTCGTCACAGCGGCGGGCGGCCCATGATGTACCTGTTGTGATACCTCATCCGAGTGGACCAAAACTCTACACCTATGAATGACTGATGAGTCGCAACCCTTTCTGGAGCATGTCTGCCAGCACGAGTCGTAAGGTAAATGCACATTTGAAATGCTCCTTCGCCTCCTGTTGCCTTTGATAATGCTGATGAAGTTAGTACGCACTCTTTAAATGGCTTGCGATGGAAGTGTTTAATATAGAAACGTGGTCATATTTACATGTAATCCCCACCCTGACATTTAGTGTGCAAAACATTCGAGTTCAGCGAGCTAAACTTGATGCTTGTCACCTAAAACACCTGACACAAGTATTGAGGAATACAAGGAATGCCAATGGGGAATTTCAGTTGTCTGCTTAGCTCCTTAAATGTCTGTCACACTCAATCTCTGTGCCATATATATTTAATTTAAAATAAAGATTTCAATTCTAATGTTTGTTTGTTTTTTTTATTCTATTCAAAAACTAGTCTTCTGCCAATTAAGGGTAATTATAGCTAATGACCCTTCACATATCACATAGATATTATGTGATAGCAAGACTTATACTGTCAAATTCTTTTCAAGGATGATGATTGTTTCAAACCTCACGTTGCAACATGTAAACCCTGGTTTTAATGTTAGTTTAACTCATTTAAGCTTCCTGTTGAGGTGTGGTGGTGTTTTATTTCAAATTTGTGGGTTTGTTCAAGAGCCCATTCATTCATGTTACTGACATTGGTGAAATTCATGTGATCTTTAGTCCCAGATTTATTTATTTTTATGGCAGGTAATTGGAAAGTAACTTTCTTTCATTAAAGCTCAGTGGATCTAGATTTTTGGGACATTGGAAAGGGGCAAATGACTTGTATCGTGTGTGTGTGTGTGTTGTGACATTGTTTACTTTCTTGGTCATAGGAACATTTCTGTGGTCTGACACGCTACATCTGCTTCATTGAAAACATTCCTTGCATACTTCTAGTGATCATGAGCAGTGTTTGTAGTATTTGGACGGGTGGATCCTGCCCCCTACTGCTGCAACCTTAACATGTACAATGACATAATACAACAGCTCCTCTCAGCAGGAGAAAGACACAATCTTTGAAGGGGCTTGACATGTCTAGACTTGGCTTCTTGATAAACTGCTGACCAGATGGGCAGTGCACCCTGAGAGGTTCTTCACAGACCAGTTGTATATACTCTAAGATTAAGAGATGGCTTCTGTTCACAAGCCATTTCTCAAGATTCCCCTTCCATCTGTCATATGTGTTGTTTTTCTCTTTCTCTCTTTTTGGAAAGAGATTTTTCTTTTAAATTGGTTTTATGTGTTGTAATTCCTGTCATTTTTCCTGTGTTTTAACAGCAGAGACCTGATGTCGAGGAACAAAGTGGGCATGGGGAGCAGAGGACCAGCCCAGCCCGGCTTCCCTTTGGCAAGAAGCAGCTTCCACCCATTCCTAAAAATGCAGCCCCTATTACTAAACCCTCATCAATGGGCACTCCAGCTCATTCAGCTAATGGCACACACGCCTCCTATGGCCCCTTTTACTTGGAGTACTCCCTGCTGGCCGAGTTGTAAGTATTGGATCAGTATTAGTTTCTTAGGTCTGTTTGAAGTCCTTTGGCATTTGTTATGTTTTCTCCAATATGATGGTGACATGCATTTTTAAGGCAAACAGCTACAGTTTCTATTGAGACTATCCCTTTGTTTTCTTGCTTTATAAGGGATTTAGCTTTATTTATTCTATATAAACTGATTACGTTTTTACTTTGTGATCTGCAGCACACTAGTGATAAAGCAGAAACTACCAGGAATTTATGTTCAGCCATCCTACAAGTCTGCACTAAGTAAGCACACCTTCATGTTAATTTCATACATACAATGATTACAACTGGGACTGTACAAAGAATTCTGTTTTCAAAGTATCAGCATTATACTTTAAAATTAAGTTATGTAGATCACAATTTGTCCCTTGTGCATCATTGTTGTTACTACAATTACTATCACTATTGACCATATACATGTGTATGTATACAATAAATTTTTTTTTTTTTTTTTTTTTTTTTTCAGTCCATATATACAGATAAACGTATTTATTTTCTGTTGTGTTCAGCACATGTCATGTTAATGCACAAAAGTAAAGGCTCTGAATTTACAAATATCTCCCAATGTTTAGTGTGGTTTGGAGTCATATTCATCAGGCATGGTTTGTACCAGGATGGTGTCTTCAAATTCACTGTGTATATTCCTGACAACTATCCAGATGGAGAGTGTCCTGTAAGTTTCTCTTTTCTTGTTTTTTTTTTTTTTACCTACTTACTAATTTTGTTAAGTTCTTATCAATTTGAAAAGATCTTTTATTTTTTTCAACAGGGAAATGTATTTCTGTCCATTTGACTTATTTTATTTATTCATTATAGGCAGGGTTTAAAAATTCAGTTTTTTTTTTTTTTTTTTGTTTTTTTTTTAAACTGCTACCCAGTTCATTTTTATAAATGTTTGACCCTGGAAAATTACATAAAAGTAGAACTCTTAGCCACTAGCAATGTTTGTGGTGTAATTAGAGGAGATGCATTGATGTGTTCTCTGCATTTGACTCTGTTTCAGAAACTGGTATTTGACATGCCAGTCTTTCATCCACTTGTCGACCCTGTATCTGGAGAGCTTGATGTCAGAAGAGCTTTCACCAAATGGAGGTATGATGTGCCGGGAATCATCTAAATCTTTACAGTTTTTACTTTGCAGGTGGGGATCACTGGGATGTCCTTGACATCTGATTAAGCGTTATTGGTAATTGATTAATTCTGTCAGCTTCTCTTGTTTTTGATTTCCATTTGTAAAATAAACTAAATGGATCCTTTTTTAACTTGACTTTTTCAGAGAAGTTAGCTTAACTTGAATAAAATGTATTTAAATGAATAATAATACAAACATTATATAAATGACAGTCTGGATTAAAATGGTCGTAGGTGACAGTAGATGCAACAACAAAGCTAAAGCACAGTCTACCAATTATTGATTTGAAAAGAACAGAATTTACAAAAAAAAAAAAACTTGTGCCTTGACTCAAACTCCTTCAGGTTCGTTATCCTAATTCGGGTTTGGACAACCAAGTTTGGCTTTCAGGCACCGTGCTTCCTGTAGAGTGAACTCTGAACTAAGTGACACTGAGTGAAACAGAAGCTGATTCTTTTACCTACATCTAACTACTCCGTGTGGTTGGTATATTGTCTTTTTTTTTCAAGAATTTACCTAGTGCTGCTGATCAAAATGAAACATTGGCGCAAGTGTTAAATCACACGATAGCCTGACATTTTTGACTAAATAAAAATGATTTTTGACCACCATAGGAAGAGCTGCATAAATATAAGTAATCCCTTCAATGTTTTTTTTGCATGATCTCATTCCATAAATAATAATTTAATATTAAATGTATGGACAACTGGAATCTATTCCTGAGGCGCACCTCTCAGCTAGGGAAACGCTCTCGTGGGTTGACTGGCTCGAATTCGCATCGCAACACTCGCGCTACATAAACCAACCTGTAAGATCAAAGACGGTTACGCCAGAGCTGCAACATATTAGAAAAACGAGCAGTCTCGTAGCTGAAGATTGTGACGGATGATGATATAAGTAATTAACACTACCAGTCAAAGTTTGGACACATTTTCCCATTCAAATGAATAAAAAAGTGGTCCAAAGTTTGGACTGACTGGTAGTGTTTTCCACTGATATTGCCATGTAATGTTGTGTGTTTTTTCCTTCCCCTGTTTTGGGCAACATTGACATTCCACCTGTTGACTTTTGCCATAATGATACATTTTCAATATATTGTGCAGCTCTGTTACTAAAAATATAAAAGTATTTAAAAAAGGTTGAAAAGTCCAATATGCTGTAAATCAAAATCACATAGAATACTTGATAGGTTTCAGCACAACTACTGAGTATGAACCAGATGTAACTAACTGCTAACTTTGTGCTGTATTGATAATGTACAATATATTTGATACCTCAAGTTATCAAAGTGTTTCATAAAAAGGTTGAAAATTGGTTATGTGAAGCTTTTTTTTTTTTTTCCTCCCTCGATTTTAAAATCTAATCAAACCTTAATCTGTGTCCTTGTAGACGGAACCACAACCACATCTGGCAGGTCTTGATGTACGCACGTACAGTTTTTTACAAGATCAACACTGTGGAGCCACTAAATCCAGAGGCTGCTGTGCTGTGAGTTCCTGAACTCTTAGTTTTGTCTGTGCTCATGAAGTTGCATACTTAAATAAACATAATGTTGCCATTACTAATGTTGTGGCTGTTATGGTGTACTGTGCGAGTCTTGCAGCAAGCCAACATTGCTTTAGCGGTGAAACCCTGTTTCAGTTTTTATGTAGTGTGAATCAAGGAGAGAACAGCTCTTAGAGAAACAACCTTTTTGTCTTTGCTTTGGAAAGACTCTTTAGTTCTCCTTTCTCTTGCTCTCAGGTATGAAAAAGATGTGCAGCTGTTCAAAAGCAAAGTGGTTGATAGTGTGAAACTATGCAACAGTCATCTTTTTGACCAGCCCAAGATAGATGATCCCTATGCAATAAGGTTGGTGAACTGTCCCCGTTTCAGACAGTCCAGTGGTCACTACCACGTGAAACACGGAAATGGAAACAATAGTTGTCTTTCTTAATCTCTTTTCCTTTTTTGTTTTTAAAAAAAACCTTTGTTTCAGTTTTTCTCCATGGAACCCAGCTGTACATGAAGAAGCAAAAGAGAGGATGTTTGCCTACAAGGCAAGTTTCATGACACAAAAGAAGTATGACCTCTGCGGAGCGGTGAAATACTGCACAACTAATGCTTTGACCATATCTATTATGTAACATATATTTTTTTAATTTAATTTTTTTTTTTTAATTTCTCCCCTTTGTGTCCTTAGAGACGGCCTGAAGAACACCACAAGGGAACGCAGGTGTCGGGGTTGTCGTGGGTGAAGCCTGGATCCACCCAGCCCTTTAGCAAAGAGGACAATCCTCCCCAGAGCTGAGCCTGCACGCCTGCAGCAGCGGCCACGAGAGGGAGACGCAACCATCAGACTGCCATGCCACATGGCTCGCCTCAGCCGGTCATGTGAAGTGGATCCTTGAAACACTTGGGAGAACTTTATATTAGCTCTCCACTTCTTTGCTTAGCTTTAAAAGCTTTGTAGTCATCTCCTGATCTAGAGTAAGAGTTTGTATCATCTGAAAAATGACAATGACAAATGGATGTTTCTGCTACATCAGTACGGCTGTGATGCCATCAAGAGTTATTTTTATTTCTGGAGCCACACATGCATGGTAAGACGATGACCTCCTTTTGGATTGATTTCCAAAAGGAGGTAAATTGTGTGAGCAAAGCACTTAGGATTCCTGCAGTAAGGACGGTGGAGGATCAGAACCACCTGTGTCTGGCTTAGGACTGTTTGTTTTTCAGACGTGGAATGTTGTGGGTTTCAGCTGTATGAAGAAACATCTTATTACACCCTCTCTCAATACCCACTTAAAGTTAACAGGTTTTATATTTCTTATTGATCAATGATTTATTTTTATCTTCTGTTTAAACAATTTTACATAGTTCTAATATATATAGATAAATCAGACCAGGCAAGTATGATTTTAAATGCGCTGCGTAAGTAAGCTCAATTTGGTTTTTGCCTGAATTTTTTTTTTTTTTTTTTTAAATTTTGAATGCTTTATGTATCAGGTATTAAAGGTCTGTGTAAATATTCTACGCTGTGCAAAGGTTTGACTATGAATTCTACATCTGTATAGATACTTTGATTTTGTAAGTGAATGTCTTGCCCCTCCCCGTCGCGTATTTTGACATCATTTTATTTGAACTTTCAAGTATTGTTAGGACAAATATATTTTGATAAGTTATTCACTATTGTCTAAACGGCACAAATTTATTTTAGATATTCAACTTCAAATTTCCATTCCAGTACAATGCTGGTGGGTACCTGATGTCTTCCTTTGAGGAGGATCTGGCTTCCAAGTAAAATAGTTCATTATCCACTTTGATTATGCAACTATTGTTGGGATCCTGGATGCTTAAAATTGGCTGAGAATCGGTGCAGAAACGACTCTGTTAAATGAACAGAAAAGTGATGAAACCTGTCTCATCCTGACCAACAGTGTCACAGTTTGCAACACTGTCATTCAGGCTGTTGGCATCTTTTTAAGTGTGGGATGTGTTCTGTATGAAACGATTCTTTGTGCTGCAGAAATGGTGTGAGAATTAAATGCTTTATCCTGGAATCAATAAAAGGGTTTTAAAAAGCCTCTCTGTCGTATGCGTGTATGTACACACGAGTTGCTTTCAAATATCTCATCAATGACACTGATGCCTGAAGTAGAAACTTGCATCTGCACATCTACTGGATTATATTAAGAAATTGTCGTTATAAAATTGTCTGTTTCAAATCGAGTATTCCTGGACATGTGAGAAAGTGTAGAATTACGTGTTTATCAAAATGTCCAAGAATTCGTGGTCAGACCCCTACGCGTCCTCTGCAACGTTGGCGTGAGAACATCTTTGGAGTACTTCACCTGCTGGGCACCGTGTCGCTCCCGCGATCGGCCACTAGAGGTCGCCGCGCGCCCACGGTTCTGCCCGGCTCTCCCGCTCCTGTCACGTTCGCGTTGAAGACGGACTCGTGTCCATGTGCGAAAGTAAAAGGTCTCCTGATTGGCTGCGGCCGGGACGCGGCCATCTTATGCACTCTGTCAACACCGGGACTTTATATCCGAGTACGCGACTGAATCAGCTGCTCTCGGGAGCTGGTCGGGGCGCCCCCGTCCCTAAAGTCACAGCGCCGGGGGTCGCGCGTTCTTAACGCCTCGCGAACTGGTGGTACTTCGGCAAACTGTCGCTCGTCCAATCACAGAGGCAGTCACTAATATGCAAATACGGTGTTATCACAGTCACGTCAGCAGCAGCAGAGCCGCTGTGCCGCGGTCGCCAGCAGGAGTACAACTAACAACACAGCCACAACTTCGCCGACAAGCACTCTTGTCTACGTTGACGCCTGGTCTGTGCACAGTGTGGTTAGTTTCAGGTAAGCAAAGGAGACGGTTAATTTGCCGGTTTTATTGGAGCGATTTCGGGTGCGAAGGTTTTGTGTTTCATTCATGCTCAGACCTGTCAAATTTCGGACCGCCAGTTAGTGAAGGGTCGACTCGGCTATCTGATGACACTCCGCCTAGCCGAGTGTGAATCCTCCCGGTTGAAATAAAACTAATATGACTAATGAGTTGACAAACTTCAAAGGTTTTTTCCGATATATACGAGTAAAAGAAGACGTGTCATCAAAGTATGGGAGTTTTATCGTGCGAATAAAGATGCAAGTGGCCATAAAGTAGTCGTCGAAGGTTCTTCTTTGGTCATGGTGGTCCTGAACTGACAGCGACCAGCCGGGCTCAGTCGGAACCGCTTCTCAACGTAGACGCGCCGACTGCCGGCCGGACCGATGTGTCGATTACGTTCTTCGAAATGAAAGCGAAAGTCAGCGAAAGATGGCAAACTAGTTAATTATCGCGGACACCATCGCTGACAACCTCTCCATCCATCTCTTGCCTCCTCCCCCTCCCTCCCTCCGCCCGCCTGCGTCCTCGCCAGTGATAAACGTCACGACACCTTTCGGAGTCTAAAGTGAAGGTTTGACTCGGACCGCGTGTGGCCGTCTGGACACCCCCGAGGCCGGCAGTTTTTATTTATTTATTTTTTATTTTAATTGAAGGTAAGCGAAACACAAACCGTCGCGCGTGCGGTTTGTTTTTGCTTGAGGAGTAGTTGCGTGTGAAGTAGCGCAACACATAACCCAGACCTGGCTGGTTATCAAACGCCGGGCTCGCGGGAGATGAGGCCATTTCTACAGAAACACGAAGGATGCTGCTCGCTGGGGAGTGAAGCTCCCGTCTTATCTGTGGTCAAGATATACGCGGTGCCAACTTGGAGAGCAAACACATTTGGAAGTGTCCAAATTCAAATCCCCCCCCTTTTTTTTTTTTTTTTTAATGTAAACTAACTTACCAGTTTCACCCATGTCAGTTCTTTCAGATTTAATTGTTAGTCCTACAGTTGTGTTGTTTGAGGTTGTTTGTTTGTAGGCCATGCTCGAGTCGCGGCCTCTGGACGGTTTATATGGACATTTTTTGCGCGCGCGTGTGTTGATATTATGCTGGGGGTGCACGTGCCTGGCAGCTGCTAGTGACGTCATAATTATGAAGGAAACAGCTGGAGACCACCGGAAGAGGAGAAGGCGCTGCCTCGGACATGAGGCCCAGTCTGACCGATCAGGAGCTGCTTTCACCAGCGGGGTGGACAGTTTCTCAGGGCATGAACATATTCGTTTGTTACGATGTAGGTTTATTATTATTTTGTTAATCCAGCGCCCATGCTGTTTTTTTTTTTTCTTTACCTCAACTATTAACTTCTCTCAAGCTACGTCATAGTGTTGGTTTGATTGTAAGAAAAAGAAGAGAACCTGCAAAGTAAGCTCTGGAAATAATATTCAAAAATGTGTCTTGCTTTAGTTAAATCATTTATGGTCACTACTTAGAAAATAACAACTGTAGAGTTTGGAAGCAGCCCAGTAGTGTAAATCAGTAAGCATAGTTTTAATAAAATGAAAAATAACTCTTAAACCACTGAAAGATGGTGTGCTATTACGCAGTGGTTTAACACATCTCCTGGTTTTTCACATTATCAGTGTGAGACAGATCAGCTGTATATTACCGATGACAAGCGAGGAAAGAAGATTAACGAATTTAACATTTCGGCTTCATCGTAACTGTCACTACACCTCAATGTGACCAACCAAAGAGAAGTCTGGCATTGAGCTGAAGATACTGAAAACAGGAATGGCTTCATGCCTGTGTGAACAGATTTTTACTGGGACTCTGTAATTTGTGGGGAGAGTGACGTCTGGTCTGTTCATCTGCCAGTAAACTAGCAGGAAATGTACTGTTTAATTTATGATTCAGGTTTTAAATTCTTAGTAGGTAAATTCCCTTTTATTATATTTTAAATGTGGCAGAGAGGTGTAACGGGTAAGAGTTAAAGTAACTAGAATCAGGTGTAAATTATTTATTTAAATGAGTATGTTAAGGTTGTTAAACACTGAAAACAATGTAATTCTAGTGAAAATAAAGTGCCTGGTAGATATGCATCCCTGTTTTTATTACTCTGGCCACCAAAAGTTATCTTCATACCCGACTATTCAAGATGAAAGCTTTTCTGTAAAAGTTTTGATGCTGGTTTGGATTGTTTTTAAGTCTTAGGTCCATTCAGACACTAGATACATACAACTAAATGGGTTCAATAATGTGTGAAAGCAATGGCATTCAGACGTTCCTGACATCTATGCTACCCAGGATTGAATAGTTCATAAGGTATTGATGCACTATGGTTAAATAGCAGTGCAACGTGATTTATTTTTCTTTTTTTTTAAGTTACTTGTAAATGCTCCACCTTCACTGCTGTTTGTCAGATGAGAAGTTGCACCACCACACAAAACGTTGCCTTTATAGAGTTAAAGTTTTCTTTTAGCATCCCTGTTTGACATGAATAAAAAAAATCATATTGAGCCCCCAAGCAGAATGCA
Source organism: Xenentodon cancila (assembly GCA_014839995.1). Taxonomy (NCBI): domain Eukaryota; kingdom Metazoa; phylum Chordata; class Actinopteri; order Beloniformes; family Belonidae; genus Xenentodon; species Xenentodon cancila. The sequence continues at coordinate 25,760,558 of CM026197.1, forward strand.
GTAAATGAATCGGAGAATTTAAACTACTGAAATATGATCAGATATAGATATAAGGAGAAACTGCAAATCAAAAGTTGTTGAGCAGTTTTCCTTTTTGTTTCTTCAGTTCAGACACGGTTTAAAAATGACAAGGTACTGCAGCTAATCATCGTAGGGAGACGCATGGAGGAGGAAATGTGGCCAGTGCTGCTACTTATTTATTCATTAGTATTATTTGTTTGATTTAAAAACTGTTCATTAGGCAATTTGAGCCATTTTTGTTGAGAGTTGTCTGATTATGTGACTGGTGGAGTACAGATTAGATCTTCCTTGAGAGTGATACATATGTTACTACCGGGGACTGAGTAACCTTTATGTCCCATCACTCAGGAGAAAAAATAAAACTTTCCTTGAATAACAGTTCTATCGATAGTGTCAGTAAATGAATCATTGCACTGTCCATACCTTTTTTTTTTTTTACATTTTTACTTTCTACTGAGCGTCTCCACCATGTTTTGGTGTCAGTTATGCTCCGTTGCATCCTCAGGACACGCTCCTACACCGAGTAGACGGCAAAGAGGCAGTGTCACTGCAGCATGATGTGTTGCATGAGGAAAAAACTCTTGACATTATACGTCACTTGATAAACTGAGCAGTCCCATGAAATTGTCAAGTTTGGCAAGTTTATTTTCTGTTTTTGTCTGAATAAAGCCACGAGGAATGAGAACACAAAAGTGTGCAAGTGTGTAAATGACACAGTGGCATCACTTTAACAGATTGATGAAGCTATTAAAGTCACATATCTTATGTCTGAGTTGAAAATGATTGATGAAAGATAAACACAGCGCTGATTAATTTAACCAGCAGCGTTCTTTTCTCTGCAGACTTTCTGGACAGGCAGTCATTAAGAGTTATTAATCATTATAGTTTTGAAGGCCTGCTCTGTGTTAGTGTATTTACTTTGGGTCACTTGGTTTCCTCACTAAATATATGCAGTTTACTGGCAAATCTGGATTTGCCGGTGTGTGAATGTGATGCATATTTGTCCTAGAATGAGAGCCGTGACTGACTGAAGTTACCCATCTTTAGCTCAATGTCAGCTCAGACAGCTCCTGTAGACCACAACATTTGATAATTGTTGGTGGATATTTAATAGATAATGTGAACTGGAAAATATGAAGTGAAAATAGATGCAGTGGATTGTAGGTATTATTAATTTTGGGGGGTAGGGGTGATTTACCTTTTTAACTCCAGATCATTTGGGGATGACATCCATGACTAGTTTGGGGGTGCTGATTCAGTATGCTGTAGGCGCAAGAAGACACCGTTCTTCTCATTCATTGCAGCCATTGCACTGTCTGCAACGACAAACAGAAACACAGCAGTCATCAAAGCTCCTTCACTGATGATCTTGTTGATCTTATTTGTTTTTTTTTTCTTCTTTGCTGTCTTCTTTTGGTGTACTACTGCCACCATGTACTAGGGACTGATTGTTTGCCAAGTCAGTGGACGCTACAAGGTCCATCACTGTAATTGAGACACAGTAGCTGAAAGAACAAATGAGGAGATGGACCCTGTTACGTTTCCATCCTCCTAGGTTTTATCCTGGACTCCCAATGATGGAAACCTGCCTTATGGGCACGATTCTAGGAACTTAGGCCACTACTTCTAAGACTTGCAAGAAGAGGACATGTCCATACAATGTTGTCCATACAATTAAAGCAGCAAATATAGTGCACTGTTTACATTCAGTGGAGCCGTTTATGTATCTTTTGGTGTCATGCCATGTGTTGTTAACAGTCCCGTGATATCAGACAAAGCACATTGTTGAGCACTTCACTGGTATTTATGCATGGCAGTGTTTGCATTGGAGTCATCCAGCTGTGATGTCCTCACTGATTTCTAAAAGGCCTGTGATGTGCTGACTGTTTAACAAGAACTGTTCACACAATCAAACACAGAGAGGATGCATACACCTCCCCCACTGGTCAGCAACAACACCTGAAGAAGCACACAATGAATGAGGAGTGGCTAAACAACAACTGCTTACTGCCATAATTTTACAATCATTGCTTAAAGTGAGTGTTGTCAAAGTTAAGGTGTTCATGCATTAACGCAAATTCTGTTTATCGCCACTATTTTGTTTTATATAAGATTAACACACACACATGTCAGGAAATACAACCCTCGGTCCAACCCGTAGTTTGGAGTAAGTACAGGGGGTGCAGCTGTAATAGACTGTAAAATACAGTGCGCTCGATCGATCATGTGACCCGTTGGTTTTGGAAGACCGGTTTTAAAGCCCGTTTTTTTTGTACAGGGCGCAGCCATGTTGCTCAGCAAGCCAGCGGGAACACGCCCACTGCGTGTCATCAAAATCAGCTTTGCTCCCAGCTCCTTTTGCTCCCATCGACTCAATGGCAAAATCAAAACTGACTGTAGCATTTATCCGACGCTGGGTTAATATAAACGCGGTAGCGTGATGATTAGAAATAAGGACGTAATAACAGCTAGCGATTGGCTGAGGCGACTGCTAATCAATCATATTAAAAGTACATTGTTTGATATAAACGCATGGTACAGAAAATGAGCCTCAATCTGGAAGTGAGATGGTTGGTGCTTGGAACGTGCCCACCTTGTGTCAGTCAGAAGCCCCTGTTCACGGTGGCGGATACCCCATGTTTAACACCCAAATCTAGCGTGTCGCCTGTCCTCTTTACATTAACTGACACAGGGTCTGTTGAGCAGGTCCTGCCAATAACTCGCCTCCAAGGGTATGTTTATTTGAGGGTTAGGCCTAATGTAAATAGAAGTGATGTGCGATGGTGGGTCACGGGTGGGATTTGTTAATGACAAGGCCAGGATATCTGCTAGCCCCTCATCCTCAGAGCCGTGGACGTCATAAATCGGCACATTACAGAACTGTAATCTGCAACTGGCTGCGAAAGTGACAGACCGTGTCTTTGCAAGACACGAAACTCAGGTCATTAACAAACTGAAGAGCCTCAGAAATAAGTTGTTTGAAGTGGAGCAACCACCCGCTCTATCTCCTGCATCCAGGCAGCTCTTCTGATGTTGGTGGAGCCAGTGAGGCCGACCAAACAGACAGCGGGCCACACGTTACGTAGTAGTACTAGTACTAGTCTTCTCTCTCCTCAGTCGGTTTCAGACACTGGGGAGGAAAAAATACACCTTGTATTTACACTGCCCAGCACGCGTTAAACATGCATTCATCTTCAAGGGATAAGAATGGGATAAAAACTAAAGCACCAAAAGTTAGCTGTAGTTACCAGCTCTTCCAACCGATCAACGTCTGAGAAGCTGCAGAGCTGCTGGCGCACGTTTAAGTGGAATATCCCCCTTTACATGTTGTTGGTAGGGAAATCAGACTACCGCTGGGTTAGTATAAACTGGCCATTGGCTGAGACAAATGTCAATCAAAATGTATCTTTTTATATAAATTCACCTGAAAATGAAACCCCTCAAAGTTTCCATGGATGTGAAATTTTAAAACGTACAAATCAAAGCATTTTTTTTTAACCAGGCTGTAACTATGTTTATTAAAAAACTGCTTAAAAATTAGGCGATATTTTCAACATCATGCAATTTTTAGTAAAATATATTTTTTAAGATAAATAAAATTTGAAAGAAAAATTATTTGTGCATTGAACTGCGACTTTACTTTGAAAATCTTGTGATTAATTGTGATTTATAGAAATGTAATCAATGGACGGCCCTACTTACAACACGGATAAAAAAAAAAAGTTTCCTAATAATTAAAGCTACGTTGATATTAAAAGCAGCATGGCTTTTATTTTGTTAGAAAGCACTCACCTGTTGACTGTAATGTCGCATTTGACTCCACACAGATGTCATTCTTTACATTGGAAGCCCCCGCTCTTGACTTACTGCTGAAACCACAAACGCATGCTTTCATCACATCTTCATGCATGTCATGTTTTTGTTCCATCAACCCATTTAGCTGTTAAATGTGCTTAAAGCTCAGCAGAACACAATTTACGTTTTATTATTCAGAGGAAGTACTGATAACTGGACACTGGTATTTCCCTTTACACAGGGATTTCCTAGCTGTACACTGCATACTGCTCAGACAGTGTAGTTTGTACTCCACACTTATACAGCGCTCGTCATTAGACATGAGGTTGTACACGAGCGCTATACAGCCATACTCATGTGAAAGCTAGTTGCATAAATGTTTTCATACCTGAATTGGCTGTAAGCAAGATTGTTTAAATCTAGCCTGATTTTTAATACAAGAAGAGGGGCATCCACTTTCTCTACTTTTAATGCACACTCTCATCAGCTGTTAAATCTTGTGGATGAAATCATCATCAAAGTGGGGCCTCTATGGTCCACTGAAACCTATCTGAAGGCACTATGAGCGAATCCTGGACAGGTTTCTAGTGGATGAGATTATATATTTTATATATGCTCAAGCAAAAGCTAAGACTGTTTTCTGTTGTTTGAAATTACTGTAGTCGACTGTTTACATGCAAACCAGACTTAAAATGGGAGAAATTTAAAAAAAATTAAAGGAAGACGTGGAAGTCTGTGGTATATGTTGAAGAAATATGTTTTTTGTTTTAAAAGTTCTGCTAAACTAGGTTGTTGGGACATTTTCCGCTGGATGGGAACATGTACTATAACGGCTCAAGTATATCACATTTGTTGTCTGTTTGAGGAGGTCTGCTGGCAACTAAGAGTTCTTTTAAAGACAAATTTAACTACATTTTGAACGTGCACAGGAGACACCAGCAACTATGTGACTGATAATTAATGTCGGCTGATTATTTCAGGCTCCTCTTGATTATTTGCGTATTGCTGCATACAAGGAATGAAAGCTGTCACATTTGCTTTGCAGACATCATTTATAGTGTAGAAAAAATATATTTCACTTAAGGAAATTTAAGACAAATTTGTTCTTTGTCCTGCTGTCTGCTGATTTACTTTTTAATGAAGTTTACTTTTCATCCACATTTTCTGCTTTTATTTATAGCTGTGAGCATTTCTAAAAATTCAAAAATGCCCTGACTACTAGTATAGAATACGTTTTTCTCATCCTACAGAATATGCAGACATAACAGATACCTCAACATTAAAACGACTGCCATATGAACTCAGCTGTTTTATTTGTCTTTTCTATGTCTCAGACAATGTAACAGTGGATCTCATTATGCAGTGGAAGAAAAATGTGTTTGCAGCAAGTGAATAATCAGTTCTCAAAATTATAATTGGGGAAATTGATCAGCATACAGATAGTTTTTTTTTTTTTTTTAATTCAAGGATCAAATTGGCATAGCAAAAACTCTTAGAACATCTTGTGCCTCTCGGTATGCAGTCGTTAGGGGACCACGGGTACTCTTAACAGCTTCATAGGTGCCAAAAGCCCCATTGATTCGTAATAATAATGAAAATTGGTCATGTTGTTCCTTTTGCCATCAGAATTAAAGGAAAAGTGTACAAGATGGAAGTAATGCTGTATGTTTTAGGTACTGCCACTGAGGAAAAGACAAGAGGAAGTTGGAAGAAGCAGAGGTTAAATTAAAAAAAAAAAGTCCTTTTTCAGAGTGACGAGAATGGATAGGATCAGGAATGCACACATCAGCGAGACGGCACATATTGGATGTTTTAGAGAGAACGTCAGAAACCAGACTGAGATGGTTGGGACATGTACAGAGCAGGGACAGCGACGGTTTCAGTAGAAGGATGATGAGGTTAGAACTGCCAGGCTTAGAGGAAGACCAGTGAGGAGATTGAGGCTGGTTAGTGGAGGGGGATGATTTACTGTGGTGACCCCTGAAGGCAACAGTTAAAGGAAGTAGTTAGTATACCACAGGTGAACTGCTGTAGCGACACAAATTGCTGAAAGGCTTTTTTTTTTTTTTTTTTTTTCTGTTACTGTGCACGCGTCATATGCACAGCGTTTATGTATTTATTTGATGGATGACACAGTCACTGTTCAAGTTTTTACTAACTAAGTCTTTACTACCAAAGAAAGGGTTTTATACCGTAACGTTTGGGACATGAATGCTTTAAACGCCGTCACCCTGCTGAGCGTGCCCAGTGTTTGATGCTACAGTGACACCAGCGTCTGCGGCCTCTGCTATTTTTCCATGTTGATAGCTAAAATATGCAGGTAATTACATTTCTGTTCTTTCAGTGGAGTACTAAAAGATTATTGTAATAGTCTAAAATCATAGCAGCAGGTTAGAAGATATTGTTTTGTTGTTGCTGCCGTCTTGGCCAGGTCTCTCTTGTAAAAGAGGTTTTTAATGTCAATGAGGCTTCTTACCTGGATAAATGAAGGATGATGATGATGATGCATGTCATGTTGCTACACGTGTCTTTGAGACTGCTCCCAGTACCAATAACACTATTTGAAGCAAGAGTCATGTGCAGAGCATCAATACAGAGCAGATGTAAAACCATGCCAGAGCCCAGAAGTGGAAGGTTCAATTCTTCAGTAATTAATGGGTTAATCCATGGCCAAGCACCCAGCTTTTAAATATGGTTTTAGCCAGCTTGCATGATTATGCAGCGCATTCAGAAGGTTGACATGCACAGGCACAGAAAGTCAAGCTATGATTATAGCTTAATTGGGCCAATTGGACTACCACCCTAGTCCTTGTATACAAAAGGAAAAAACTTGTTTTTTGACCAAAGTATGTTCCAGTCCATAATGAGCGTGTTTCCACTAGCGGGATTTCTTGGTCGTTGGCGGGTGTCTCCATTACCAGGAGCCGGCCTGTGGAAGTGGCTTTCAGGAACCTTTATGGGGCGAAAAACGTTCCTGTAGTAGAAGAGGTACTCGGGTTGGCCAACAAGAACCTCATGGTGGGGGGTCTCTGCTAATCAGGATTTGTAAAATACATTCAGCACTCTCACATTAACGTTAATCATGTGTACTTCACAACTCATTTGAACCATTTGGACCAGAGACATTTTTCTACGAGTACATTTGATAACATTGGAAGTTACAAGAAAAAAATGATAGATGGACCAGCAAATTGGTTCTGGTCTTGTTTGCTTATTACGCCAATGTAGAGGTCTGACTGGGGAGTTTGTTTCAATTTCCATCGCTACAACCATGGTGAATGTTTAAAAAAAACAAAAAAAAACAACAAAGATGCAAGTAGTTGTTCACGTGTTTCTTCTTATTTTCTTGTATGCTGCTGGCCATTTGCAAACAGCAAATAAATGCAGATGACCACGACCACGTGGTCGGCTGTGTTTTTATTTTTTTCAGTCACAGGTTCTTGTGTGGCGCTGCAGATTAATAGAGACACGCCGACTAAAGGGGCTGAGTAGATGGTCGGTACCGTTCCTGTCTGCTGTGTTTACCCAGAACTCCTGCTAGTGGAAACGCTCCTAATAATAGGCCACGATATTCCCTGTCTCATCTTGATAGTACTGGGAATTTTCTGGTTGACCTACTAAATCACAGACCAAAAAATTGATAAATTAGTTGGTGGCCAATTGATACCATGTCTGTTGGTGAACTGGATGGTTTTCAGTCCTTAACTTTTTGTACATATTGTATGCTTTAACTTTTTTTTTTTTTTTTTTTTTTTTTTTTTTAATGAGATGCTAATTTTATGTTATGGCATATGTTGGTACTTCACGGTCAAAGCCTGTGGCAGGAACTGGGAAATCCAGAGCACCATAGCCAGTTATGTTAATTCAGCTCTGAGAATGTTTGTTTATTTTAACATTGTGTAATCTTGGTTACTATGGAAATACTCAGAATAAGGTTAAATGCTTTAAAAGCAGTTTTTAATGTATATCTGTTGTATCTTAGTATGATAATATACCACTCCACAGTGTTCATCCAACTGATCAAACCTTTTTAACTTTTCCCTTAGTCACTTGTCATTGTTTTTGCTGACTGAATTCTACTGAATTCTACAATTCTCTGCCCTGCCTAACGCATTTTCTTACCCTCACTTTTAACTAGGTACCCAGTTAACCAAAGTTAGCAGAATGTTGTCCAGAAATTGATGTTTTCAATTTCACCTCATTTGGTAGCTGTTGAGGTGAAAACTCCTCTCAACGTTTGTGTTCAGGTAATTTATCCGATGATGTCTGACCTCGGACGGAAAGCTTCTTTCATCTTTTGCTTGTCTGTGGTTGCAGAACACATGTGTATGTGTGCACAGCACATGCATGTGTGTGCTCAGAGGGCTTGTTCAGCCTCTGTCCTTTGCTGTTGAAATTCTATCAGCTGTCTGCACCTCCCACACATTCTGCAGTAGCAGGGCAGGCAGGCAGCTTCAATGGTTGCGGAGGTGGGGGGTTGAGGTGCGCGCGCGCGCGTGTGTGTGTGTGTGTGTGTGTGTGTGTGTGTGTGTGTGTGTGTGTGGAGACAAGGGGTGGGGGTACAGGAAGAGGCACCTGCTGGTTGGCGGTTGGTTTGCACCAGCTGCTTTGCTGAACACATGAAAGGCAGTGCTGATAGATTACTGACAAAACCGAATTTCTCAAAAATATACAGAAAATAGTTGATAAATTATCACATAATCTCAGACTGCAAATGATTTATGCTGTTTGAATTTGGTGAGTTCTGATCTTTGTCATTTATAAGCTGAACTGATATTTAACTTGACCATTACTTACTGTAGTAAGGCAGCTTTCTCATTTCTCTTTTCTTTTTTTTCCTTCTCTTTACTTTTCTGCAGGCACACGATAATGGACATGCTGTAGTTGTTTAGGCAGGCTCATTGGGAACAGCGTGTGTCCAGTGGTGCTCCCAAGGTCCCTGCCACCCTCCGGTCTCTGCCATGGATTTCTTTGATGACCCCAACCTCTTTGTGGGAGGTTTGGAGGGACTGGACGAAGATGGCTTCGCTTCAGCGCCATCGCTTGTGGATGAGCTTAACCTCGGTGCTGACTTTGAACCCCTCCAAATGGAGGCAATTGCCCCGGGGAAGCATCATCAAGACATGATGACACCAGTCTCTATCCAACAAGCGTTGCCCAGTTATAGTCAGCCGCTGGGTCATTACGTTGCTGTTAAAGCAGAGAATCCTACAGGACAGGTGTTTTCTGGTTCTCGGAGCATTAGTTGTGGCATGATTGCAGAGCAACATGGCCAGCACCACAGTGCCGCCATTAGTCAAGTGTCTCAGTCCAATGGGCTGTTCTGTAATAGTAGCAGTCCAATGTGGGGCAACCAAGACCAGAATGGAAATGTGTTCCACCCCATATCTCAACAGCACCAACATCAGCAACAACAGCTTTGTCATCAGCAACTGCACAACCAGCAACTTCGTGCCAGGCAGCACACACAGCAGCAAAACCACTCTTATCATCATCAACGAGAGGAGCAGCAGCACAGAATGCGACAGCAGCAGCTGCAACAACAGCAAAATCAACAGCAACAGCTGTTAAACCAGCACCAACAAATTAGCACACAGACTGTTTCTCTGCTGCAACAGCAGCATCACAACTTCCCTTTTCACCAGGGAGGTCATTCCAGCCGCCAACAGCAAATGCATCATTCTCAACCGCAGATGCAGCACCAAATAACTATGAGTGAATCACAGTTTCATTCGAGGGTTATTCCAAGGAAGGCTTACTTGGAAAGTCAGAATGCTTCTCTGGGTGGATCTTCCTTACAAGCGCAGCAGCAGCACCAGGGTAGTTACCAGTTGGCCAGGAGAGGTCAAGCCTTTCCCAGATCAGGTTTAGAAGATTCTAGCCTGTCATTCTCTGCACATTCATCATCTATAGTTCACTCCCTGCCCACATGCTCTGTCGGTTCTGCTAATGCATACCAACCAGCTCAGTATCCCACCTACCCTGGAGAGGCAGAAATACCCAGTCTGACTCAGCAGTCTTTATCCTCAGCCTCAGTATCTAGGCCCACCACCACTCAACCACTCAAGTCTGAGCTGTCAGGGACAGCATGCCAGTTTCAGTCACCCGCACTTATGAGTCAGCTGCCTACTAGAACAACAGTTAACCAGGCAGAACAGTGTCCCTACCAGGCCCTACATTCTGGGAAAACCCATGGAAACTGCAAGTCATCTGAGATGTTTGGAGAATCAATGAATTGTTATCCTAGCATAGCAAGCCACCTGCCCTCTGAGCAGCCTCAGAGCTGCGGGGCCATCAGCACTAATGGATACCAAGCTTTGGGAGACACTCTACTGCCATCAGAAGCCCAGCATGAAGATTTGGAGGGCTTGGAACCTACTGACCTTTTACCTGACCTACTCCCCCAGCTGGAAGATGCTTTCAGGCAACAGGAAGAAGCCAACTATTCCTGGGTTGATTCCAGCCAGGAGAAGGGATATGAGAACAACACACCAACATCCTTTGACTGCAAGGAAGAAAAGGTAATGCGTTTGATTGCTTTTAAAGAATCTGCATGTAGCTGTCCTGATGTGCAAAGGTTACATAATACCTGTGCAACCTTTGCACTTTGTTTTTTACTCTTATTTTTTAGTGGATTTACATTTGTTTTACTAATCAAGATGATCTGTTTGCTTTTGAGAGAATTTGTGTTCTCCCTTGTATATCATGGCACAGATACCACTTACTTATATAATGTTTAACTATCCAAGGTAGAAAATGTTCTACTAGGAAACCTGCAATCAGCAGTGGAGTGGGGGAAGGTGGTTGTTAGGCTGTACATCAGGCAATTTGAAAGCCTTCTGAAAATGATAATGGTTAGTCCAGCTTGGCCTGTCTATCTGCCCAGTGCGCCGACAGCAGGTCAGGCCTGATTAGGCTAAGAGTGGCAGGAGTGTCTTCAGGACTTAGCTGTAAGCGTACTTAAGGCTATATCAAGATGTGGGTCAGGGCAAGCCAGAGGCACTTGAACACTGCCTTGCTGGAGTGTGGGGGAGGTTGCACGTTGTTGTGGTAGCTGCCGCGGTTTCTGTGTGTCTCTGCGAGAGTGCATGTGCACATGTGAGAGAGCAAGCAATAGGGAAAGAGCTTGGTGTAGGAAAGTAGTTAGCACTTGAGAGGGGGGAAGGGGTTCGAGGAGGGAGACGGCAGTAGCTCATGGAAAAAAGAGAGCTTAGGAAAGGAAGGGAGGGAAAGAGACAGTTAGGAAGAGCATGAGAGGGAGAATAGAGGTGGAGGGGGAGGTTGAGAGAATGCATTAACTGGCTGTAACAGGCTTCAGGCGGTTCCTGGACCTTAGTTGGCTGGTAACAGCATCCACGCAGCTTCCCGGTCTATGAGTGACACATGACCAGATGCGCATGCTGCAGACATTTCATCATGGTGTGGAGACTTAAAAAAGGACATTAGGATTTTAACGCATTACTTTGGTCCATTTTGTTGATGACGTTCATGTTCAAAATAATTACTTCTTTTGTTTGTTTTTTTTTTTTTAACCAAAAGGGTCAAACTTTTAAGGAAAACTAGGCGTGAATGTGTCAGAAAATGTGAACTGCCCTCAGAAGTGCTTTTCTCAGTCCTCCATAAAATAGATTTTTACCGACAACACACAAGTTTTGTTTAACGTTCTATTACCAACTTCATCTCGGCTGTGTCTGCACTTACATAATTGTGTGGTAAACACACAAATGGCTACAACTTCACAGCACCACTTTAATCTGTCTAAACAATGCCTCTAATTTAAGCAGACCCTAAATGTTCACCTACACCTGAAAGAAGATCTATGCGCCAGAGCCAAAACACTATTGTTTAAAAAAAAAAAAAAAAAGATAGGAACACCATATTTTGAGTACGTTGACTTACAAGCAGGCAACAACAAAACCAGTGGTCTGTCTACACCGGAGTTCATCCATAGTGGCCATTTGCTCATTTGCAAAGGTCCTTGATTGAAATGGGGCCATGAGCCATATGAACGAGCTTCTCCTCGCTGTGTCAACATCCAGCACTGTGTTGGTGCTTACAGGCTGACTGTGCTATTCATGTGCACTGATGTGTGAAGAGCCTGCTGATGGTGTGTTTGCTGAACAGGCAAGGCATCAGGGGATTGCAGACCACTCTTCACTCCCCCGTAGTGAATGTGGCTAATTAGGGTTTCCAGTGGTTGTAATGGTCAGCTGCAGACATGAGAACTCAAGGCTCAAGACTGAATAGTTGTCATAGATTTATTTATTCAGAGGTTTAAGTTTAAAAAAAATATTGGGTCTTTTTGCAGGGGATTGTAATGCAAATTAGCAATATGTGCTAAGAGCTGCAGTTTGAGACTTTATTCATTTATGAGCTTTTAGGCTTTTCAGACTTGCATAAAGTAGTCAAGTGTTACCTCTGTGTGCTTGAAGCTGGTGTTTTAAGGTTGCATGTTCTCATGCCAGTCTGCAGGCGGTCTCTACTCTGTTTCTGGTCAGGAGCTCGGATAGGAAAAGCAACGTCTTTCCAAACTCTGTAAATGTTAAAGGGATTGTGAAATTTAATGTGTGTGCTCTTTCTTGTGATGATTTTTCAGTAACACTACAATAGGTCCTCCTCATTAATTTCAGGTCTTTAGTTCAGTATGTGTGTGTTGTTAAGTTTATCAGTTGAATTTTAGATGAGGTTGGCATACTGGTGCAGTGGTTTACACTGTGACCTTCCAGCAAGACGTTCCCTGCTATGGCTGACCGATTTTCAGAAATAAATAAAGGTGAATCTAGAAATAGTTTTCATGTTTCCTATCTTCTATTTTTCTTTCAACAAACAATATAATAGGATCAATGCAGTATTTAAGTTTGTTTTATCTTGGAGATCATGCTAGGATTAAATTTGATTACCCTCAAATAAAATGTTTTCTTTCAGACTTTATGAATAAAACAGTTGTCATGCTTTGTAAAAAGTGCTGCCAAACTAGCATCATCTAAACGTTAATAAGGCATTTGGTAATAAACCACACTAGTTAAAGTGCAAGTTTCATAAACCAAAGCAACTCTGTGGCGTCGCTGCTTCGTAGGTAGTAGGGCTGGACCCAGATGCCATGATGCGGATATATGCTCATTAAGTGGACAGTCTGTTCTCAGTTTAGGTTTCTAGATTTTTATTTTTAGTATTTTTTTTACTTTTGCAAACAGACGGTTGCAATGCTCTCGCTCGCTGGCAATCATGAAAGTCACCAGCAGTAATGCTTCTGTTAATTTTAGCTGTTAAGAGGATGCCACCGTACCACATACCTTAGTTGTGTTGCACACTTTAAACTGGTGACAAGTTGGCAAAAAAAGGTCTTCACCTTTTACATTTATTCTTAGAAAAGATTTTTTTTCACTTTTTTTTTTTTTTAACCTGTCGCACTCCTTGGTTGGTCTTGCACACACTAATCACTCGTTCACTCGTTCGTCATGCTCCTCTCCAGACTGAGAGCGTGTGACCCAGCATCAGGGGTGCGTGTGTGTGGACCTCCCTCATTTGATGTTGTGCGTGTGAACCATACTCGTTTGGTAACACATGTGTGGGCAACGTTTGATCAGTCACGTGCACGTGGACCTCCCTCATTTGGTAAACGACCCCACCTATTGCACTTTTGAAACACTACTCGTGAACTAAATAGTCCATCCATTATAAATACCCACTTTTCCGGGTCACAGGGGTCTGCTGGAGCCTTTCACAGCTGTCTTTAATTGAAAGGCAGGAATACGCCCGGGACAGATCACCAGTCCATTGAAGGGCCACACAGAAAGCAACAACTTAACACACTCACAAGATGAATTTCCATTACACTTTTTTGGAAAACAGAAGCGACAATTCTGAAATTGTAACAAGGTACCACTATGGAAGGGGGGGGGTTGTTATTTTTTCCCATTGAACAGCATTTTGTGAATAAGTGTAATTCCTGTGAAATGTTGTCCCACAATACTTTATTTATGAGCCTTACTCCTAGGATCTCATCCTGTGGAGCTCGACTGCAAAGGAGATGGACAAAAACGGCTTTAGATTTGTAAAACTTATTGCGACTTCCACTACGGCTGTTGCAAACGTAGTTAACAGAAGACGAAGGCAGTGGATGATCATTGAAATGGTCATATGATTTGGTCCTATGACCAGCTATGTCACATCCAGGGATGCAAATGCAAAAAAAAGTGTTTCCATTACACTTTTGCACTTAACTGGACTATCAACTATCAACACATCTGAAAAACCTCCCGATGAAAGAGTAAAAAGGTTTTTCTTTTGATGTTTGACAGGGTTTTATTTTGTTTGTTTTAGGTGTTTCCATTTAAGGCTTCTTCTTTTTTTTTTTTTTTGCAATATTTAGGTTTTCCGCACTTCTAGTAGTAATGAAAACTTACTAACAGTAACGCCTATGGTGAATTTAATGGGACCAGTCAGTAAGGCAAGGAAACTTTTATATAGCTGTATATAGTTGTATAGCACAACTCAACAAAAAGGTGATTCAGTGCTTTACAGAGACATTAAAACATCACATAGCAGAAAAAAACATGATTTAAAGTTCGTAATCCTGTTTTGCAACTCGTACAGTTTCGTTTTTGATTCATTCCAGACATGTCAAAACCATTGTTGTAAAACATGAACGTCAACACTAGTATGGGTCTATAAAAAAATATACATACACATTTAAACATACATAGAACCTCTTGAAAATTAATCTATATAATTAAATGGATCTGTTATAAATTTATGTACACAAATCTATTAAATAAATCTGTACTCAATGTGCATACACCTATTTACATGCACACACAACAATACACATAACACATATATCCTGTTTAACATGTCTGAAAAGGGGTAGGAAGAAGTAAAACTTATTTTAACTCGAGCTTAAAAGTATCAGTGCAGATTTGGAGCTTTGTCCAGTGAGCTTTGTGAGTGTTTCAGCTGATCTGAGTTTGTTCCAGACATGTGAAGCATAGAAGCTGAAGGAAGCTTCTCCATGTCTGGTTCTGACTCTAAGAACTGATTACAAAAAGTGAGTCCAGATGACCTGAGGGGTCTGGAAGGTTCATACTGTGCCCGGAGGTCACTGATACCATTCAGAGCTTTATAGACCAGCATCAGGACTGTAAAGTATATCCTCTGATGGACAGGCAGCCGCTGTAAAGACCTCAGAGTTGGACTGATGTGGTCCACTTTTTTGGTCTTGGTGAGGACTCGAGCAGCAGAGTTCTGAATGAACTGCAGTTTTTTAGGTGGACCTTTTAAAGATGCTGTTACAATAATCAGGTCTACTAAGGATGAATGCATGGACTAGTTTTTCCAGGTCCTTCTGAGACATCAGATCTTTTATCCTTTTATCCTTGATTAATTTGTGCATCTTCTTAAATGCTGATATTTTCTTTTTCTTTGTTTTGAAGAGCAGCCTCACAGGATAAGATACGGAGAGTTAAGAGAATTACGCTTATTCGATAAACACTGTTCAATGGAAACACCGAATCCCTGCAGCGCCACCTTTATCATAAATTCAGAGATTTTATTTTTCTTTTCCACAAAAGTGTAATGGAAACACAACTACAGAAAGATCCCAGATGGGATTCAAAGCAGGCACCTTGTAGTTTTCATCTGACGCCATTTCAGTGATAAATAATCATAAAATGAAGCGAACAATGTTGGAAATCACACATCTGCTCTTACCACTATTATTTATTATTTACAGAACTCAAACTCCTACTAAATACAAACTTGTGGGTTTTAGTTTTTAGTTAAATTGTAACAAATATAGATAAGCACTTTTTAATTTTTTATTACCTACTAAATAGTACTAGTAGGAAGCAGGACAATACACAGACTAAAGTTCACTGTGCGTGTGGTGCTGCCAGTCAACCCTACTGTGGGTCTCCTAGTAGCTTTTTTTTTTTTCCTTCTGAACCAGGGCATCAGTTTTTTTCGGGTTTTAATGACAAGGCATTTTCATACATGGCTTTGGTTATTTATTTTTCAAAGTAAAAACAAAAAAAAAAACACTTGAAACAAGTTTAAAACTGTGGTTGCAAGGCATGTTCCGTTATACCCGACTCTGCTTTTTTTAAAAACCAAAATAGTGCTGTACAGCTGACGTACTACTCCTCTTGAACTCTGAAGCGTCTACAGTGCTAGCTTCTGTTGTGCCTGAGGCTATTTCTTAGTGTGCCAAGTTGTTGCTGCTGCTTTTCAGCTGACTGCTTTCACTTGCATATCACGTGATGAGAATGTAATTAAAGGCTTTGTACACACACGCACGCGCACACCCAAATATTACATTTATGCAACCTCAATTATAACAAGTTCCTGGTTCAAGTCTTGGGTGGGGCTTTTCTGCATGCAGTTTGAATTTTCTCCTCACGCCTGTGTTGGTTTTCGCTGGATGCCCTGGCTTCCTCCCACAGCAAAAATGCATGCATGTTCAGCTGACTGAGGATTGTCTACAGGAATGATTGTGAGCATGCATGGTTGTTTGTCTTAGTTGTTGGCCCTGCGATAGCTGATGACCTGTCCAGGGTGTAGCCTGCCTCTCGCATGTGACAACTGACATATGCTGTAGCACTGTGTGCCCATGAACCAGGTGAAGCCTGTAGGATGGATGGGTAAAATGATTCTTTGGGAATGGGAAAGTGCACAGTTTAACAGCAATGAACTCTGTCACACTATTGACTTTTCTTTACCCATAAAGACAGTCATGAGTGGCAAATGAAACTATTAATATTTTACTGAGGTGTTTTTGTAGATAATGTTGTCATATTACACCAATATAGAGGTCCAGCGGGGGTTTTCTTTTAATCTCAGTTGCTATGACTGCGATGTATGTTTTTAAAAAAAGAAAAACATAAGTAGCATCCGTTTCTTACGTGCTTGTTCTTGTCTTTATTCTTCTGCTGCATGCTTCTTTTACGTCTCGTTTTTTGCTGCTAGCCATTTGCGAACAGTAATGAATGTGCATTATCGCCACCTGGTGGTCAGTGGTTCTACTTTTTGAGTCAAAGGTTCTTGTATGGCGCTGCAGTGTAATGGGGACGAGGCGACTGAAGGGGCTGAGATGATGGTCGGCCCTGTTACAGGTTCCTATCTGGCAGTTTTACCCCTCCTGCTAGTGGAAATGCGCCTTAAGTGTCTTCTACAGTGTCCATCCAGATATATATTGTGGCCTTGTGCATTGTGGCCTTGACTCCCACCAATATCCCTACCCCATGGAGAGCTTGTTTACTTAAAGGACATCTAACTGTGCATTGGTGTAGCTGTTTAATTTTCAGTAAGAAAATTGTGTCATATTTATGTGTGGTAGTGGAGCTTTTTAAAGCTTTCTTTTTTTCTTTTCAAACAATCCTAATTTGCCTGAAATCTAGATTTGACAAAGCTAAATATGGGTACAAATTAAACGGAGCCCCAGAGGCAAAAAGAAACTGGTTTTGGAGATTTGTGGGACAACAGTAGCACATTTAAAGTGCTCACTGTCAGTGAACCCAGACTGAGCGGAGAGTTCAGATCTCAGACTGACTTTTTCTTTTTTTAACTCTGGCTGCTCACCTTTTAGAGCACAAACACTCAAATCATGTACTGCAGCTCATTCATATTCTCGCCATCTTACTGTTAAATCCATTGCAAATTATAAAAAATTTCAAAATAAATTCAAAAGTTTTTTGTTTTTTTTGTTATTTTGAATAGATGTTCCAAAGGAAAGCTGTACTTGAAGGAAAAGAAGTCTTTAACTTAAACTGCTCTTTTAATGGGTACTGACAGCAAATAAATAGTTTAATCTTTAATCTCTTCATTTACAATAAAGTAGAACCCTTTTAATTTATTATCAGAATTATTAAAGTATTTGTCACAGCACTATGTTGTAGGCATTTGTAGATTTGACCTCGTTTTGTTCCCTGGACACCCTTTAATTTGTTATTGATTTGTTGTTTTGTTTTTGTTTTCTTTCTTGTAAAGCTGCTGTGTGTCCTTTTTTGGTAGCCAGTTTTATATTACAATTCCCGTAATATGCCGATTTACGGGATCCACGGCTCTGAGGATGAGCACCACGCGGAAGGTCATGGACAGATGCCGGCATCCCACGTCAACCTATTTACATTAGACATATCAGATTCTTTTTACACTAAGTGTACCCTTGAAGGTGGGTTATTGATGGGGCCAGCTTGTTTCCCAACTCTCTGTCAGTTAATGAATACAGGACAGGCGACCCGGTGGGTCTTTCTGTGTGGAGTTTGCATGTTCTCCCCGTGCTTGCGTGGGTTCCCTCTGGGTACTCCGGCTTCTTCCCACAGTCCAAAAACATGCTGGGTAGGTTGATTGATACTTCTAAATTCTCCCTAGGTGTGAATGTGAGTGTGATTGGTTGTTTGTCTTCTATGTGGCCCTGGATAGACTGGCGACCTGTCCAGGGTGTACCCCTGCCTTTCGCCTACTATGCGTCGGGATAGGCTCCGACAGACCCCCGTGACCCGGAAACGGATAAAGCATGTATAGATAATGGATGGATGGATGGATAACTAATCAGTGTAGAAAATAATCAGTCAGTGGAGACATTCGTGGTGCACTGAGCTGCTTCGTTCAGCCATTTTTGCTCAATCTGAGTGCAATCATCATCTGAACTCAAGACTGTTCACTAGTGGATGAACCCACTTAACCAAAGCAACATCAAAAATGCATTGAAGTGTAAAGGTTGGTGACGTATGACAATGCTTGAAACGGATGTGCCTATTTACGTACGTGAGGGAACAAACGGGTCTTTACAATTAAAAACTGCACGGGAAACCGCATTGGGAGGCTACTGGCTTTAAAAACACATCGGTTCGTATGCACGTTTGAACCGGAGTCAGACGTGGATAATGAAGGGACCCATGAATGTGTGTGTGTGTGTGTTGGAGGAGGATCTCCAGCCAGTGTACTAGACAGACTGATACAGGCTGTGAAATAACTGGTACTATTGGCTTAAGTTCTGCTCGGGAGCTTACTAGCTAAGGCAACCCCCCAGGTATACACATGCACTGCACCGGGACAGACTGTAAAGCCAAAAAACAACTATTATTTAGAAACCCTAAGGATGTGTAACTATACAGATAATATATGATCAACTTGCATTCACAGTTTTAATGGTTCGGTGTAGTCTGGCCTCAATAATGTCTGCTGATTAGACACCTGATTGACTGACACCTTTTTAATGTCAGCTCGAGGTGAACAATGGCGTTATCTTCACAAGGACACTACATTTGCATGCTACCAGTTAAAAGTGACAAATGCAGCACATTAAGTTCAATATTTTTAAAAAAATACTTGTATTTTTCATCATCTGTGGATTTGTCATGCACAGTATGTCCTAATCCTTCTTTTTATATGACTTTAGTTGCCAGTCATGCTTTGTTTTGGCCCAGGTTGTGAACTAGTGCAATTCATAGTGCGTAAACTCATCACTAGGTTGTTGCCCACTGTAGCTGGGACTTTTTCTTTGAAAATGAAGTTAATCCATGGGATTCTTTGCCATCGGTTGATGGCAGGGAATGCAACGTTTTGTGCTGGCCTGTACAGCCAACAACTGAGCTCTTCCATTGTCTTCCAGTTTTGGGCATGACAAGTATTATCTGCTGCTCAAGGACAACGATATGGTGGATCTTCAGATTCGTTTGGCTCTGTGCAGCAAGGCCACGGCTGTCCAAATAACGAAATTGGTTATTATAACGAAGTCCTGGTGTGACGTAAAAACAGGGCAAAAATGTGAACTGCTTTGTGTTAGTTGACCTGAGATAACCTCTCCACTGTCGTCATTGTATGAGAAGCCGCGCCGCCTACAAAACTCTGCTACTGCAGTTAATTAAAACCATGTAGGTAGGAAAGTATGGAAATGCCTCGTATTTGTTTGTTAAGAGATTTGAACAGAATAAAAAATTTAACAGCTGATCAGAAGCCTATTTAAGTCACTGCTGCATGTCTGTCCATTTAAATAAGGGTTGCACTTCAAATTTGTGCCACGTTGAATGTGATATGTATGTGCTCGTGTGACCTAGTCAGATTATTGATGCAAATGTACCAGATTACCAGGGATGTCAACCAGACTCTGCAGCAGCATGCTCAGTTGCTCTTAGATTAAAGGTAATCACCTTTGTCCTCCTTTGAAGTTTAGGATAGGTGTGATCAGGGACTGCACAATATGTATTTATTTATTTATTTTTTAATTGAATTGTTGTTTATGTCAGCATTGCTAAATGACTAAAGAATGAATAAAGTGGTTGCAAGAGTTATTATGGACAGGATGCCATAAATTGGAATTCCATTTAAAAAAAGATTCCATCTCAGATTATTGTGACAAAAAAAACAAAACAACTCTTGTGTAATTTTCCACATTACTCTATCATTCATGCACAGACCTTCCCTCATTCATTATTATGACTACAAAATTTTACAAAAAATAAATTTTGCACCCAGCGTCTTAAACAGCGGGCAGCATATACTACAGAGAAAATGAACCTGGAAAAACAGTTTTTGAAAAGTTGCTGTTAAGCCTTTTTTCCCCTCTCCCTGTAGCGTCAGGTGTCACCGAGGTCTTGATGCCTTTTGTTCTGCCATGGTGAATCTGTACTGCTATTCTTTGTTGTCGTTATGGCACTTGGATGTGTGGCGAATGTAATTTTTCTACCCTTCTGCTGCATTTTCCCTTTGAAATTTTCATCACACCAAAGACTCAAAGTATAAGTGTGACAGCGGCTCTTGTGCTGAATAGAACAGAAATGAGGTGGAAGGTGGTGAAGAATGATGGAGACTGATGGAGACTGATGGCCTCGGCTGCTGTAGCCCCTACAGACCCCATGGCCACACGTACAGGTGCCCCCTTGCTGTCTGTGAGCATTGCTGGTTTAGATTTATTATCATATACGCCGCTTTTCCCTCTCTGCCCAACCTTGGCCTCGGAGGTGTGGTGTCAGCAGGTAACTTCAGTTGTATCTGCATGGATTTAAGTGAGAATTTTAGATGCATGACTGAGTGGCTTGTTTTTGCTTTTTGAACTGTCCGAGGGTTGTGCAAGTCATAACCCATCAGCAGACTAGACGGAGCAGGCAAAGCCATAATCGGCCCTGAAACTTGACACCATGCATCAGCCCATCGCTGTCATGCACCACATACATGCACCCACATAAACGTGACAACATGCTGCACAATCACACTTCTGGGAAACATGCTGGCTCTGGGGCCATATGGTGATGGCTTTCTTATTCAAACACTTTCTCTGACAACCCCTTACCACAGTCTCTCTCTCCTTTAGTCAGTCTCTCGCTCTCTCGCTCTCTACCCCCCCCCCCCTCTCTCTCTCTCTGAACACGGTTTTATCCGGCCTGATCGTCCTGTCTGTTTGGAGACCTGCCAAGATAAGGGCAGAGGCGGGGGATAACCAAGGGTCAGAGGTAAACAGGAAGTCAGGAGGACTTTGCTGAGGGCGGAAGGGGAGGGCTCAGCAGAGGGAAAAGAGGAGAGGTGGGGGTGAGGGTGAGGATGGGGGGTGGGAGGGGCGCAGAGAGGGAGGAGGGAGTTGTGCTTGGTTTGAGTGTGTGAGGAGCATGTGGGAACGCTGCCAGCCCCAACTGCACAGTAGGTCTGAATTTAAATTATGCTTCTTTATCCCGCCTTTCTTTTTCTTTCTTCTCTCTTTTGCCTCATTCTCTGGAGATTAAATGGCGTTGAATTTATTTTTTGTTTGTTTTTGAGGGGTGATGGGTCAGTTTGGGTTTGGCCAGTGGTCAAATGGGGAGGCTTTTCGATATGTGTGTGTGTGTGTGTGTGTGTGTGTGTGTGTGTGTGTGTGTGTGTGTGTGTGTGTGTGTGTATGACTGGAAAGTGAGACTGCGACACGAGGCAACCTCCTTGAACTCGTGTTAACCTTTCACTGGAACAGAGGCAGGTTAGACCACCACAGCACTTCTGACTTTAGAGACTCTGAGTTTGAAAAATAAAGCATGGAAATTGATCAGCTCTGTGTTTTGTGGACAACAGACAAAACTTGAAAAACTTAGGCAACAACTCTTTTGACTGTGTGTTTACACCTGACACTGTGGGTGAAGAGTTGTTGGCTGACACACCCATGGCAATAAATGCGCTAAGTATCAACCAAAAAATAGAAACGTTACAGCAAACCCAGTTAAAGTTGAGTTAAGGTGGAGTTACAGTTCATGTGTCATGTTCAGGTTTGCCTTTGAGACAAATATTGAGTACACTGACCACAGACGCAGCAGAACAGCTTGCTGGTTACTGATTTGTAACTTAAGCAAACACGTTTGTGTCAGTAGGAAGTCATTACTTTGTTGCCATGGATGCCTCTGTTATAAGAGAATTTGTTAGTGTTTTATATTGTACTTTACAACATGCCTTTTTTTGTTGACTGGAGAACCAAATGGCTCACTTAACCATTTACTGTTTGCAACAAAAGGTCAATCATTAATCTGTTATTGTAACAGTCAGTGCCATCACACCTGTTCACAGGTAGATTAAAATAAAAATGACATTAGCGCTCAAGACTACCTTCCCTTGCCAGAAGAACTGAGTGTCTGAGTAAGTTGATGAATTTCTGCTAAACTACCTTTTTTTAAAATTTATTTATAACATAGATTTTTTGGAGCCAACCTTGATTTGTTTAATGTACATGTTAGCAGTGCACAAAATGTCACACAAAGGTGAAGGCCAACATCATAACTGATCCCTGCTCTACGTAACTATGAATGGAGAAGGCTGCAGAGATGCGTTACTATGGATGGAGAAGGCTGCAGAGATACGTTACTATGGATGGAGAAGGCTGCAGAGATACGGATCTATGGATGGAGAAGGCTGCAGAGATACGCATCTATGGATGGAGAAGGCTGCAGAGATACGCATCTATGGATGGAGAAGGCTGCAGAGATACGCATCTATGGATGGAGAAGGCTGCAGAGATACGCATCTATGGATGGAGAAGGCTGCAGAGATACGCATCTATGGATGGAGAAGGCTGCAGAGATACGCATCTATGGATGGAGAAGGCTGCAGAGATACGCATCTATGGATGGAGAAGGCTGCAGAGATACGCATCTATGGATGGAGAAGGCTGCAGAGATACGCATCTATGGATGGAGAAGGCTGCAGAGATATGCATCTATGGATGGAGAAGGCTGCAGGGATATGCATCTATGGATGGAGAAGGCTGCAGGGATATGCATCTATGGATGGAGAAGGCTGCAGGGATATGCATCTATGGATGGAGAAGGCTGCAGAGATATGCATCTCTGGATGGAGAAGGCTGCAGAGATATGCAACTATGGATGGAGAAGGCTGCAGAGATATGCAACTATGGATGGAGAAGGCTGCAGAGATATGCAACTATGGATGGAGAAGGCTGCAGAGATGCGTTGCTATGGATGGAGAAGGCTGCAGAGATATGCAACTATGGATGGAGAAGGCTGCAGAGATATGCAACTATGGATGGAGAAGGCTGCAGAGATATGCAACTATGGATGGAGAAGGCTGCAGAGATATGCAACTATGGATGGAGAAGGCTGCAGAGATATGCAACTATGGATGGAGAAGGCTGCAGAGATATGCAACTATGGATGGAGAAGGCTGCAGAGATATGCAACTATGGATGGAGAAGGCTGCAGAGATGCGTTACTATGGATATGAGAAGGCTGCAGAGATAAGTTACTATAGATGGAGAAGGCTGCAGAGATGCACTCAGTCAGTACGGTTACATGCACATCTAAATCGAGCTGTTGCTAGTAATCAAGCCTAGGATTTAACTGGAGTTTCTGAGAAAGCCGAATATACATGTGCGGGAAGAGAATCGAATTATTGAGCAAGGTGCGTTGGACTCTGCAATGCTAGGTGGCGCTACATTCCCTTTCACATTGGTATTCTTCCGGTTAGTTACAACAATTAGTAAACAAATGCGGCAGATTTGAAAAAGACGTAAAATATGGACACCACCGATGCAGCAGCTCAGTACATTTCATACATACTAAATTTGATCGTGTAAAAACAACAACAAAACTTACAATCTGTGATCTAAAAGAAAGAAACAAAAAAAAAAGGAAAAATCTGAAGAGCATATAATAAAGCTACAAAACAACCAAAACGTAAACACAAGTTCACCATCATTCTTGGAAAGTTATAGTAAAGTGGATGATGTGAACTATGCATGGATACCATTAAGATTTGTGTCAGTACTGAAATTGATCCCCAAATTGCCTATCAGCATTGATATTTAACACTGTATCGATACCAACCTCTTTGGATTTAAACAAAACATAATTTTTTGAAATTATTCAACAAAAACATATTGATCCTTGAAATTTCTAATTCTTTTTTTGTAAATAAATCTTTATTTATCATTACATTAAGTCAAAAACCCAGTACCAACACTACTGAAGCGTACCATACAGTGTATATACTTAAAACCTATTTGCATAACCTCAGACACACATGCTGCTCCCTGCTGGTTCACTGTACCGTCGCTTGTTTTCAGCAGACAGGTTACAGATCTGTGTGGACTCTTTTCTCAACTTCTCTCTTCATGTGAACTGAAACCATTATCTGCTGCCACTTTTAGAAAAAAATTGGTGTTCAGATTGTCATCACCTCCTGCAGCTTCAGAGAATTTTGTTTTAGTAATATATACGCGTGCAGGATATTTCTGCAACACACACACACACACACACGCACACACACACACACACACACACACACACACACACACACACACACACACACACACACACAGAGACTCCGTTCAACTGTAAACTGAAGTGCAGCACAGCATTACAAGCTTTGTCTCACTGCATTTGAAAATATTAATCATAAGCAACGCAAATGGTTATTTGTCCCATCAACTTGCAAGACTTTGAACAGTGATATTGCCAGCTTCACGTTTTGACCAGCCTTCAACTTGTAAAAGGACCAAAAACATAATTCATCCATAATACACATAATTAGGAAAAGAAACGAGCAGGATTTTATGAGAGGGACACCACCTTCCATTAAACACATTGGTAGAAATGCTCTACTTCATGGGTGTATGTCAGCATGGGCGCTACAAAGAGATGTTCCTTGGTTCCTCACTTTAAGCAAATACTAGATGTGGAGAGCTGGCCAATAAACTTAATCTAAAAGCCGTTTTCATCATCATGACGATGATCTAAAACTAACTCCAAAATCCACCAAAAACTGCTTTTGGAAACACAAGCTGAATCTTTTTAGGATGGTCCTAAAAGTTCCTTCCCCCAAAACTGGAAATGAGTTGCTGTGTTTTAAATATGTGACTCAAGGTGGCATAAAATATTCAAAAACTTCAAGAGACTGCAAGAGAGTGGGTAAAAATTCCTGCTTAAAGTAAGCCACTCAGGGTTCACCCACACAAATGTTACTTTTGTGAAATCCACGTTTTTGCCTCTTTTCTGTGAAATGTCAGGGAGTAGGAGTAGTCAGGGCAAAAACTTTTGAAACACTGCTTGTCGGTGTCTGAGACTGTTGAGACTGAAATGACGATGGAGACACTTGGGTTGTTCTGATCATTAACATTCACTAGACATACTTCACTGATTTGTCGTGCCTCTGTCACATGTCTCTTTTCCTGGGGATAACAAAGACATTATCATGGATTACCAGTTGTTAATTCAACATGAATAATGAATTAAAAGCTTGGACCATCTTGTCTATGCTGGCAGCAGTTGTTGTTCTCTTCCAACCCCAAGTCATAGAAATTGACATGATGTATATCATAAATAACATAAATGAGATGGTTGCACTTGAATCTTAATTTCATTGCAGACCATATCAACCCTGCATATTTGTCTCTTTAATTGAATGCCATTTTAAGAAAATGTATTAGGGGGCAATTGCAGGTGTGCATGCATATTAACATATGCATTATATGTGCATATTAATGTATATTTCTGTAATTTCCATTATACCTGTATCCATCAGTTACTAAAAGATCATGTAATATACTTTTTTCAGGTATGGTAACCATGGACATGATTTTTAAATATCCATCCATCTTCTGCTGTTTTATCTAAAATCAATTTTTAACTATGATGCTTTAAAAGCTGGAGCATTTTCAGAGATCACTCATCTTCTTTTTGGCTCCACATATTTATTTAGAAATAACAAACTAATCAAATCTGTAGTTCAGGACAGAGCTTTGACTTGTATAACCCTCGGACAGTTATTTATTTTATCTTTTAGCCTTTGTTCCTTTCGTCCTGCAACAGCATTTGCTTCCACACTTGAAGTTCAGGCCCTCAGGCCTTTCACACGCATCAGTTTAGTTCTGCAACTGATGTATCCCTAGTACATCATCTTCGATCGTTGTAACAGAGATGAAATAGAGAAATAGAACAGAGGAGTTCAAATAAATGTGTGTGCAGAAAATCTCAGGATTCTGCCATGACTATTTGACCTTCAAATCTTCAAATTTTCTGCCACCTGTGTAAAACAACTAGAATACAAATAAATAGCCCTTTCAAATAGAAATAATAAAAAAATAAAGAAGAATTAAAAAAAATAAGAGTAACTTATTACACCTCAATTTTTTGTTTTTTTGTGTGTGTTTTTTTAAAGGAGGTGATGTTAATAGGGCTTAAACTCTATCAGTCTGTCACTGACCCACCTCTAACAAACTGTTGAAATTTATGTAGAAATAATCTCACTGGTCACTTCATTGGTTACGCTTCGCTACTGTCGGGTTGGACTCTCTTTTGCCTCTAGAGCCGTCTTAATTCTTCATGGAATATATTCGACAAGGTGCTGGAAACGGTCCTCCGAGATCTTGGTCCATATTGCCATGATAGTATTACACAGTTACAGCAGATTTGTCAGCTGCATGTCCATGACGCAAATCTCCCATTCCACCACTTCCCAGAGGTGCTCTGTTGGATTGCGATCCTGTGACTGTTGAGGCCATTTGAGTACAGTGAACTTGTTATGTTCAAGAAACTAGTTTGAAATGATTTTAGCCTTGGAGACAGAACATATTATCCTCTGGAAGCAGCCATCAATAAATTGGTATAATGTCTTTAAAAAAGGATTGATGTGGTCTGTAGGAAGACTTGGGTAGGCTGTGGCATTCAAGTGATACTCAGTTGTAACTAAGGAGCATTAAGTGTACCATTAAAAATATCTCCCAACACGATCACACCACCAGCAGCCTAAACTGCTGATACAAGACAGGATACATGGACACATAATTTACGTTGTTGACATCAAGTTTCACCCTACTATCTGAATGTTGCAGCAGAAATCAAGACTCATCAGACCAAACAACAATTTTCCAGTTGCAATTTCAATTGCAGCTTCAATTTCGTGTTCTTAGCTGACAGGAGAGGCACCCGGTGTGGTGTTCTGCTTCAGGGTTTGACATGCTGTGCGTTCAGAGACGGTCTTCTTCATCTCAAACCAATCTCTTCTGACCTCTAGCTTTAACAAAGCATTTTTTTCCCCATATACAGCCACAGACCGGATCTTTCTGTTTTTTCTGGCCAAGCGTGATAAATTGTCGTGCATGAGAATCTTTGTGTTGCACCAACAACCACGGTACATTCAGATCCAGTGAGTGACAGGACTAAAGCCTGGTTTATACTTCTGTGTTGCAGTTTAGCATGGCGCCTATAGCGTCTCTGGCATTTAGACGTCTGAGTTATTGTTCACGTCACTCCAAAACTCCACCACCAACCCCTAGATGGCAGTGTAGGTTCTTCACATTGCAGCAAACTGACTCTCTATGTGACGTGAAAACAACAAAGAAGAAATAGTGCTGGGAAATTGGAAAACGAAGAAGAACAAATCTACCAATCGTGTTTCTTGCGTAGTTAGATTTGGCGAGAGGTGCACGTCAGGCTACGTCGTTTTTCTTTGCTGATAGGTTCACACCTACACCTAAGCTTCGGCATAGCCTTGACACAGAAGCTTAAATCCACCTTAAGTAAACGGCAGATGAGGTATTCCAGGTAAACGCTTATGTTCCTGGCCTTTCTCTAGCGATGTTTCAGACAGCAAGATGAGCAAGTCAGAGCATCAAAAAGCCCGTGCTTTATTGAATCATGATTGCTGCAGGTTGGCGATGCATTCACCTGCAGGGTCATGCATGTGCATGGACATTGGTATTGCCTCTCTGCGTTTTCCTGTCTAGGCAGACATTGGCTGTCACTGCTTCAGTGATGAAGGAGTTGTAAAGGTCTGGCAGTAAGCCTCTTACTGAATTTACTTTCACCTCCTTCTTCCCTTCCCTCTTGCCATCCGTCTCTGTCTCTCTCGCGCCCCCCCCTCCTGAGGGACCACCTCTCAGCTCCTGTCTTCAGTTTGCACTGATGTTCCCATTAATGAGTGGCGTCATCTGGCCTGCTTGTTTTGCACGGTTCATATTCGCTTCACTTCACTGACTGGTGTTTGACCTGCTGTGCCATTTCTGATTCAGAGAGCAGCATATTATTTCTCTGAACAGCCAGTCAGAATCTAGCCTCAAAGACGATGGTTCCCAGCTTTGCTCTCGTCTGCTTCATCATGCCAAGCACATGGGAACCTTTTTTTGCATTTTGTTCAAAATGCAAGATTTATATTCCCGTCCATAGAGAAGATGAGTCATACAGCGCCTGCAAATTGATCACTTCACTTTACTCACTGCAGTAACACTGCTCTCATCAAAGATCTGAATTCAGTGCTTCTAATGTTGTAGATTATTGCATGTGCATTATTTCTTTTTAAAGAGTGTTACTTTCACATCTTTCGCTGCTTGCATATTTCATTCTACCCTTAAATCACCTGACTAAAGCGTTTTAAATTCACAATCTGCTCGATGACCACTTGTATATCTTTGTAGCACTGTACTTCTAACACCATCAGTAGGTATGTACAGTGATTGCTCTTGCGGTGTAAGCAATGGTTAATTAATATTGGAATTACCTAGAATTAGTATTTAAAGCTGTTAGGCATTTTTCAAAAATCTTTGCAGAAACTTTAATGTAGCATTCGTTTCTGTGTAAAACTAGACTTGCCACTGTTCTTTTGTTGGTAGCTAATAATAATGTGCTCTGTTATGAACACAAGCAACAACTGTATTTAAAGTTTTGATTTAGCGTTTTAGAGGGAAATGATGCACAATGCCATTACGTTTCTGTAAAACGTCAGTCTGTGGTTGGATTGCCTCTTCCTTTCACTGTGACCCATGCAGGCACACTGTGCTGGCCCTTAAAATATCTTAATTCTTGCTGAGCGGCTGGCCTCAGAGCTGACACTTAAAGATGATGCAAGAAGGGCAGATGCCCTAGATACAATCACTGCTTGCTCCTCTCAGTCACCAAGTCTGATTGACACACAACCAAGCTGAGATTATCTTTTTTTTTTTTTTTTCCTGTGTATGGTCATTGTTCAGGATGAGGTTGTTTTTTTTTTTTTCTTTAACAAATTTCGACTCCACCAATCCACTAAGTGACTAAAAATAATTTAAATGCTACTATTTACATTTCACACATGATACTGAGATCCAGACAATGCTATGGTTTGACCTATTTTGTTTCTTGACTTTTATTTTTTTTAACTATTAAAATTAAATAATTGAAGACCTGCTGGTCATGCTGCTTCAGTGGTTTAAACATTGTTACATTTAGGAACTCAGAAACCTGTTGAATGAATTTGCAGGCCTGCAGACTGTACTCTACAGACGGTATATTCAGAAAATGTCCTTGAAGCTTCAGTTGGCTCATCAGATTTGAAAACCCCGACACACAAAGGTCGAGTAGGAGACATCTCTTTCTTGATTTTTCATTTCTGCTCTGCCTTTTGCGTTCACAGTCATACTCTGACAAATGGAGGCCATTTGTACAAATGCAACACTTTTTTTTTTTTTTCGTTGACCTTTGTGGGAGAACACATTTACGTTGATTTCACATCCCATCTTTTGAGTTTGAGGTTTTAAGAAAGAGAAGAATGTGTACAATACATATTTTGGTTCATGTAGGAGAATACCCTGTAATTTTTGTTATATTTGACCAAATACCTCAGTCCAGAAACCTGGAGGTGGAGGGAGAAGGAGAGAGAACCTGCTGTTGTATCAGGATAGTAATCAGTAGGTCAGACTTCAGGACTGAACTGACTGAAGATATTAACCCTTTTCTCTTTTTTACTCATCTCATTGTAGAAAAGTAAATCAGAGAACATGACTTTTTTTCTTCTTTTCTTTATTCCAGAAATCTTGCACTTTAAAGTGCAGCGTGTGTAGTTTTACAAAAACAGGGACGGCAGTTAATAAAACCCGATCGGTCAGTCTTATCATGGACATGAAGCAGACATCAGATGTCTGAAATTCTGCTGTAAAACTGACTTAATTTACATCCTTAACCACAGAAAATGGCTGATCATTCAGGCCCAGTGATTCCATTATTTCCTTCCTAATGGGTTTACTTCTCTTTTTATTGGTGATCAGTGTTTCCCGCAGAATCCAATTAGTGTATTTGTGTCATTTACTATTATTTACATTACAGCAGAAGCAGCAGAATGCCTTAGTTTTCCTCAATCGCTGTAAACTGTCGTGCTACAGAGCAGACTGCAGTTGAGTAGTCAGCACCCACGTTCACTTCATCATCACGGTTACGCACAGATACGAGAGCAGCAGTGTGACAAAAAAAATTATAGTTTGTTTGAAAGGTTCCTACACGTTTTTGCTTGGAGCTTTTCTGCGGAAAGGAAGAATCCCTTAACAGGTTTATCTAAAACTATTTTGCAGTGGTGCTACCTGAAAATCATTTCTCCCAAAAATGATCCTGTATTGATCTGTGTGCTTCAAGAGAGGAGGGCAAAAGAATAACAATAACAATAATAAACGATCATGCGAGTTGGTCTTTAAATTGAAGTATTTGAGCAATGTTAGTATTCACAGGGGAGGGGCCACCATCGAGATAGGAAGATTGTGACATCAGTGAAAGAGAGGCCACTTGCTGTGTGGTCTACTTGCTTTATTTTTGGCATCTCAGCCTCTTGTTTGGGTGTGCTCTGCAGGGTCACGCTGTTTTAAGTGTTGGATCAAGTTTGCGTTTCACAGTGGGTTTTTTTTTTTTTTTTTTTTTTTAGTCTTAGAAGCTTCACAAACTACTCAATTTTACAATACTGCTGTGAAGTCAGTGAAAGTCTTCCACAACAAAGAAATGTTTCACCAGAGGCTCTGCAGCACTGTGCCTCTGTCATAATGTGTTTACAAGCCACAAATAATAAACTGTCAGTTTCTTATTGGCCAGTCACCAGTCAGAGCCGGTCAAGCTGAATATGGGTCATTTCACGTCACCAGCCAATCAATCACTTTTTATTTACTTTTTGCATTGTGCAGGTTTACTGAATTTCCTGGTTTGTAGGGTACTGAAGTCTTCTTCATCTTCCCTCACTGTTCTTTGCTCATCTCTTCATATGAATTTACACGATTATGTGAGCTGCTGCCAGTGTTTGAAAAACCTTAGTGTTCGTGTACAGCTCATCATCTCCTGCTGCAAGATCATTTATTAATGTACTAAAATACACACACGCAGAATATTTCTGTTGTAAACCAAGCCCTCAACGTAAAGCGCAACAATGCATTACACGCATGGTCCCTCTGTTGAAACTATTAAACACAACCAATCAAATGAGCAGTTATCTTTGGTTGTCAAGACATTAGTCGCGCTACATTCAAATGTGGGCTAATTACTGGCCTTTTAGCAGTTTATTAGAAGATTTTAACAGGAGAATACCTCAACCACTTCAACTAAAATGAAGTGAGGGACTGCAAATCCCTTTAAATTAACTTGGCGACAACGGTGTTTCTGTCATCTTGCGATGGAGAATAGTTGCTGGCTGAACGCTACCAAATCTATGCCTGCTTAGGATAACTTAATAAACCTTTTGTTGGTAGTAGGAATCTGTGGGACTTTGTATGTTTTCCTGAAACTGATAGTACGTAAGGTGTGAGTGTGAGCGCGCATGGTTGTTTGTCTGTATGTGGACCTGTCCAGGGTGGACCCCTGCCTCTCGCCTGTAATGAGTTGGGATATGCGCCGGCAGACTCCCGTGGCCCTGCAAAGGATAAAGCGGGTATAGAAAATGGATGGATGGATGGATGATAGTAAGTAAGGAAATAAGTCTGTTTTTCGTAAAAGAACATGCTTATAGGCCGATTTTGCAAAATCCTTTTGGATCAGCGCTGTTTGGAAGTGTAGCAGGGTCATATGAGCATACTTACTTGAAGTGGACCAGTTGTGTACCTGTATCCAGATCACAAATTTACTATAAATATCTCAGCCAGATGTATGTACATACTTTAAGAATGATCTGAGGCCAGTGCAACCTGAACTTTGTTCACTTCTTTTCATCTTGCAGACTCTTTGCTGGCATAGCAGTACTGGCTTTGTCTTGACCTGTGTCATCATATTGCTATTGGTTAAAAAAAACCCACTAAATTGAACTTGGATAACTGATGGTCGCCAGGTAACCCAGGGCCGGAGCATTTTTAAAAAAATGACAGGTGATGATGAATAGCTGTCTGCTTCAGACTCTCACAGACATTTAAACGACTTGCATTGGGTTTTATCCATGATTAATCTTTAGCGGTGTGCGTTGCTTCTTTTGAGTTACTTATTATGTAAGTTTTTATATCTGCCAAGAAACTGTGCAACATTTTATTCTCTGTGAACAGCTGGAAAACTTGTGTGGGAAAGTGGGTGAAGTACTTTCTCACCCTCCTCAAGCACTCCTGACCTGACATTTAAGTGCCAGTTGCCTGTCATGAAGTGCACACTTTGTGTCTCATGAGCTTGTTACCGTCTTGTTGCAGCACACAAAGCAAGAGCGCAGTAATAATGCTCAGATATATTTTCAACAGTTTCCCTAGGGGGCAGCATGCTCAGCCCTGCTTCTCTGAGTGCTGACCCTTAATATAAGATCATTAATGTGTGGGGCTGTGTTTTGGATGAGGAGGCATTGCTAAGCCTCATGTCTCCTTTCATTTATCAACCCTGCTGCTGCCTCACGCTCCAGTCTGGCTTGCAAACTGGCTTTTACCCATGAGTCTAATTAGCAGGACCTTTTTTTTCCTGCCCCTATACAAAGTGCAATCCACTCATCAATAGGTGAGGGATTTGTTAGTGGTTACAAGGCATATGTGATGATTTTTTTTCTGTTGGTAATCACAAATGACAGGCCTCGTCTCTATACACCATACTGAGAAACAGAAGTGTGAAGAGGAAGAGATGGGTTAAATAAAGGTTGGTGGTAAAAGTGATGAGTGCATTTATTGGGCATGAATTTATATCAGTGTACTTAAAAACAAAGGAAAAAAACATCTTCTTTTGAGGCTAAATTGTTTCCTTTTATCAAAGGCATCATACTACTGATCATTTTTTTCAGACTGGTCAAAATGCCTTTGAGAGGCAGTATTCAGTCACAGTGTTGGCTGGTGGAAAGTCTTTTGATTGCTTTTTATTTTGTCATAACGTCTTCTAAGTGCAAGATGACAGAGTACCAGAACTCAATTCTGAATCTTTTTGAGACCCTGGTTTATGCTCTTAAGCAGAGTAAGATCTTGATCCATTCATCTAATAAGTTATAAACGCTGGAATTTGCTTTAGACTGATTATTGCAGGCTTAAGGCAGCTGATACGAACAGACTCAATAAGCTCATCAGGAGAGCTGGCTCCGTGCTGGGTGTTGAGCTGAAGTCTATGGTGGAGGCGTCAGAAAGGAGGATGCTGAGGAAGCTGCTAAGTATCATGGAGAAGCCGCTCACCCCCCGCCACACTGTCGTCATGTCAAAGGACTTTCAGGCGTAGACTGAGACCACCGAGGTGCAACACAGAATGCCACAGGAGGTCTTTCCTACCTGTTGCAATCAAACTAAGTAATTCCTCCCCCTTCTGCACGAGGGATACATTATTAACGGACTTATTCAATTTCATGTGCAACATTATCAGACTATCAATATCATCATCACTGTCAGGTGGACTCTCTCTGTTTACTTTCAATTTACTTTTTGTTTATCTGTTTTTTTGTTATATATATATGTTATATTATTTTTTTAGGACCTATTCTCCAAATTCAATTAGACTTTTTACACATTGAAACACACTTAAACACTTGCATTTTTGTACTTCTGTAATTGTGTATATTTCCCAAACTTTTTTTATATTCTAACCTGACACAACAATTTCCTTTGGGATTAATAAAATGGATGTTATCTTATCATCCAGCCAGGATAGTTATCAGGGTTGATATTTAGCTTTAAAAATTGTTACCAATAATTTTGCTTATTTTTAATACAGTTGTCCATTTGAAAAACAATAATAAGAACAAAGAATACTAACTTAAATGACTTATTACTGTGCTCCTTGTGGGTACTGCACAGTATCATTGAGTTATGTCCCACCTATACCACTACGTGACTTGTCGGCATACAACACCCTTCACACTGCCACAGAGTAACATGTTTGTAGTGTGAAGCAGCCTCCAAGTTCACATAGGAACAAGGTAAAGCAGAGCAGCTGTAACAGCAGCAGCTGATAAAGTAAAATAGCAAGACAAACCTTAACTCCAATGTATCAAAGTGTCACCGTCAAACTTGTTTTTCTGACAGCATCCATGTGCCGTTCCCACTGAAAATGGTGCACTTAACTGTGGTTAATTAAGATGAGATTAATGTACAGATGTAACTGTAGCCTAGTTTTACTTTTTAGGATAATGTTTTGTATTATTATAAAAGACAAAAGTATATTTCTAATTTATAACAAATGTTAATGCAAATTAACAAAGTTGTTTTTTTATGTTTTGTAGGAGTTTGTGTTTTGATTTTGTTTGTTTTTTCTGCAAATTTATATAGGTTTTAAAATGTTGGTCATTTGTCTTTCATTGCTGTGTCAGCCTTGGAAAATTCCCTTAATTGAATCCCTAAGTTGCATTCATCCGTTTCATGTCATGATAAATTAAAACTTTTTATATTGCTGGTTCCCGATCAAACAGAATCCAGTCTGAACTGAATTTGGTTGAATTTTGATATTTTTTTATATTCCTTTGGTACAAACTTTGGGCATCTGAAGAATCAGTTTTTGGCTAAAATGAAGAAAAAAAAACATATTTCTTATCGAAACAAGTGTCACGTACTAAGCAGTTATCTGCATTGTTAGTAGCTGATGGACACTTCATCCATCAGTTAACCATCAGTGCAAGCAGCGTAACTGCCCAAAATTATGAAAAATGTAAGTTGACTCCATATGTGCTTTTTCTGCATAAAAGATCAAATATACTTTTTTATTTTAAGCCGTCATTAACACAGTCTAACATTATAATTCAACTTGATACGGATTACATTTGGGTGTAGGCTCTGAAATACTTTCGGGTGCTAGCTCCCTTGTCTGCTTCAGTGAGTGCGTTACTTGCACTCAGCTCTCATTTTCCTAATGGTGACTTGTGCAGACTCTCACTGTGGTACAGGCGAAGACCGAGAGCAGCGCCTCGCTAATGCACTCTTTGATGAGGAAGTAATGGAGTGTTCAGAGAGAGACACCTGTTCCTCTGCAGCCACCCCACCTCTTTGAGTGTGCGCACAAATGCATTTTGCTTTTTTTTTTTTTTTTTTTTCTCTCAGCGTGCTTCCTTTCACCAGTGCTGCTTCTCTCCGCCCCTCCCGCTGCTCCCCTCCCCTCCCCTCCCACTTCTGTCCTAAAATGAAGCCACTCCCATTTGGACGGAGCTCACAGACTTGTTTGCATATTAACTGTCTAGTTGCCAGGGAGCTGTGGCTGTCATTTGACTGTTGAAGCATGTGAACAACATTGACTGGTAGTCTTTTTTTTTTTTTTGTCTTTCTTTTTGAGTATTTTTCCAAAAACAGTCTTAATCATTAAAATTTGTAATTATATTACCACTTCAAGCCACATGTGTTCATTAAGTCTGTTTCATTTTTTTTTTTAGACTTTTAGGCTAATTTATCCTTTGAGGTGTTTGTCAGCTGTTTCAATGTTCGGTCTTCAGGGGAAAGATTACCATGTCCTTTTAATGGGGTGTACACCTGTGGCAAATACGTTTTTGATGGTGACATTTTAATAATGACTATTGGGAGATTAGGTTTTTGTTGTTTTTTTTTTGTTTTTTTCTGGGAGAGAAATTGTTTCCTTTTTATTAGTTGAATTCTGTTGCACTGTGGATGCTTGTGCTGTCAACTCAGGCCCAGGTATTGTACCCTGTTGGGCATTATCTGACAATGGATTTGTTTAACTTGGAGAGGACGCTCATGGCTCCCAGCAAGCGTGTGATCTGCTTTAGAGGCCAAACTCCAAGGCCTGGCTTGGGCAGGCTGATCCAGTGCCTGCTCCTGCTGCTGCCCGTACTTGGAAAGAGCAGCCGTTGCTTATTCGCACCAGTCAGCCATCTGTGTCTCTGTAGGAGATATGAAGTTGTAAGATGTTAAACAATAAAAACCACAGAGAAGTACAGAGAGGGGCTTCAGTGCCAGTTTCATACCAATCCCCGTCACCGGGTTACTTTCAAAGATGTTTCATTAAGACAGCCTAGACGATGATAGGTGGTTAAATGCATACGGGTTAATTGAGAGTATTAATACAATTTTCAATTTAAAGCCATATTGGGTGTAATATACATGTGGTTGTAGATAATTCACCCCACAATTCAATTAACTCACAAGTAATATCAGGGACAGGAAAGGGATATGGTGTTGCAAAGGATAGCATTGTGTAGAAAATGCGCAGCCTACAGAAGGTTGTGCTCAAAGAAAGCCCAAGTTCATTTGTAGTGATAACTTGTGGTGTTTCTTGTGATGCACTTATTAATTTCTTCAAATACGCAGCAATTCAGACTGACTTAGTCAGGATATGTGTAATACGGTGCCTAATCTTTTGAAACATACATGGTAAAAATTTACTGACCTTAATATTACAGGTATTTTAAACTTTGAATATTGTGTGTTGGACCTTTCTCTTATGAGCAGCTGACAAATATCAGTGCATGCGTGCACAATGTTGGGTGGGAAACATCTGTTCGGCTGATTTTTGCTCAGTAAAAACAGACGGGGAAAAAAAAGAAGCTTGTGGGGTATGTGTGAGTAACTCCACCCTGACCCAGTAGCGCTGAGCACTGTACCTGGCTTGAGGCCAGCCATGCGTGTCTAAGTAATTCCCAATACCACGTGCGACTCACGGCACATGGCCTCTGCATCATGGTGTCAGGAGTTCCCTGAAAGGCCCTCTCGTGCTCCAAGATCTCTGCTGGCAGCAAGAGTTGTATGTCTTGGACACATCCCAGCTTCCCCTCGCCTTTTCTCACCCAGTTTCACTACGGTGACCCAATCTTGACTTGGTAAAAGTGTTTGAATTCATCAGTGGAGGAAGTGGAAGCTAAATGTTTTAGCGCGAGAAACATCTCTCTACAGTGCTAGTGTTTCTTAAAATCCCCAACCTTGTGCTTCGTTTCTATTAGTGAATCCTTTTAGCCATTGGGAGTGTGTTTATCTCCGTCTTGGTTCAGCTCTTTTGGATGATCTGTGAGCAAATGAGCTCATGTGCAGCAGGCACCATGAGGATGCAAAAAGCTGTGAATCTTACAATCTGTAACCTGGGAGGAATCCAGTACTTTGGGGGTTAAGTTGTAAAAGTTAATGTAATAACTGCTAGCACCATCTGCTGGCCTACTTCCTTACAAAGAGAGAGAGAGAGGGGAGAGAGAGAAGAGAGAGAGAGTGTGTGTGGGTGAGCGAGAGAGCGAGAGAAAAACGAGTCTGGGTTTTAACGACATCTCTAATATTCATGCTGATGCATTTTGCTGCTTTGTGCTTTCATTTTCCACCACTCCGGCTGCCAGAGTCTCGCTTACCATACACGACCCAGCAAGGCAGAGGTAAAGACGGCAAGGAAGAACCGAGAATGGGATAGGTGGGGGGGGAGAGAGAGAGAGAGAGGAATAAACAATCAACCAAACAAGCGAGAAAGATAACAGAGCCTTTTTCCTGGGTAATAACAAGAGTTACCTACCTTATCCTGGCTGGTGAAGACGACGAGGAGAGGCACGCAAAGAGAGACGGCAAAGCGGAAAGGGTAAAAATAAAGAAGAAATAGAGGGCTAAGAGTGGCACTGAGAGGGCGCACACGAGAGGCAGGCGGAAAGAGGAATCAATGAGGGGGCAGGAAAGAGGAGGCAGGGTAAGGCAACTCTGACACAAGCACGCACAGAGAGAGAGTAAGTTGAAGCCGGACGACAGCAAAGCGGCACACAACAGCAGAATGAGAGCTTCCTGGACTGCCACGCACCTCCTCTACCGCCAACAGCGCTGCTCCCTCATCACCCTGTGAAGAGACGGACGAGGGCGGGGGGGAGGGGGGAGAGAAAGAGAGCGCGAGAGCTCCCATGCGCTCCTCTTGAGCCCTGCCCGCTGGGGGAGGAGGAGACGAAACAGTTCGAGCGCTCTCGCCTGAGGAGAAGAGCTGACCGGGAAGGAGGAGGGGAGGCAAACGAGGAGAGGGAGGGGAGGGGGGGACACCATAGCTCAAGGAAGAGTAAGAGAAATCGACTGTAGAAAAGGGAAGAGTGTTTGTAAGAGAAGGCGCGTGTGAGCAACAGAAAGAGGAAAAACCCGGCGAAAGGGCAAGGCTTTTGTTAGCCGGTTGGAGAGAGGGAGTAAAGAGGAAGGAAAAAAAACCACCATGTCTACAGTGAAGAGGCCAAGAGGAAGGGTAAGTGAGCTGCTCTCAGTGCTGGGAGGGAGGAGGGACGTGGAGGGAGGAGGAGGAGGGGCCCGGCAGGAACTGAACAACCTCCTCTGCTACTGGCTCATGCTGCACTGCCGCCATCTTGAACTTATTGCTTTTTTTTCTCCCCCTTTTTTTGTTATCCCCTTCATACTCATTTGCTTTGGTCTGCGAGACCGCCTAGACTCATTCCCGCATCGCCACTGTCTTTTCATGTCATAGATCACTTTTCCATTCTCCCTTTCACTTATGGAAAAAAGCTGTCCTCTTCTGTAGTTTATTTACAGTGTGTGATGTGTGTTTATGAGTGAGTGAGTGTGTGTTTGTACTCCCTGAGTTGAGCCCGTCAGTCACCACAGCGCTCACTACATGTGGAAAATACAGTGTGTGTGTGTGTCTGTCTGTGTGTGTGTGTGTGTGGTGGTTGGTGGGAATGAGAGAGAGGTGTCTGGCCCAAATGGAGCTTCCTGTACCTTTTCACCGGCTGTAATGGTCCCTGCCGTTTTCTGGGCCTGAATGCTGCTACAGAGATTGAAATCACTGCAGTGCTGGCAGGCTGTAATTTCAGTTATTTATAGATGTATTACACAGCTGCAGTGCTCTCTCCGTTTTGGTGCATTTTATCTTTTCTCTCTCACTCACTCTCTGTCCCTCTCACTGATAGAAGCCTGTTTTTTGTATTTAGTCTTCCTCTTCCTCCCTCCTTCATGTGTGCCCTATGTTCTTTTACTTGTATGCATTACTTTCAACTCCTCCCTCTCTTGTCTTTTTTCTTTCTTTCTTTTTTTTCTTTACCATTAACTTGAATGGGAACATTCCAGCATGATCCGGTAAATTTCTACCTAATAACCTCAGCAGTGTTGCACACGTGAAAATCATAATGCAGCTCTTGTGTGTATGTGTGCTTTTTTTTTTTTTTCCTCTCACTCCACTTCCTTCCAAATGAATTGGTAGTTATTCGTTCCCTGCCCCCACTTTGTCAGCGAGGTTCAAGCTAATTCTCTTTATTTAGCTAGCACTGTGGAAAATAAAGCAACCAGCCGTGCCAAGGCCATGTAGGCATACGCAACACATTTTTAGATTAGGTCATCCATTTATGGGTTCCCTTTCCGCTGGGCTCAAAGCCCACAACAAGGCACTTGTGCAGGCATAACCGCAGTCATGCCATCTATTATTCACATATTATCATGTATCAGGGAGGCTGGATTATTTATGTCTGCAAGGCACACTGTAATCTGCTACAATGGCCAAGTGTTTTATAGGCTTTTTGAACAGCGTACATACTGTACGCGCCTTTTGTAATGTATAGGATACATACATAACCTATAGAATGTTTGTCAGAATTTTCCAAGCACTTAATATACATATGATTTAAGGTCATTCTTAAAGGGAAAGGTGTCCTTTCTTAAGGTAAAGAGTGGAATAGGCTTTTGACAGTTAAGAGAGTAACAGGCAGAATGAGGCAGGTCCACCTGCCACTCCAGCATCAGAGATGGAGACAGCAACAAGCCCTGCTGTCTGATAGAGCACTCTGAAGACCTTGTCTTTCTGAATGAGTGACTGATGGTCACATTGCTGCATATGGTGTTGTAGACGCCAACGAGTTGGTTTAGTTTCGTATTTGATCACAAGATTCAGTGTTATTTACGTGATAAAATCTCATGACGTTTTCACTGAGAGAACTGTTTCATCATTGGGTGTCTCTTATTTTCTTACTCTTTAAATTGCAATCAGGAAGCAGGCTTTATGAAAACAAATCAGTTAAAAAAAATAAAGCTACCATAAATCACAAGAAAGTGTTTTTATGCTAACGTGAGGTTGTTTTTTTTTTCGTGGTGATTCAAAAATATTACTTTTCAGAACTTCACATGATGCACCAAATGAGGCTTTAAAACATTGTATGTTCATCCTTTTCTGTTCACATTATACTAATATCCATCATTTGGGGGTCTGATGGGGATCTGTTACCCATCCATTGCACCATAGACCTGAGGCATTCATTGTGTCTCATAATTGCATTGTGCAGTTTGCTGTGTCTCTTGGATTTTGGGCTAAACAATACACTTTCTCATCAGCTGTGTGTATATAGGGTTGTATAGACTTTGCCCTGCAATAATTTGGTGCATAGATATGCAGAGATGGTTTTATTGGTTGCAGAAATGGAAATTAGCCTACCGAAATGAAAGAGGTTCTGAACAACCATTACATTATTCTTGGAATGACACAACTTTGTTGCATTGCATTACTCAATGGAAACAGTAATTGTGCAGTTAAATTGCATAAATATTTGAATATCGCTTCAGTGATATTCAGTGAGAGAAAACTGTCATGGAAATGGCTATTGATTAGAAGAGCTTTGAAACAGTAGAAGAACCACACACTCATAGAGCTATAAATAATCTACATGAAACAAAGATGGGTCTTTGCACTGGATTTTTAATTTATTTATTTATAAATTTAAACAAAAAAACTTCCATCTGTGGAGAGAAACGTGATTATGTAGTACCCTCATACTTAGAAATACATTCACCGAAGGCTTGATCGTTTGCATGATCTTTTCTGTTGTTGAGGTACAGCGACCTTTTGGACTTCATCAGCTTTCTGATGAGTTAACTTTCCTTTTAAGGTTTTTTTTTTTTTTTTTTTGGGTGTGTGTGTCGAAAGGGCTTTTCTACAAGTTTGAATCGTCATAAGGCAAATTTAACAAAACTGTGGTATTTATGAATACACGGGTCACAATTGTAAATAAAAACTTTTTTTGGTCTTTTTTAGCCTCGAAAGAACACCAATGGTCCTGGCATCCAGATGCGGGTCCACAGCCCGCCAGTGAAGAGTAGCTCGTCATCCTCTTCGTCGTCCTCTTCCTCGTCATCATCGTCATCTTCCTCCAGCTCCTCATCGGAGAAGAGGGTGCCGCGGCGGCATCATCAGATGGAGTCAACTCCTCAAGACAAGCAGGAGAAGGCCAACAGAATAATATCAGAAGCTATTGCTAAGGCCCGGCAGCGAGGAGAAAAGAACATCCCACGGGTCATGAGTCCAGAGAGCTTCCCAAGCTCCTCTGCTCAGTACAAGACCCACCGTGACCGTGAGCACAAAGGAAACGGCAAGGCCCGGTCCAAAGAGAAGCTCTGTAGGAAGGCCTGCATCGTACCCACCGCCAAGCCCAAGCAGAAGACCAAGATCGGGTATGTAGATGTAACTGCCTTTCTCCAAACTACTTAAAAAAAAAATAAAATAATAATAATATTAATCCATTATGTGCAGCTTTGATGTTTCCTCTGTTAATTCAGTGCATGCCAGAAGCACTGTAGCGTATCATGAGCTCAAACGGACAGATCTACCAGTGGTTGACTCCCAGCCAGTTTTAAACAATACTGTTCAGTTTGGGCTTAAAGAACTGTGACATCTGATTTTTTTTTTTTTTTTTTTCTTCAGATAATTTTCTCTATTTTATTGTTCTATGATTTAGCTTTGCAGAAGGACAAATGCTTCCGTTTATCAAAGGCTAATGTGATATCCTAACATGAAGACAAACACCAAGTGCACTTGGGTGAAAACAGTATACAGTTCACAAAAATATTAATATTATGGGAATGAGATAACAGAACTGTCGTTTGTAAAGCTCTAACAACCGGTTTGACAAGTTAGCAGTGGTGTATTTCACAGCCTTAGCCTGCATGTCTACTACCTTATTTTTCTGGTAAATTTTTACTGTCATGCATTTTCTTCCCGAGGTGGCTAGATAGAAGCTCAAAGTTCAACATTTACTGCATGCTGTAACAGTAAACCTGGTCTCAGACATCAGCATAGACATGGGAGGAGCAGTAAAAACTGCATTTACATGTGAAGACGATGCCGCCGACTCCTTTTAGGCGAGTAGTGCTGATGTATAGATATCTTGATCTACCTCCCATCCCCCTCTGTTTAACTGCTATAAGCAAGTGTGGAGCTATAAGCCACACCCAACACAAGCTATTAAAATATCAGCTGGTGCAGATTTGAATGCAGAGGCGAGGGGACAAAGGAGCAGGATAGTGTTTAAATGAGGTAATATCGGATTGAACAGCTGGGGGGGGCACATTATTTTTAGTGTCAGCAGTCAGCAGTTGGACTGGCAACTGATAGATAATTAGATGAGCTGGGCAGGCAAGGGGGCACATTTAGACTCAGTGGTTTTTGTGTATGTGTGTGTGCATATAGGATAATAATGTATAAATACTTTAAAAAAAAAAAGGTGGATGGATCATTCATCATGAAACAGTCCCTCTTTGCTGGAATTACTTGGCTTGCGGGAACTCAGAGTAACTCCGATGTCTCAGCTGTTTGATTCAGGGAAAGATTGTTGATCATCTAAGAAGAAGCTCAGTTCTGATCATGCTATTACCATTCTGTTTGATCATGTTATTTATCAGTGATTCACTACACTTCTAAGATCAGGAAGCTTCAGTCTTGCTTGTTAGTGCACACAGATCGTTTTGCCTCCTAACCACATCGCATCCGTGGAGTCACAGTGGATATAAATATCAGTATTTAATAAAATGCTGTTTGAAGAAAAGGCTTCAGTGTTCTTGAAGGGCAATTTGTCCCTTGTTGGTCATTTAATTTTGTCACAGATAATAATCAATGTTTTAAGAAGGTAATGAACTGTGTAGCCCAAGTAACCATATGTGAAGAGCGCGGCATCACATGGCCCTTTACTGCAGAGCTGGCTTATGATGCTTACTTCAAAACGTTCCAACCATTTAGAAGCTATAAATGTCCAATATTCTGCTCTTTATAATGTTTTGATTAGATGATTTTAAATACTCCCTTTGTAGTCCATAACCTTAAGAGATCTTGGTTTTTAGTTTCAGCAACACAGCTACGTTGTTTCAGTCCAAAACTTAATGAGTTTGTTGTTTGAAGGGCTAGGTGACATGGCTTAGAGTCAATTCATTCTTTTGTTTCTTAAAAATATTTTGTCAGGTTTTCAGTTTTAATCGATGTGTTTTCTTAAGAAAACAGCTAAAGAAGATGACAGAACTGTTTCAGTAAGTTTTGGTTTTTTTATTTTAACTATAAAGTGATACGCAAAGTTGACTATCACTACTGGCATGAATAAAATGTGATCTTTATCCATCCATTCGTTATCTGTACCTGCATATTCCTATGTAGCGTCATGGGGATCTACACCCTGGACAGCTCACCAATCCATCACAGGGGCGCATATCGACGAAAAAATAACTCACAGTCACTACTGTGGTGGTTAGTGTTAGTGAGTTACATGTTTTTGGCTTGTTCAAGCCAGAGTACCTGGGAAAAACCCACACCAGCATGGGAGAGCATTCAAACTCCACATAAAAAGGTCCCTGCTGGGAGTCGAACTAGGAGCCCTCTTTCTGTGAGGCATCAGCGTATTGTATATGTGGACAGTTGTATTCAGCAATCGGATTAAGGCATTTTGACTGTTAATTGGCACCGTAATTGTAGTGATATTGAAGTGGGGGCATCTGTAATGTCTGTCAACCGGTTCCTTCACTGCTGCTATTGTTGAGGCATTTTAGTGGGTGTTATAAAGGTGCTGTTGTCTTGTGAAGTTGGCAGTGAGTGCCACACACTTCTACCCCTCTGCTGTGTGCCCGTACCTAAGATGCTGGAATATATTAGTCGTGCT
This sequence comes from Xenentodon cancila, assembly GCA_014839995.1. Taxonomy (NCBI): domain Eukaryota; kingdom Metazoa; phylum Chordata; class Actinopteri; order Beloniformes; family Belonidae; genus Xenentodon; species Xenentodon cancila. The sequence goes on from CM026197.1 coordinate 25,804,796, forward strand.
GCTATCATTTAGCTGCAATTGATTACAGACAAACTTTGCAGCGGACAGCTGTTTGCTTCACAAACAGAAACACTGTTTGCTTTTTGTGACAGAACATTTCATGAGTTGTTCCCTTTTACATTTGTACCCTCTTTGTGTCCCTCTTGGATTGTTTTTTAATTGTGAAAAAAAGGTTCAAATGCAAAATCCCTAAGCACAAATGTGGCAGTGATGTTGAGCTGTCTGTATGTGACTAGAAGCTTGTGGGAGTGTGAATATTTCATCTGAGGCGTGAAGATGCAAGCGGAGGAAACCTTTATGGTAATCAAGCTGTTGTATTTATGGTAATTTCAATTGGTCTTGTAATTATGGACAATGTTGAGCTTATGTTTTTTAAAGAGGTATTACTGATTAAGTTTCATTGTCCCAGTGCCTCCTAGTGCTGGTCCCAATCCCTGATAAATTGAAGGGTTTTAGGTGGCGTAGCAACATCCGGCGTAAACAAGATTAATAATATAAACTTACTGTGTTGCATGTGATGAATCCACTAAGTCTATTTTCATTAAGGCTGGCAGGTCTAGACGATGAATCACAAGAAGTCAGAGCTGGGCAGTTTTCATTTTAACTTTGAAAAGAAGGAAATCACTGCTTATAGAACAGCAGAAAGTTTTCAAGCCTGATGAATCTTCAGCCGTGATCCCCAACTCTGGTTGCTTGGAGAGTTATCTGCTGCTGCTGTGAAATTTTAATAATGATCATTATCATCCATATTTCACAAGTGCAGTATATGGAAATGCAGCTGCATCAAGGATGTCTGGGTGGTCTACATTCTCAACCCTTTTTTTTCTAATTTGAAAAAATATCTACAGTAGGGTGTTTGATGATCAGTACAACTAACAGTACAAGGCTTTAAAAGATGTTGAGCACCTTCTGAAAAGTAGTTGTCAAGCTTGTTTTTCCACTCTAGCCCCTAATTTTACATTTTCTCAGGACACAACCAGAAAATGTAGGGGAATGCCTGCAACCTGAATGTCCCTGTTAGACTTGTCATCATCTGTATCAACTGTTTGGTCATACAGTTCATCTTGTGACGGTTCTTTAATTGGGGAATGAAGCCTGAAACATGACTAATTATCTGTGTAGTTGAGGGTCTTTCCTGAGACCACTGTAATATTATTACTAGCCATGCTTCTACTAGAGTCAGTTCTGTTTATTCTAGTTGGTGTCCTTTTAGTTTACCAGCTGATTGGAAATTGTTGAGTAAATCATCATATAGTAAATGCGCCTTACTGATGAGAAACAAATGACAGCAGCCGATCGCTTGAATGCACCAGCTGCTGTGACAGGTGGACATGATGTATATCTAAGACAAATTTAGGAAAAAATAAAATAAAATAGGATTTTTTTTCCTTCATTCATGTGTTCATGCATATATGCATTCTCCTGTAAATGGGAATGAGCTTTAATTAGATGCGCTAAACCTTTAGGATGCATCAAACTGCACACCAAAAAAACAAAACTTAAATGTTAAAGATCAAAATTATGGTCTAGTTAGCTCTACGGTTTGGTGCTTTGAGATTAGCTCTCATAAACTCTGGTTGAAACCTTTTTATTCATATTTAGAAACTCACCAACTGGCCGCTTTTTTGTCTGATCTGCTCTGAATGGTATCGGCAGCACTGGTTGCTGATACCAGCCAGTACCAGTAGATATTTGTATTGCAGCCTTGACTTTTTTTCTTTTCTTTTTTTTTTGTCCTTTTTATTCATCTGTTTTAGAAATGGGGCGGGGTATATGATAACATAGAAAGTACTCTGTGTAGCCTATACGTAAAAAACAAACAAAATAAATAAATTAAAAAGAAATACCTAAAGACACTAACTTGTGGAGTGACAACAACTAAAGCATTTCAGGCAACAATTTAACCAAACGGTTAAAATAGTCACCCTGCTGAACACACTCAATATCCTGAAGTTAACAAGGTTATCTGCGGAAATCAGAATCTTCAGGTCACACCTGTACGGACATCAGAGAAAGAACCATGCAGTCGCTGCATCACCACCTATATTTGCTCACTGTGACAATGCTTAACACCGAGTTTAAAAATAAAAACACATCAGCACTAGACGTTTTTCACATAGAGGTTTCTCCATTTTAGCTCAAAGACCGTCCTCCTTAAATAACTAGTGTTTATTTTATTCATATTAAAATATATTCTAGTTACAATTGAGGAAATATTTGAGCACTTTTAGGACGCTTTGTGTTACTTTACGCAGTCGCCTGCCCTACAAAAACCAGCCGAAGTAACTGGATTCCTGTCCCAGTCGTCTCCTGCGACAACAGTGTAACGCTTTACGTCGCACATCAGAGGCTATGAAATGAGCTCACAGAGCTGCAGAGGCAAGAAAGACACTCAAGAAAATCATGACGAAAGAGAAAATGAGCAACCAGATAAGAGTAAATCTTTTGAACGTCCTTGTTCATATAAATCTATGTAGCCATTTGAGTATTTTGAGTCTGTTTTATTGAGATTAGACAGGTGTATGACAGTTGTGATAAATTGGAGGTTACTTCACAGCTGATATTTCACCTGATTTTTTTTTTTTAGTCAGTTCAGACGCTGTACCATAATTTTTCTTATTAATAAAATGTATTTGTGTCACATATGATTCTATGTTTTTAGAGATTAAAGGACTGTGTTTATAGGCATATCATGTGTCTTGGATTGTAAAGGTACATTACACAGTTCATTTTAACTCTTCTGAGAGATGACCTGAGGGTTTTTGTTTAGCTCCTGCTTTTATTTGGTGAAATGTACCACATGTGCAGAGTCTGTAATAAGTCATTTTTTTTCGTAACCTTCTCTAGAATTGAAGCTATGGCCCTGGTAGATCATATGTTTGGTCTGCGTCTGCTCCACAGGTCCAATTCATGAATGACAATATTAACCAGCAAAATCTACCCTTGGGAGCAGCGAGGATTATTTTACTGGCTAGGCATGACTGATTACAGATTTCTGCAGGCTGAAATTGGCTTTTCTAGGCAGCCTACCTGCTGAAAAGTACCCTCATATAATCATCACATGAAAGCACGGTACTGCTCATTCCCATCTTTGTTTCTCCCTCCCCCTCCTCTTCACATTTCTTTTTCCTAATATAAATTTGGTTCTTCCAGCTCACTCCAAGCTGTGCATGCTGTGTTTCCTGTGAGCAGGCATGTTCTAAATATGCTGATATTACAAAGCAGTGAGGTGGCAGGAAAATATCAAACAAAATGGTGCTTGTGAGATCAATTACATGATAGAAAATGGAGGTTTAAGTCTCGTGTATAAACTGCAGCATATAGCTGTTCATATTTCAATCTTCGCCTGCTAGGTGTCTAATCCCTTTTCCCTCACTTTTTTCATTAGGAGAAGCGAAAGCTTGTTTTATTTATTTATTTCTTTTATTGTTTTCCTTGTTAATCCTTTGCAGGGTGCATATGTCTGCATATTCACATGCGCTGGTGTGTGATTTATTTTAACATGTTTACGGCTCTGTGCTTGTAATTCAAATGTTAGTGTGCCAGGGAGGGAGATGCCCCTTTTTAAAAATGTTTGCAGAATAAAGCTGAAATCGTGTGTTGCCATGTGCACTGTGCTGATACACTATTTGTCTTTTGAAAGGCGGGATGATGGAGCTGTTCCTACTGTTTCCACTTGTTAGCTATGTGGCAGCAAGATTATAGCTTTCCATTCATAAGAAAGGGGATTTCCCCACCAAGGACAAGCAGTATTGTGTCAATAAAAGTCTCAGGATGAGCAACGCATGCAAACATGCACTGGACTCTTATCATTAGAAACGCATTCTATATATATATCTATATATATATATATATATATATATATATATATATATATATATATATATATATGTATATGTATATGTATATATATATATATGTATATGTATATATATATACATATATATATATATATATATATATATATATATATATATATATATATATGATACACACATGACTTTGTACAGTCACAAAATTATAGGAAATCTTAAAAAGCAGTTATCATCTGCAGCCTTTGCCTGTAAAGTGTTGTTGTGATTCTTTTAAAGTCGAACTCTCTCAAATACACTCCCGGTGACATCAAGCCAAGTAGGGCAGGACAACACTGGGGGGACAAGGGATGGGGGTTATTTGGCAGACGAATAAGGTTGGAGCCAAAACAGCCTTAAACAGCATCTACTGTTTACACATTACTCTCAGGGAAAGGCCATTCATTGGGGATCGCTTTGCAATGTCAGAACAGGGACGCAGAAATGCAAAATGGCCAGGAATCTCTTTTATTGGGGGGGGGGGGTACGAAAAATTTAATCTGCTTGAGTAAAGATCATAGAAGTGTGCCATGGTAAAATTAAATGTTGATATGATCACATGACAAACTGTTTTTTTAGAATCAATATGTGTTACATGACTAGATGCTCATTGAATACATTAAATGTTGTCTCTTTAATTTTTTTTCAAGAAACCACAAAATATCCTTTTTGATAGAAGGATGGAGGGGTGATATTGCTTAAACCCCTTATCATCCACAGTCGTCTGGTGTCTGGATTTTTTTCCTCCAATCCCAAAATATGCAGCTCTGGGTACCATCCTCCGATATCTGCAGGGTTGTCTGTTGTAGTTGTTGATGCTGCTGACAGCAGTGACAGAACCACATCCTACGTACTACAATTACAACATGCATGCACTGCATACTGGTCCAGCAGTTGTCGTTGGTATGTGGTGTCCCACTGCAAAAACAATATATTGCGGCACAAATAGAAAATGGTCATGTGGTGCATTTCATTATTGGATATAGTATGTGAGGTAGACTGATAAGCAGCACATTAGAAAAATGTGGTAAACCATTGGGGTACATTTTGCATTCTGCAGATTGTACACTTGTCAAAGATGGCATGCAGTACGCCAACAATTTGGTAAAATTAGTATCCCCCATACATATGATATGTGGTTTTGAAAACAGCCATTGAAAGAAAGTGGTAACAACATGACTAGAGAAATGCAGAAGTCTCTGAATAAGCATGTGTAGCATGAGATGGCAACACCTGAAGATAGTCAACAGGAATAATTTAAATAAGCTGTTTGATATAAAGAAAAGGTCAGAAAGGTTCCAACATTAGATAACTGCTGTGAAAGTGATAGCACATTTGGTGCCTGTGCTCATTTCAAGGTATCAGGTACTTTATATAAATGCATAGACTGTAATTTGTGATTACATTTCTCACTCAGAGGTTGGTTTGAAAGTGTGTATTATCTCTGTCCATCATCTTTTGCAGGAGTCTCAGAGTCCCACCACATGTGCATTAACACCAGTGTTATCAAACCCATGAATGGTCCGGTTTATATCCACAGTGTGGTGGAATCGGCACGAACCATGACTCAGACGTGGTCTTATGCCGTGTTTTTTTTTTTTAAGTTTACAGTTTATCAATAGGATGTGTATACAATGTAAACGTTTAGTTCAAACCATTGCATATAGCAGCTGTAGATGTCATATTGACGTCAACATTCCCTGTTTGTACTTTGTCTCAGTTTATGATTTTTCGATATCAGGAACAGAAGGATGTTTTAGTCGTGTTACATGCCACTTCCTGCTGAGCTGCTGCTGGATGACGTGACAGTGCTGCTCTGCAAGGCTTAGCCAGTATTTACTTGGTCTCGGAGGAACACTGTGTTCAGTTCCTTCTTTGCTGCTGCGTAATACTAATTTAGTCTTTTTGTATGTTTTGCTTTGTCTTTTAATTATTTTTCTGGGCGTCACAGCAGCGCCCCCCCTGTTTCACTGTGCTCAGCTATCCTTAGTGTCATTGGACGTGTACTGCTGATGTTTTTCACAGGAAGTGATGTCAAAGTGAACTTAACTGCCCACATGATCAAATGCATTCAACCATATAATGTCATTGTTGAGAGGATTTTTTTAATGTGATGTCACCCTGAGGGGGCAGGGGCGCCTGTAGAGGGCATGGATCCTCGTCAGCGTGGAAGAATCAGCAGATGAGGGTAGACGCACCACAATCACCAGAGCTGTAGAAAGATCTTTGATTTAAAGTCAGAGGAGGGCTGCAATTCTTTATTTATATTCTCATTTATTTATAACATTGACCTTTACATTTTAGAAAGGAGTTGTCTTACTGGTCTAAAATAAAATAGATAAATGGCACTTAATCACATTTCTAACACGTCTTTCATATACATGTTTCATAGGATAATTAATGGAGATGAGAACTGAAAATGGTACTTAAAATACAGGCAGTTGTTATTTTAAAAAGTCTGTTGGCGTTCTTTGCTGGCTGACTTGCTTTTTTTTTTTTTTTTTTTTTTTTTTACAGGACTTACATTTTATTTTGTCAACAGACTCGGTTTGGTGGGTGCTTTCACTGTTCAGACAGATCTGACGACCTCGCAAAGATCTAACAGGAGTAGCTATTGGCCAGCTCGTTGTTCACATCATGTTTCTGATGTAATCATGTAATCTCATATGAACAAGCCCTAAAGGGACGTCCTCGGAGCTGGAGACATACGTGCTTGTGCAGCAGTCTGTCCAAGCAGGACTGTGATCCTATGTGTGGCCTATGGAGCAGGTTTCCTTTAGTGTTAAGGGGGGGGGGGGGGGGGGGGGGTTGCTTGTATGGCTGTGATGGAGGGAAGAGGAAAGCATTATCTGGTTTTTATTTATTTATTTTTTAAATCCATTTTTTCCCAGTAACATCCCAACAAGCAAAATATTTTGTGCCTATATTTTGCTATGTGCTAGAGATAACACAAAGTGAGAAGTGTAAGATTAGAGGTGTCTGCATACGTGGTTATTGAGGATGTATTTTGAAAGGTCAGAGAATAATGTGTAACTGTGTGTGGAAAAAGAGAAGAGAGCTTTGAAGCTGGAGGCACTTGGAAAGAGTAAAAGCTTGTGTCTATTTATGATGCCATCTGCTAATATTTGGGCTCCTGGTCGCCTAGCATTTAACAGTCTGTCTTGTTACTATAATTGAGCATTAGGCCACGGTGATGAAGTAAAACTCACAATCCAACAATGGTAGAGTAAGCACTAAGCCAAGTCACGTCCTTTTGAATCTGCGGAATAGAAGAGAGCTTCAACAAAGCACCAAATTCCAAACTCCAGAAACTCAGCAGCTCTGATAGGGAGCATGTTAATACGTGTAAGCACTCCCTACCATCCCCGTACTGCTATTGTTTGTATATGTTAGGGAAAAAAACACATCCTTGCAGCTGCATCAAGAGAAAATCTTTTCAAACTATTAGGCTTTGGCTGTAAATGCATCTGTGTCGGCATGTAGAGGGGCACTTGTAGTGGTTTTGTAAACTATATTTTCCTATTTCAACAGTCAGAATTGTATAGGAGCGATTCAGTTTTTTTTATTTGTTGACCTGTCATTCACTTGTAATGTTTTACATATAGCCTTTCACTCATGTTCTTCCTTATCCACATTCTTAAAAGCAGTTACAATGCCCAAATATAGATATCTTGTGAAGTCATGTCTACAGAAGGAATTGCCATTTCTGCTTTCAAAAATGTTTTTTTTTTTTTCCTTTGGTCTGCAACAATCTACTGCATTAACTTTAATTTGGCCGGGGACGTCAAACTAATGAGACTTCAGCTGTTGTAGTTAAATTAAATAGATTTGTCTTCAATCATTTTGGTGTAAAACTCAGATTTGTGCCTCCTGTAACCTGTATTTGCAGAATAACTTTAAATAGTATGAGTTAATGTGTACAATGTGTACAATGTGCAATGTGTTATTACAGTATTTTTATAGACTGTTCTTACACTTTCTTTATATCAATGTGTATTTTACTTTAGATCTTTTGAAGTAAATGTTGATGCTATTTGTGGGATTCATTAATGTCAGTGAGTGGCTCTTAAAAATGTATGTAAATATTCTGTACTTAGAAACAGTTGTCATTACTTCAGCTGTCATTACATAGTGTATTTTTCTCTCTTTCAGTAAAATTGTCATCAAGATTGGAAAAAAGAAAAAACGAAAGCCAGAGTCTTCAGAGGAGTCGGATGACGACCCTTCCCCTCGACACACTCCCAAGGATGTTGACTCTGTGAGTTGCAATTTCTACACGCGATCACAAACACACCACACTCATCCAGTGTTTGTGGAGCTGTGGCAGTGAGGCTTGAAACACTCGAAGCGTATGCCATCATTCTTAATCAAATTAGCAATCTGAAACCTAAAGTGTAAGAAGGCACTTTGATGTTATGTGAGAATTTAGACACGTTTGAATGAGTTTTAATTTAATTCTGATGTGGTGTTCGCCTCATTACTTGTGGTGTCGCACCGCTGCTGAAAACTGAGGGAGAGGCAGACTCCCTTACAGCAGTGAATGAGTGAACTGGTGTCCTCGGTCTTGACTGTTCACACTGCTGCTGAGTGGAGAGGAAGGCTCACAGCTTTTGTTTTAGCCTGCAAGGATTGACTATAGTTCATGTAGAGTTCAAGCAGTGGGTGGCTATCACAAGAGCGAATGTGTTTATGATGGAGAGAACTGACAGCAGAGTAGCTTTTTCTGGGTCAAGGCATCAGTAACAAAGGCATCATGTGCAGATGCATGTGCACACACACACACGCACAAATACTGTACCTGTATTTACCATTAAGAGCAAGGTAAATAGTGTTCAATAATAGCTACAGTTCCAATTCGAACAAAGAACATTAGTTTGAAATACTGAAATGTCTCCATCTTTGTTCTTACTTAATAGATTCATGTAACTGCACTGTAAAATCTTACAACATTAAGGAGTACTATTTACTAAAAACTGTGATGTGACCTATTACATCCTAGATGATTCCACATAGACCAGCCACTTAAGGGGCTGGGACCAAAGCACAAATTCATATACCCACACTGGTCGTTGTAAGGTTTATAAAATTGTAGGGAGATGGAAAGGATTTTTTTAAAAACAATTTATTATACAACTGTGCAAACATCTGGCTGATGCTTTTCAAAATGACTTACTATGCTAAGATATTTACTCAGTGTGATGAGACCAACATAGGAGAACCCGAATCACACACCACGTTATGCAGTGCATCGGTGTTCTCCGTCTGCAAATCAGACTTTGGAGTTGGGAAAAGTATCAACAGAGCCACACTGACTGGCCAGCTCACGTCAGCAGGTTTTCAGCTGTTACCACCAGTCAGATAGACTGCGGTCAATAAACGCATCAGATGTGTGGCAGAGGAAAATAAAATAGCAGCGCTGCTTTTCTGTCACTGGAATCCCTTGTGTTTCCCACATACTTAATACTTGGATGAGCCCTCCTGGTAGATTAATGGCTGCTTGAATGTATTCAACAACCTGCTTCTCTCTGCTTCAAGCACAGAGGCAGACCTTGTAACTGTGTGTAATCATAATGACCACACAAATGCAGCTGCTGAATACCCGACCTCGGTCTTTTCAGTAACACGACAGCTTACAAGGACGCAAAACGTGAGAGAAGTGTGGTGTAATTCTTTTTCCATTGGATTTCAAAGAAATGCCTCTGTCCAGGAGCCTGGTAAATATTTGTCTTTTCCATTTTTAACATTTGAATGTTTAATTTAATACAAATGTTATAAAAAAGATTGGCCAGAAAAATTGCATTTGGTGAATCTATTACATTTTTATGCTAATGAAACAGTCCACTTTACTCTGTGAGCATCTTTGCGCACCTACAGGGCACCAATCTCCACACTGATTTCCAACATGGAAATGGGATCTTGTATTGAGCCGTTGATGTATTCTTGTCGAAAGAAGCACGACTGTTGACTGTACCTCCTAAATTTCCAGTCTCGAGCGTGTGGGAAGCTGTAAAGATGGGCTTAGCCTCCCACAAACTGATTCACTGGATCACATAGACAAAGAAGCCTACAGTCTAGTCAAACGCATACTTTCATAGAGTTGCATACCTGTCAGAGACTTCAGCTTCCTTGTAACAACAAATACAGAGGCCCATAGCAGGCTGTTACTGGTGTTACACCTGGTATCTCATCCCTGGATGGAGGTATGAGAGCTCCTCTGGCTGACAGTTTTTATGACAGGAAAACATTTGCAAAATCTATCTAGAAAGGCATGCAGATGAAATTTTGGGGGGCATCTTTTTTTACTATAAAGAAGAAAAAAGAGGTCTAGAGTCACTGTCCTAGTTCACCTAAAAAAAATCAGTTACAAAACCATCTGGGATGAGTAGCAGCTAGTGACATTTCAGAATGAGTGGGTTTGATAAGTGGCTCAGTCTCCACCTACGCTTCAATACCTCTCTTCCCCCACTTTTTTTCTTTTTCTTTTGAGTCTATCCGAACTACATCCTATGATATAATTATGTTAACTAAACGGTGCCCCTGGCCTTAATTACAACTGTCTGTTGATGACTCATTCAGGATGATCTTGTGGCAGAAGTCGAGGTAGCGTGGCCGACAGCTAGAACAGAAGTGTGGCGTCCTCCGGGGTTCAGTCCCATTGTTGTGGCATGTGGCGGGTTTGACTCTACAGTGTCTGGTCAGCTTGGGTTTGTGGATGTGAGGGTATATCTCCACTGGGATATTATACTGCACACCTAATTAACTTTGGCTCAGTGGCATTTATTGCTAATTAACTACATATTATCATTAGTAGGGGCTTGTGTATTGATGCAGGATACAGCGGCCCACGCGGACGATAATTATAAAGGCTTGACAGGAAGGAATAGACTGAAGCTTTATTATCATTATTATTGTTATTTTGGCAGAGTTTGGAGTATTTAAGGATTATAATACTTCATTTAATACAGTTTAACATGATCTTTGATTTTGCATCCTGGGCCTTGACGAGCTGCATGGGACAACTTATATTATCCAAATAGAAAGATAAATGTACATAAATAACATATGCTTTGAATAATACTAAAATATATTAGATTATGAACAGAAGATTTAGCCTGTGATTTTTCTAAATGTATAAATAATTATTTTTTATGCGCTTTATCAAAGTTGTTGATGTAATTAAATAAAATGTCAATTAAGTTGTTCATCTTATTTGGCAGCAAGTAGTCTCTCACTGAGTCCTGATACTGGATCAATCATGCACCCTGATAGAACAGTTTGTTTTCATGTGATTTACTGTTAAGGTATTAATAAATTGCCACACAGATTCAGGCTACCAGAAATGTAAAAGTGTGAAGTGGAGTGATTCTACCTCTTCCCCCAATATGCTGTCCTAATATGATGTACTAAAAAGCCCATGGATGATTACATACGTACAGTTTTAGATTTTTTTTGGAATTTTTTATTATTTTATATAATATATATATATACACACCTGTATTTTTTTTTTTTTTTAATTTTTTTTTTTTTTCACAGTGTTTCCTTTCCACTTTTCTGTTTTTCGTATCTAGTGTTTAAAGGGGTTATAATAGCGGGGAAAACCCCTCTTCCCTTGAGAGCATATTAAGGCGACTACCAAATCAGAAGTTCCAACATAACACAACCCTGTCACTTTGTTTGATTTTTCCGGATACCATGACATCACCCACCCAGATCAGAGTAGATTTATTTAGCTTTGGTGTGCTTATATCTACCCTAGTTGGCATAATATTGCATTTGCTGTACGTCAGAAGAAAGTAGTGTAGAGTTGCCTCACCAGTTTTAGAAAAAAAACTTAACTTTGTTGTACCGCGGGAGTAGTTGTTGGTGTTTGTGAAGGCGGCTTTCATATTCAGACACTGATGCTGCTTCAATTAGCAGAGACGCATGCCGTGGGCTGGGTTTAGGAGTGAGCTTTAGAAAGAACGAGGAGAGATAGAGCTCTGATTGTTTCATAGTGGTAATGCTCCAGGGCACAAATAAATAAACCCTCAACCTGCAGAACGGTGCAACATCTACAAGCTGAATTCACCCAGCTGAAGCGCCTCGCTCCGGGTTTGACTGCATCTGTAGACTTCTGTCGGATCGGCTGTGCAGCTCAAACACTCAGAGGAGTGACGAGGAGGAGCCACACACTCAAGCTGACTTTATTTACATGATCTATCTTGTACTTTAGACCTTGGTGGAAATGCAAAGCACAAAGGGCTGAAATATTATTAGCTTCCTGAAAAAGCACTGCCCCATTTAAGTTCTACCTTTTTAAAATAAACCTTTTTATACCACAAAATCTTATTTAAGCTGCTTGGGACTACCTGGGAAATGTAACCATCATTTTGTCCTGAACTGATGAATTTATGAGTTGTGAAGTTTATTTATGAGCTACCCAAGACTCAACAACTTTTTTTATATATATTATTTTTATTTGTTACTAAATGTGCACCTGTCTCTCTATCTCTTTTCTTTAGAAGAGGCGGTCTAACCGCCAGGTGAAGAGAAAGAAGTACGCTGAAGAGCTGGAGGCCAGGTTGTCAGACGAGGAAGTCAAGGTCATCGTCAGAGCCAAGAAAACCAACACGGCAGCGTCCAAGGAGCCTGCTGTGCAGCTCTTTGTTGTAAGTCATTCCTCTAACAAGCTTCTTTTAAAATCATTTAAAGTGCCCACTTTCAGTTAACTGCTCTTTTTTTTTCTTTTTTTTTCTTAAATGGTACAGGGTATAAAACACAGCCAAAGTTATTTCACTAGTCTTATATCTTGTAGTTTTAAGTATTTGTATAAAGATTAATTAGAAAAAAGTTGATGTATATTGAAAATCATAGCTGCATGCTCTGCTAGGTGCAGAAGTATCTGCTCATTTTGTGACGTGCCAACCAGTAAGCATGCAGAAAGAGGAAAGGTATACACCCACTGTCTATTTTAGGTGATTTGGATGTAAGGCAGAGAAGTGTGGAGCGGACACTGTATTTTTTACATTTTTCTAAAAATGTTGTAGATTGTAGAAATGATCATCGGTCCCAGTCAGAAGTCAATCTTTTTGTACATGTAATCCTATCCTTGAATCGCCAGTTTTATGAAGTTGACACGCGTGGCATAAAACATCGTCTTGTGTATGGTTTCATGTGGGAGACGGTGATGTAAAACTTGACTTGAAACATGTCATATCTTCTGCGTGTGTGTAGGAGAATCCCAGTGAAGAGGATGCTGCTGTTGTGGACAAAATCATGTCTTCTCATGTCATTAAGAAGGAGGTAATTATTAAAGATTATAGGATATTATTATAACATTTACAGTTAAACAGAGTGAGAATTATTTATCGTGTTCCTTTCTTTACATTTGTATATTGATATTATATGGATCAGATGATTTATTTGCTCTTAGTGATTATGTTTTCTTGTTTTAAACATCTGTAGGTGTCTCCAGGGGTGATGGTTGAAGTGGAGGAGTTTTTTGTAAAATACAAAAACTAGTAAGTTTATTGTTTGTCTTGTTACGTCTGGGTTGTGTTAGTCCGTAAAAGCATACATTACCTACCTATTCCTAGGAAAAGATGATGATCAAGAAGTCTGATCGTACAAGTTAATAAGGATGACGTGTGTGCTTTCATCACACGCTTTGAGAATAATGTTCTCAGTTTCTTCTGCATCTCTGAACATTATTAAAAAGTACATTCTCATTCACACAACATTTTATCAGTGTATAAGCTTTGAAATTCAGAAAACGGATTTCCTTCCATGACTAATCTGTGATGAATCACATCATATTCATTACTTCATGGTTTAAAGAATAAGAAGAAAGATAAATGAATGGCTCAGTAGAGTTTTTCTTTAATTCAGATGTGACTGAGGTGGTCAATTTGAGTTCAGTGAGTATGTGATTACACCTGCGGGGAAAGCTGCACGGAAGCTTTTTTTGTGGTTTCTTACATTAGTCTCGTGTGCGTGTGTGTGTGTGTGTGTGTGTGTGTGTGTGTGTGTTTGTCAGCTCCTACCTACACTGTGAGTGGGCAACAGAGCAGCAGCTGGAGAAGGACAAGAGGATTCAGCAGAAGATCAAACGCTTCAAGATGAAACAGGCACAGAGGGCGCTCTTCTTTGCAGATGTAAGATTGTGACTGTGTTTGTCTGTTCTTTAGTGTCTCTGTGTGTATGGGCTCAATATAGAGTCATGAAGATTTTGCAGCTGTAAATGAACGTTTGCACATAATTTCAAAGTTTGCACAGTTTTGTCATCCTGTAAAAGAAATCTGCCTGTAAATTCAAGTTTGTGGATGTGTAGTAAAAGGATCTGCATAGAAAAATGTTCGTATTGTTTAGGGACACTAGCGTTAAATGTCTACTCTAATTCCCACATTATCATAAATTATAACCCACTCGAGTGGGCTTTCGTCCATGTTAAAACTACTCCCCTTTAAGAGTTTGCAGCCGTGTGGGAGGAAAGAAAGCTGCCTGCTGTCTGATTGGACAGTTTAATTTGTCACCATCCAATCAGATAGAGGTGTAAAGACGGGGACAAAATTCACAATCACAACTTCAGAATCTCTCACGCAGTTTTGTGGCTCGCATCTGTTAACAGACAGTTTGAAAATCTTTTTTTACAACTTAGCAGATCCTTCTTCTACACATCCACAAACTTGAATTTTCAGGACCTTTTTTTATTTTATTCTTTTTACAGAATGCCAAAACGTGAAGTGCAAACTTTGAAATTGTGTGCAAGCATTCATTTACAGCTACAAAATCTTTATGACTATATTGAGGACTATTTTTTTTTTTCTTTTCAGGGATATGTTTATGTGGAGGTGTGTTCTTTTGTAATTTTAATGTTTTTGTAGGAAAGATGTGTTGCTCACACGTAGACAGGATGATTGTATGTAGACGTTAACACACTCTCTGTGTTTGGTTTGTGTGGGATGGCACATCTATGTGTATATACTTGAATGTCTTTACTTGCTTCGCTGATTTGTCTCCAGGTCCAGATGGTGTGTGGGAACTTGCATTTACTTATGCATTTTCTTTCTTTTTCCCCTTTGTCGCCCATTCTGTTCCTCTCAGATGGAAGAAGATCCTTTTAACCCAGACTATGTAGAGGTGGACCGAGTGCTGGAGGTATCTTATTGCGAGGACAAAGACACAGGAGAGGTAAAGTAAATCTTACTTTTCATCATCATCACATACTTGAGGAACAAGCTCACTGGTGTCTGTTGTACCTGAACATGTTTAACTCCCCCCAGTTTTGGTGTTTTTGTTCGTTTCAATATGTTCTCGACTCAAGTGATGTCTTTGAATCTTAGAAATATCTAAGTCCACCCTAATGGGGTACCTTGCAGCCTTTGATGATGATATAAAAGCAAAGCCTGTCTTCACTTTAGTCTTTTACACTACTAATTCTCATCTGCCTGCTACAGGAAGTGGTGTACTACCTGGTGAAGTGGTGCTCTCTGCCTTATGAGGACAGCACCTGGGAGCTGAAGGATGATGTGGATCAGACCAAGATTGAAGAGTTTGAGCAGCTGCAGGCAGCCAAGCCAGACTCGCGGAGGATGGTAAGCCACGTCTACCAGTACTCCTCAGTTACAGAATTCTTTTATTGCTGGTTTTGGGGCCCAATAATTTTCTCTATCTTGAAGTCAACTGGTATTACTACAGCTGGAGATGCACAGATCCACTTTTTTTTTTTTTTTTAATTTCAGTCATCCTGTCATTATATGCCTCTTACTTGTGAGGGGTTCATGAGATGATGGTAAAACTCAGCAACCATAAAAGAAAAGTATTTATTTTTTTCTCTTTATAGTTTATTGCGTAGATAAAGGAGATGTTGTTGGCAGACTGCAAAAGCAGCTTTAAAACAATGTTTTAAGTTTTCTCCACTCAACAACAAACCCTGTTATATTTACAGTATGATATAATAAAAAAAGGTGCAACGAGAAGACTCATGAAAGTTTTTCTTTCAAGACTCTGCAATGTTTTTTTCAGCTTTCCACTAACCGTATTCTCTCCAGTGTCTCCAGTGCCATTTTCCTTCCAATTTCAGAATATAAACGGGGCATAACCTGGCTTGATACAGGCCTATTAGTATTACAAGGTTCACACACTGCTATTTGCACCTTTTTTTCTTTTTTAACCAATGTTGGCATAACATAATTTTTAAGACACACAAACATTGACCATAAATGCACAATTTTTCAACAAAAGCAAACGTTTTAACCCAAGTGGTTTCTGTTGCATATTTATAAAGTCTTCATAAGCTCTGGAGAATGAAAATGGTAGTGGACAATTTCTCAGAGAACCCTCTGGTTATATGAAGCTGTTTTACAACAGTTCTTAGGTTTTAGAGCATATTTTTTTAAACGGCCCCTCAGGTCTGAATGTCTAAAATCATTGTCACCCCCTGTTTCATTTAATTTGCTTTGCTTTGTCAGTAATTGCCTTCTACCTGTCAGTATGCAATGAACAATTCAATCCTACTGAAAAAACATTTCATGCAGGATCTAAAGGTCCCTTTTAAAATTCTTTTCTTAGGAGCGGCCCCCAGCCAACCTATGGAAAAAGAGGGAACAATCACGGCAGTACAGGAACGGCAACATGCTCAGGGACTACCAGCTTGAGGGGGTCAACTGGCTTCTCTTTAACTGGTACAACAGGTCGGTTTTAATACTTTGTGTGTAAGCTTTTGCATGCCTGAAGTTTGATGCATGCCTGAAATTTGTTAATGAAAAATAAACCTGTAAAAACAAGTTGGTTTAAAAATGATACTAATAAAAAATGCTGTGCTCTTTTTTTTCTTTTTTTTTTTTTTAAATTGCACAAGGGTTATAAAGTGAATTCATATTAGTTTGGAATTGTTTTATTAAATCTAAATGCATATGTGTATGATGCAGCTATGTTTACCTTAGTGTTTGTAGTTTGTGTTGCTTTAAATCTGTTGTAATTTATTCAAAGAGAATTTCATGTTTGTCCATTTGTAAAGGCAGGCTTATAAAAGCATATCTTTGTGTATATATAAAAAAGAAAAATTCTTCTTTGTGCTTTGAGACAGCAGATAATGGACAGGAAACTACCTGCTCAGTTTTGTATTCCTCATGTGTACTGTGCTGCCATTTGGGTTTATTTTCAGTGGTTCAGGTTTTGACAGTCAAATTGGCTGTCAAGGTGCACATTGCTGCAACAGTTATTACCTTTTTTTTGTTGCCCACATTCACTACAGAAGTGCTGCAGAGTACATCTGGAGTACAGTGTCAGTGTGCTTGCATTAACCTTGGGAATTGGTTTAGTTATGTGTGAGCATGCAGGAGTTTGTATGCCTACGCAGGGAGATTTATCAAAAGTAGAGGGCTGCTTAAGAGGCCAGTGGGAATATCTGCTGTTGCAATTAGCATCAAGACATAATACCCCCACCCACTGGACAGATGAACAAATGAATTGCAGGAGCATACTGTACAGTAGAGGCATTATGCTGTATTTCTTATCTTGGCGTGTCATTACTGCTGGTGATGTCGTTTTCTCCTCCATTGTTCGCAGCTTATTCTTTTAGTATCATGGGATTTTTCTTTCCCCCCACATTTTTCTTGCTTGGCTCTCTTTTTTTTTTTTTTTACAGGTTCCCATATTTTCTTACATGCAACAGAATATTTTATGTTAAATAGGCGCCACTTTGTTTGATATAAACATGTCTCCAGCACCTCCTATACATATTGCATGCTGTATGCATCTCGTCATCTATTTGCAGTAATTGCTTCTTATTCTATTTTTCATTAGTTCCCATTTCTTTACGGATATTTGTGCAATATCTTCATGTCTGTAAATATTGGTTCTGTCTTGTGTATAGTTTAAGTATCCTTTTGAATGCTATACCTTTAATTTAATTTATTTGTATTATATTACCTCTTTGCTGAACCTGAGACAAAGTCAACAGAATCAAATTCCTCATTTGTTTGCACAAAGCTGGCGAATATAGTTGATTCTGTTTTTCCTCGTCATGACATTTTTTTTTTTCTTCAAACTTACAGACGCAACTGCATCCTAGCAGACGAGATGGGGCTGGGAAAGACCATCCAGTCCATCACATTCCTAGAGGAGATCTATCGCGTCGGCATCAAAGGGCCCTTCCTCATCATTGCCCCTCTTTCCACCATTGCTAACTGGGAGCGCGAGTTCCGAACCTGGACCCACCTCAACGTCATTGTGTACCACGGGAGCATGGTCAGCAGGCAGATGCTCCAGCAGTATGAGATGTACTTCAGGGATGCACAGGTGAGTTCACACCAAACACAAGCATGTCCTCAGGTGGCGATGAGTATGGTGAAGCTGCCTGCCACCTTCTGGTTCACCTGGGTGTGAAAGTACAGGAGCTGGATGTTTAAACTTAAGTTTCAAGTATATCTGTCCACATGCCAGATTGGAGATCTTAGGCCTCCATTTTTGTAAAGGGCTCACACTTATATAGTGTATTTTTAACATTTTTATAGTTTCATAAAGGTGTTTTACTGTGTATTTCGTAATTCAACCACTCAACCAGAGTGCTTATCAATATATAGTTGGAAAAGCAGCGGCCGTTGTGTGTGTGTGATGTGTTTTAAGAATAAAAAGATGGCAATGGAGCTGTTTGGTCACATCTGGGGGTCTTGTGGTCTGAGAGAAATCTTACAAGAAAGTCCCAGAGGGGGCAGAACCGCCGTGAAATGTCTGTGCTGCGTCAGCTGCCATGAATCACAGCTCTTCTAGTCAACGTGGCCTCGCCAGAGGTGCTGCGGAGCAGTTTTGAAGCATCATGGAAGCGACTATCCCAGAAGCCATCATCTAATCGGCTTCATTAAAAATTTGCGTTGAGTCTGTTTTGTAGATTCAGTCATGGCTTTTTAAAAGAAAGCGCCACGAGTGGGCTTCAAGCTGTACGTCAGGGTTATTTTAATATGTGGAGGCAGGGTGTACGTGATCCTGTGGATTTTAGAAGGGATTTGAAGGAATGTGTACAGGTCGTATATACGTATAATACATATATATTCCAGAAAGAACGAGACTCTGTGAGAAATACATCTATAAATAAGCAGACTGCTGTGAAATTCTCATACAATCTCAAAACTTTCAGGTACACTCATAATATTATAAATCCAGATGTGTAGGCGGCTCTAGTCAGCGCTCCGCTTTTAAACCAACCCCGGTGAGACCTGAGGACGGAGCAGAACCACCACAAACCCACACTTCCACTCTCTGTCGCTCCCCACTGGGGCTTTAAGCATCCAGCTCTAGATTAACAAGGACATCCATCTTATCTCACTTATCCAACGCAGAGGAAATGATGAGGATTCAGAGGCCTTTTGGTCCATTGTGCCACACCTAATCTTTAGCTTTTGAAGGCAGGTGAACAGAAAGCAGCGCTGCTTTGAACAGCTTTACAGTGAAAAGCAGTGATTCACGTTGATTAAAATAATCAGTGTTTTTTAGAAAACAGCAGCACTGTATCAGCAACATGAGCTACTGCGAGTAACGTAATTATATGTTTCAGAACAAGAGACCTGACTACAATAGGAGCTGGATATTGAAAAACTCAACACAATGTGACTAGAACAGGCAATGTGACTCTGGGATACACTTTAGATAATTGTAACTACTACGAAACTCAGTTACCTCAATATTTCACAACAAAAACTTGAAATGAAAACAAGTAGAAGAATTGAAAAATACTCCATCAAAAACCTGTTTAAAGTCTCTATTCTCACAGTCAAAAGATGGTCAGAGAAGAACTAAGATAAATGATCAGGTAATCAGATTACATCCTCTTTCTTTCGTTGGAAATGAGAGCATCTTAATAAGTAAATGGCTTGTAATACTTAGATGGCACATAGCAAGAATCAGAGAGGGGCACATGCCAGGCAAGAAGTAGGTTTAGAGGTAGTTAATGAGCCTTGGGCAGAGGCTTTCTGTGGTTGGCGGGCCATGTGATGTTTCACAACAGGCAGTTAGGAGCTCTTAGTGTTCAGGCGAACCGTAGCAGGAAATAAGGTGAGGAAGAGGAGAACAGAGCGGAGCTGCCACCAAGCTGTCTCCCAGGCAGCCTGTGATGTCATAGCTCTTCCCGAGGGGAGCTTTCTGTCAGCGCTGCTCAGACATCATCGCAGAGACCGGCTCTTCCACGAAAGACTGTTGCCTGGTTGGCTGTGGGAGGGGGTTACTGAGTATCCCTGGAGAACTGTTGTCACGGCAATAGATACAAATGGAGAGGAGGGGTAATGCAACGCTTCTCCAGACATATAAACAAGTAAACAAACACACAAACAGGAGGCCATGTAGATGACCTCCTAGCCTCCAAGAGGTGCGTCTTTATATTGTCTGTGAAATTTAAATTCAGCAAACCATGTATTTATGATCCAAAGCAAATAGCTGCATATTTATAGGTTTATAATATTAAACAGAAAAAGGAACTCTGACAGTATGATGGAGAACTGTGCACCTGCAGTATACACAGATTCATTTTTTTCAGTATATTACCAAGTAATTATTTGAATGCTTTTATTTTTATATATATATATAATTAAAATGTAAACATAATTAAATGTTATTGAATGGAAACAGTGTTTCTTGAGCATAATAATCACGTGTCGTTCCTCAAATGTTTTTTTCTGTCTGAAGGGTCGTGTGATTCGAGGTGCCTACAGGTTTCAAGCTGTCATCACCACATTTGAAATGATCCTTGGAGGCTGTCCCGAACTCAACGCTATAGAGTGGCGCTGTGTGATTATTGATGAGGCCCATCGTCTCAAGAACAAAAATTGCAAGCTTCTGGAGGGATTCAAGCTAATGAACCTTGTACGTTAAAAGCACAAGCGACATCAGAGGCTGACAAGTTGAAACGCACTTCAAATAACCTGAATGCTAGACTACTTTCATTTGTAGTTTCTAAACTAAAACTGACTTTATATTTGATCTTTTATCTTCTTGAAGGAGCACAAGGTCCTGCTAACGGGTACTCCTCTCCAGAACACGGTGGAGGAGCTTTTCAGCCTCCTCCACTTCCTGGAACCAACACGTTTCCCCTCTGAAAACAACTTCATGCAAGAGTTTGGAGACCTCAAAACCGAGGAGCAGGTAAGCGCGCAGATCTGTGCGAAAATGTGTTTTGAACACTCACAATAGTCTTCCAGAAGTTGATTGTAGTAAACATATTGCAGGACAGATAATCAGGTCAGGTAACATGGTTAGGGTTTTTCACTTTCATTTTTGCAAACTCTAATTATAACAGACAAAAGAGGTGTCATGCTGCTTATGTTTGCCCTGTGCAGAGCCACTATTCCTTACGACAAAAATGTTCACATTTCCCTCTATGTACTGCTGGTGGTCAGTTCATTTTTGGGCCAAAGCACCAAATAGATCTTCAAAGAAAAGACCCTCAAAGTGCTTTTGAAGTGTAAGGCCGCAAAATTAATTTATTTGGCACAGTAGTCACCATGTGGTACTGAATCTAGAAGACCAAGAACATGTGTGATCCTGTTCTTGGTAAAATCTGCTGGTGCTGTTACGAGACAGATTATAAAAAGACTACAGTTACATGAGACTTTTTAGGATACATGTGATCAAGGAAACGGAAAAAAAGAGACGTATAAAGCAGTGGTTTTGATTCTCCGATGCAGCACAACGTCAAGAAGTAGAGGAAAATTTGAGATTTTAAAATAAACGATGATCTAATCACAGATTTCAAACTGGGATTCATGTTCAATTAAATTAAGGAAGCTTGTATATTATCTTATTAGCCAGCTAAACGTATAATACATCATGTAAGTGTGATTTGTAATAATCTTCATTAGTTTATCTGTAGCCAATAAAACTTAAAGAAAAATTCGGTGTGTTACTGTGGATGGGTTTAAGGTGAAAAATTGTGTTGTCATTAATGATGCAAATGTTATCCCACTGTGGCTTTTTTACCAGCTTTTAACACGGCATCTGCAGATGTCAGATCGCATAGCATCAAGTGGGGCAAATTAACTCAAACTCATTAGGTTACAACTCTTTTTTTTTTTTTTTTTATTTATTTATTTATTTATTGTTCATAACACAAAAGGGAATATTTCAGCTACAAAAGGCAGGTTTACATAAATCAACTAATTTGTCTCCAGTGCCTTGCATTTGAGGCGGAAACAAATTAATTTGTTCAATTAAATCAGCATGACAAATCTCTGTATGGCTTTTGTAAAACCAAATTTGGAGGATTAAAAAAATAAATAAAACACATGACAAATTACATGACTGACTCATCTACAAAATCACCCTTAGTCACTGAAGAACAATTCAATCTATTCAAAGTGACCAACTTATACTCTAAATTTCTTACAACTATTGTTTATACCACTAGTTGTTTTTCAGGAGAACAAACTGTTACAGCATTTGAAACCCTAAAGTATGCAAGTCTTAAAGTATCTGCAACTGAAAATCAGCAAATGCTAAGTAGTTTATATATTGCACAGTGGTGTGAAAAAGCACAGTTCTTTGGTCTTATGGTTTAAATATTAGAAGGATTTCAAAATAAAGAAAAATAGCTAGTCCTACCAAGTCTTAAAATCAAATAAATACAACCTCAGACAAATGACAAAGCAATGCATAATAGACCATGTCATTGTTTATGTAAGAAAAACTAAGCAAAACCTACAGAAGCAGGTGTCCAACAAAGTGCACCCCATTATTGATGACCTGCCGTTCACTTGTACCACTATCATGTACATGCTGCTGCAGCAGGTGAGAACTGTCACATTATCTCTTCGGCAAACAGGTTCAGAAGCTCCAGGGTATCCTGAAGCCCATGATGCTGCGTCGTTTGAAAGAGGACGTGGAGAAGAAGTTGGCACCTAAGGAGGAAACTATCATCGAGGTTGAGCTCACCAACATCCAGAAGAAGTACTATCGCGCCATCCTTGAGAAGAATTTCTCCTTCCTCTCTAAAGGGGCAGGCCAGGCCAATATGCCCAACCTGGTCAACACCATGATGGAGCTAAGGAAGTGCTGCAACCACCCCTACCTCATCAAAGGTGAGGCGTTGTTGAGCAAGAAATGTTTAAACAAATCCGACAAGTTAAGACAAAGCAGCAAAACATTAGTTTGCTGCGATTTCAGATGTTCCCGTTTAATGTTTTACTATGTCATTGAGTTTCATAAATGAAGCACTCACACTAATATACTACCTCAAGTCCATCAGACTGGGTATGTTTCAAAGAAAAAAGCCAAACAGAATCTACGAAGGTTCTTGGCATTTGTTTATTGATGTTGACTGGTCTGTACTAGCACCAGTGTCACATCTGTAGTCACTCCTGTAACTCCACCTCACATTATGTATGTTACAAAAAGTAAACGTAGTAGATGTGCATCTACATTTCTTTTTCTTTTTTTGCATTATCAGGGGCAGAAGAGAAGATCCTAGAGGATTTCAAGGAAGTACACAGTCCTATCGCCGCTGACTTTCACCTACAGGCGATGGTGCAGTCTGCTGGGAAGCTGGTCCTTATCGATAAACTGCTGCCTAAAATGAAAGCAGGAGGTCATAAGGTGCTCATCTTCTCCCAAATGGTGCGCTGCCTGGATATCTTGGAAGACTACCTCATTCAGAGAAGGTAACGAAGTTCAACCATGCAGAGCAGCAGCAGTGCTCCTCTGTCCGCCACAGTGAAAAAAAGCACCAGGTTCTTTGTTGTTTTTTTTTTGGAGACAGATGACATGAAACCTTTATGGCTGCAAATGTTAAAGAACTCAACAGCTTTACAAAAAAAATTATAATTGTGTAGATATTTATGTAGTTTTACTTTAATGTCACCCCATTTAATCTTTTATGTTTCACTTCAGTAGTTCTTTTTTTGACCAGTAAAGTAAGACACAGTAGTTTTAAGTATTGCTCTTTGATTTCAATAGAGGATCTATATTTTTGTAGTTTTTGCGCTGTTCCTCCACCCACAGAGCACAGCAGCAGCTCTAATGAAGGCTGTCAACGATTCGTATTTACATCACAGCTGCAAAGCAACCCAGTTGCAGCTGAAGCACAACATTACTTTGAAATTCAAAGAATAATGAGATCGGATCTTGCTCCCTATGTTTGTGTATGATCTTTTATTACCGCAAAACGACCTTCTCTGGTATAATCGCCGACCTGATGTGAAACCGACCTCGGCCCTAATGAGGCAAGAAAGCATTTCCGGGCTTCTGGGACAGAGCGTGGATTGAGGTTAAGACAGGGCTTGGAGATTATTTATTTTTTTATTATTTATTTATGTATTTCTCCGGGTGAAAAAGTCCCTTTACAACCCAAAAATGAAAGGGGAAAGGAAGTGAGCAAACATTTTATGAAGTTGTTCATTATGTAGGAGAATTGAGGTGAATAGTTCTTATTTTTTGTTTTTTTTAAAAAAAAAAGGTTTATCTTGTCTTACTCGTTTATATTTACACTTCCTTCCTTTTGGTTTTTTGCATTTTTCTCTCCATCTTGTCGTTGCGCTCATTTCTTTGTGTCTTCCTCGCTCCCCTTTCCACTGGCGTCCTGCCAGAAGCTGGAGCAAACCTGAAACAGTTGTAACCATGTGAGGAGCTGCACAGCACAGACCTCAGACATGGTTCAGCAGCAGGTTACAGGAGCCCTCAGGGCTCCACCACATCATACGAGCCGGAGATTCAGTGAGGTTTCTCTTGACTGGAAGTGGATTACCTCTGGGAGGGCAGGCGGGGTCAGATTGTGGGAGGAGATGAGAATGGACGCGATGTGAAAGGGCATACCTACTTCTTGAAGGAGAGTTTAAGGAGGCTCTTTCTCAGTTTAAGAAAGAAAGGAAAATAACAGGAGAGGTTTGGGTACATTCTGTGCTTAAGGTGCATCTTTTGAGATGGTATTGAATGTTGGTTAGTGGTTAAAAAAAGCTTAAAGCTTTAGTATAATGTAACACGATCTATGTACATGTTGTCTTCTGTGTTTATGGTGTAGGTACCTGTATGAGCGGATTGATGGACGTGTCCGTGGGAACCTGCGACAGGCTGCCATCGACCGCTTCAGTAAGCCCGACTCCGACCGCTTCGTTTTCCTTCTGTGTACAAGAGCCGGCGGCCTGGGAATCAACCTCACCGCAGCAGACACCTGCATCATCTTCGACTCTGACTGGAACCCACAGAACGACCTGCAGGTACGACTCAAAGCCTCTCTTAGCAACAGATGCAAGCAGTTTTGGTAACATTAAGCTTATCTGCTGTTGAATCTCATTTTCACCTGTCCTGTCAGGGCAGATGTTGAAGTGAAAACTGCTATTTACCGCATTAATGGAGCGCACATTGACGAGATTCTGTGCTTCACAGGCCCAGGCTCGCTGCCATCGGATCGGTCAGAACAAGGCAGTGAAGGTGTACCGTCTCATCACCAGGAACTCATACGAGCGGGAAATGTTCGACCGCGCCAGCCTCAAGCTGGGCCTGGACAAAGCAGTGCTGCAGAGTATGAGTGGCCGAGATAACAGCCTAGGAGGAGGCACCGGGGGAGGGGTAAGTGTGAGGATTGACCCAAAGGCATTTCAATAATTTATTAATTGAAAAGGTTCATTTTAAAAGGAAGTTTTGTTCTGTTGTGATACATTTCCTCTTTATGTGCCTTTGGCTGCACATAAATGTGTGAGTTTCATTTATGAGAAAGCTCAAAACCTTACCCTATTGCATTATTGGTCATCATTTTTCCGTATTAATTCGCTTACAGCTTCATTCCAGCTTCTTTAAACATCACTAAACTCTTGTTTTTATCCATTCACTTTTTATTTCTCATCTTTAGAGAACAGGTTTTTGTCAACATAAGAAAACAGATCTTTGCTAGTTCTGACTCTTTTCAGCATAATACAAAAAGAGCAGTCTGCGTTATATCAGGGGACCTCTGTGAGCGATAGTAATAAACCGACCCCAAATTATGAAGGCCGCTGCTAAAAATTTCCTCTTGATGTGTAACTGATCATGTTAGTTTAATCTGTTTGTGAGGGAGTGTGTCAGCAGTGTGTGAAGTGTGTAGGTGGATGTTGAGCTGCAGTTTGTGTCCTCTCGAGAGTAAGTTGAACTGTAAGGAAATTGGGGTATTACAGTAGCTGTTTTGTAAATCTGGTTGGACTAAACATATTTGCATTTGAAACAGCTGCCAGGGTTAGATACAGTGCTGCCAATGTTATGATTTTAGTAACCCAATATGTGCATGGTTGGCTGTGTTTGCTTGTGAGACAACCGTTTCTGTTTTGTGTGTTGAAAATGCTTCTAAGCGCTAGTTGTTTTTGTTTTTCCTTTCAGGCTGTGCAGCAGCAGTTATCTAAGAAGGAGATTGAAGATCTGTTGCGACGAGGAGCTTATGGGGCAATCATGGACGAGGAGGATGAAGGGGCCAAATTCTGTGAAGAGGACATCGACCAGATCCTCCAGCGTAGGACGAAGACCATCACCATCGAGTCAGAGGGGCGAGGATCCACCTTTGCTAAGGTGAGTAAAACTAAAAACAACAGTGGTAGCACAAGTGGTAAAATGATCACATTTCAGTTGCGTTTGCACTCGATCGAATAAGTCATTTGCTGCCTTTGATATTTAAACAGTAGTAGCTGGCAAAATAGGAAGTCTGATTATAGTGATATGATTCTAATGTCTGCTTGCAGGCCAGTTTTGTGGCATCTGGAAACCGCACAGACATCTCTCTGGATGACCCTAATTTCTGGGACAAGTGGGCTAAAAAGGCTGACATTGATATGGATATGGTCAATGGCAGAGTAAGTACTGCACTGCAAATGACGCAGTACCTAGAAAACTGGGTAACTGTGACTCTCAAAGCAAATTAAGTAGGATTGCAGCTTCCTTTTAAGAATATTAAGTATATTTCCTCAAAGTCCCTGAAATCTGGTTTGTTCTCCTTTCATCCCTCTACAGAATAGTTTGGTGATTGACACTCCTCGTGTCAGAAAGCAGACGAGGCCCTTCAGTGCCACCAAAGATGAGTTAGCTGAACTTTCAGAGGGCGAAAGTGAAAGTGACGAAACCAAACCTAAACTCAGACGAAACCACGATCGCCAAAACAGCTACGGACGCACAGAGTGCTTCAGAGTGGAGAAGAACCTGCTCGTATACGGGTAACGTGAAAACAGGATTTACAGGCGTTTTTCCAATACGAAACCTTCTGGAAAGTTATTACAGTGAGAATGTTTCTCTTTGGGGTTCCAGATGGGGCCGCTGGAAAGATATCCTCAACCATGGGCGTTTTAAGAAACAGTTGACTGAGTGGGATGTAGAGTCCATCTGCAGGGCCCTGCTGGCTTACTGCCTGGTCCATTATCGCGGTGATGACAAAATCAAAAGCTTCATGTGGGACCTCATCGCCCCCACTGAGGATGGACGCACAAAGGAGCTGCAGAATCACCTGGGTGAGTCTCGGGGAGTCAGCCTTTCATTGACTGATCTCGTTACAACAGTGGTGGCATCTTAGATTTAGAAAATGACTGTTTCATGAGCAGCGCCAGTTGATTTATTTTAATCTTTTTTATTATATTTTTTCTTCAAGGCTTGTCAGCACCAGTCCCTCGGGGCAGAAAGGGTAAAAAGATGAAGACCCAGTCTAGCTCATTTGACATCCACAAAGCTGAGTGGCTTAGGAAACACAACCCCGAGCACATGCTCCAGGATGACGGATACAAGAAGCACCTGAAGCACCACTGCAACAAGTAGGCGCTTGCCTCTGCTGCTTGATATTGTTAAGCTTTTTATCAGAATATAACTCACTGTTCTTTTTTTTTTCCTTTTTGTGGATGAGAATGTGTTTTTAATATGTTTAAGCTGTCATAGCAAGTGGCAGGTGGTGATTATTTTCTCCTGACTCCAACTGTCTCAATTTATTTTTGATAGAATGAAGCCTGAGTGAATGAACATGCATGTGGCTTACATTTTTACTGTGGCGCTGCCAAGCAACAGTAATTAGGATGTACTCATGCATCTTTTGGGACTGATGGTCTACTGATTGAGTAACGTGCGTGCATTACATCGAGACTAGCTGGCCGATAAGAATCTTCCTGAGACTTGGGGCCTGCTAATGGCCATCATAGATCTTTTACTTTCAGACAGAGGGGAAGATGGCTGTTAATCAAAACATTGCCATTGAGATATAAAGCCAAATAGATGGCTGCTTCATTTTAAAAGGGAGGCTTGTGTGCATTTGGCTTTGGATGCAGAACACTGCAGCTTCCATAGAAAGTTCTCCATTGTTTCCTTGTCCAGTAGTGCTGAATCCAGGGATTGTCTGATATGTGACGCCCCGGGCAATTGGGGACATGCAGTGAGCAGGTTTTGCTGACTTCTACATTTTCTCTCTCGGGACCTGGAATGTGACTGGTGGCTTGGGGATGGGGGAAGGGTTCATTGGCTTTCTTAACACTGTTCCCAATGTAGGACACAGCTCCTGTGGTGGAGTGGAAACTGTAGGAAGTAGTCACAAATGATAGACGATAAACCCTAAATTCAGAAAGAAGGACGGAGCACAAAGTGAGATGTGAATGGATCATTGTACTTTTAATCTCTTCGTTTTCAACAATTTGAATAAGTATCAACAGATCCTTCTTTGCACACTGGAATAAAAACCACAAACTGATACTATTATTCTCAAATCGCTTTAGATGCAGTTTAGAAAAGACACAAACCTTTCAGGGCACTTGTGTGTTTCGAATTAGAACAACATCTGTGAACAGTATCTTTCTGTTACGCTGGCTTGCGATGAACAAACCATAAGGGATTTCATGCGTGCTGCTCATGTCAGGCATACTTGGCTTATTTTATTCATAAAAATGCCGTACAGCAAGGCTGAGATCCTCTGCAGCCTCTCTGTGTAAACCACGGACGCACACAAACGAACAAACGTTTGTAAAGGGGGCGATGAAGGCCCGTGCTGACAGGCAGAGGAAGTAGCAGCAGCTGTTGGGTGGGTCCTGCCAACACAGGAGGGTGGAGGAGAAGGCAGACGAAGCAAGTTCAGCTCTGATTTGGCAGAGCCACAGGTCTTGGGTGCACACCACACCAATCCATCACCAAGACCATGTTGGTTCTCGTCCTGTAAGTGAGGGAGGAGTTTGAGCTGGTTTCTAACACCATTTATATGCATTCAAGCAGAGGATTAAATGCAAGGCATGCTGGGTTTCAGAGTGGCAAAGTACTAGCCTTTCAATGCTATAAAAAGCAGTATTGACAGGAATGGCTATTTGTCTCGACCATGATTGATAAATGAGATTGTATTGGTGATAATAGTTTAAGAAAAAAAATGGTGTTTGCAACTACGACGATGCTAGTGAGGCTGTGGAGATAATCCTGAAGTTCTGACACTTTAGATGTGATAAAGTGCCATCCTGTTAAAAAAGAAATGCTGTGTGCATCGATGTTGATGTTAATTTGATTTTTTTTTTTTTTAAATCACTGCACCTCATCACGGTGTACGAGCGGATATTGGGATGAAATTTAAGATAAAGTGTTACATACAAAGCTTTTAGAGTTGGGAGAGGGGGAAAAAATCACCAGTCATACCAGATGTTAGAGCCTGGCACACCACAATTCCCACCACTTCCGTGTCTCTGCTTGGAGGCTTCTCTCTCTGTGATGTGCGATCATGCATCATAGAGTTAATGTCTCCCCTGTGAGTCATGCTCTCTACCTTGTCAGCCTCGCCTCCTCGACTGCCAGAATACAACCACGTGACAGCTGGAGAAAGACGCTTGTCTGTTTGTTCAGTGCGCCGAGTCTCGCCGTAGAACTGCTCACAACTCCCTCTGAACTCTGCTTAATGATGACCACCCGAGAGATACAATAATTAATCAAGTTAATTGATCTTACTCGGTGCATAAGTTGGCCTACTTTAAAGAGTTATGTCGAGTGTGTCCTACTCAGTGGAATGCCTAATGAATTATAGCTGTACTCTGCTCATAGGTCACATTTGTAAATTGTAGAATAGGAGCATAAATTCAGGAGTGTTAGATTTGTAGAGGCTTGAAAATTACAGAATCATGACTGTGCAGAACAGTATTAGAATTACAGATCAGTTGTCACACATTTCTCTCATTTTCATTGTATTTAACAGGTGCGTGTGTGTGTGTGTGTGTGTGTGGGTGGGTGTGTGTCTGTCTGTGTGTCTGTGTCGGTTCTGCTCACTCAGCGTTTGTGTGTGGTCAGGGCTTTGTTGTGACCAACGGGTTTTCTCTGTGCAGGGTGCTGCTCAGGGTCAGAATGCTCTACTACCTGAAACAAGAGGTGATAGGAAGCCAGGCCCAGAAGGTGTTGGATGGCGTGGACTCCAGGTGAGCTCGACTTTGAACACTCAGACGTTAATTTAGGACATCTGCTCAAATTATTTTTCTCTTGAAGCTAAAATATTGTAAAGCATTTATCCGTGGGAAGACAAATTCAACTCAACAAATCACTGAATTTGTGAAATTAAAGCTTTTCTTGTTAAGAGTTCACAGGATTTTTGTTGAATTTTACCTTGGCTACAATCTTAATCTGCAGAAAGTGTGAGCTCCAGTAAAAAGGTTTCATTCAGCAGTAGTAGATAGTGGTAGAAGTAGAAATATTTAATTAGACGCCATGTTAAGGTGGAAAACAGTCTCACGGAAATAGATTTTCTCCTGGAATGGCACATGTGAGCATTTGCATGCGATATCAACCTGTTGAAAGAATAAACACTTTTAGCAAGTTCATAACAAGGATATAGAGTGCCACCTGGTGGTGAAAGGTGAGCTCTGTTTTCTGCAATCAAGCGCTGTTGACCTTGGCTAGTTAAAGCACAGTTAACAAGGAAATAAACATCCAAAGTCAAGTAAGGCTAATGGTGTTCTTCTGTTCATGATCTGCTGTTTTACCATAAAAGATGTTTGAGAGATTTTATGGAAAGCAAGAAAATAAAAAAGCCTTTTTAACAGAAAATATTTCAAAATAGAACCTGATAAAGAGATCAGTGAGCGTGCTAAAAACGTATAAACATTCCTATGTAAAGTGTCTGTCTTCATCTCCTTCTCATCTTCCTCCACAGTGAGGTAAAGATCTGGGTGCCAGATCCTGACCATTCAGAGCTGCCAGCGCTGTGGTGGGATGCTATCGCTGACAAGTGTCTGCTGCTCGGCATCTTTAAGCATGGTAATATATATTCATATATGTGTGTGTGTGTGTGTGTGTATATATATATTTGAGAAAGGTGTCTACATTTAAAATGAAAAACATTTTTTACATTGTGGTCAAAATGTTAAAGATCTCATTTTAGATTATTTCTAACTATTATTTAACTTTACCAGTTTTGAAATATTTTAGCTGATAAATATGTTGCTGTCAATGGAAAATGTGTAAGTAGCATGTGTTTAATGGGAAATCATCCACCTTGTGCCTATCTGCAGGTTTCCATGCCTTATCCTACACTAACTATGGTGCTTATCCTCCTTTACATTCCCAGGTTATGAAAAGTACAACACTATTCGTGCGGACCCTACTCTGTGCTTCTTAGAGCGTGTGGGACGACCGGACGAGAAGGCCATCGCTGCAGAGCAGAGGGGCAACGATTTCATGGACGGGTGGGTACAGGCCACCAGTCTGGAGTTTGAAAACATCTTGTTTTTTTTATTTCTTCTGCCTGACTGGTTCTAAGTATTTGAACATACCAGTGGAAACGGCACAAGTCTTACGTGTGTGGTTTGTAGGGATGTGGACGACCCAGAGTACAAGCCTGCTCCAGCTCTGTTGAAGGACGACATGGAGGTAAGATCACAGGAATTAAGAGAATATAGTCAGCTGATATTTTCTGCGTTTACTGCCTGAAGACATGCACTAATGTGGCACATTTTTTGCAGTTTGATTTAATACTGTTGTTAAGTACTGCTTCTAAATCTAATTTAAGTAAGAGGCTTCATTTTGATGAACACACTGTCCCCTCACGCAGGATGACGCCTCTTCTCCTGGAGACTTGGTTGTCTCTGATAATGCTGGAGGTGAGTATTAGATCTTTGTAATCCTCAAAGGAATTATCATGATAATTATAAGCACAGGCAGCCCACACACAGGACAAATTTGCAAAATAGTTCATAAAAATGAAAATAAGGGAATTATGAAATTAGAAGCTGGAATGTTTTTTTCTTATTTTAATCCAGACGCACCTCCAGTGACTGAAGGCCAGACCACCTACTGGCCTTCTCCATCAGTGCTGACAGCCAGGCTGAGGCGACTCATCACAGCCTCCCAGCGCTACACCAAAAGCCGGCAGATCCTACACATCCACCAGGCTCAGGCCCAGTCCCAGTCCCAGCAGACCATGGTCCTGTCTGCCCCACTCTGCCCACTGCCCCCCACACTCAACGACACACTCAACCCCAAGATGGCTGCAAAGATTGAACGTCAGCAAAGGTGAGAACAAAGACTGATGATCATTGTTGAATGAACAAAACGTCTGAGCTCCATTTGTCATCATAACCGCCGAATACTGCATGGTGACATTTATGTTAAAAATATATTTTTTCATTATAAAATTCTACTTCCTCCAGGTGGACCAGGCGAGAAGAGGCTGACTTCTATCGCGTCGTCTCCACTTTCGGTGTTGTTTTTGACCCAAACCTCGGGCGCTTCGACTGGACCAAGTTCAGGGCCATGGCTCGACTACACAAGAAAACCGACGAAAGCCTGCAGAAATACCTGTGCGCCTTCACCGCCATGTGTCGACGGGTGTGCCGCCTACCGCCTAAGGACGGAGGTCAGAAGCCGAACCGCTCCTTCATAAACACACGGGTGCAGACAAACCATGAGAACCCACATGAATACATGTTGTCTCTTAAAGCAACTTTAGGACTTTAGAATGATTAATCACAGATTTTTTTTCACCCAATTGTTTTTAACTCATTTAACTCATAACTTATTTTAATATTGGTATCAAATGAATGAGTTAACTTGGTCTCACGCGATATATCCCACTCTCATTTCTGTCTGCATGAGTTTGTCTTGGTGAGAAGTCAGTTGCAACATGATAAAACTAGTTGTCTCAACAGAACTGAGAGACACAGCTGATAAGGTTAACCATTAGTGGAAAGGCAAACAGTTGGATGTTTAAGCTCCAGGCACAAATAAGTCTATGGTTTGTAACTGGGGTGAAGCTTTCTTTCTCTCACACCAGCTTCTTGTTGTTTTTTTTTTTTTTTTTTGTTTGTTTGTTTTGTTTATTTTTCCAGACTCTGGGGCGGACCCGTCTCTGACCATCCAGCCCATCACAGAGGAGCGAGCATCTCGTACGCTTTACAGAGTAGAGTTGCTTCGCCAGGTTAGGGAACAAGTTCTTCGACACCCGCTACTGTACGAACGCCTGCCGCTCTGTCAGATGAGCTCTGACTTACCCGTTTGGTGGGAGGCTGGCGCTCACGATCGTGACCTGCTAATTGGTGCTGCGAAGCACGGCGTCAGCCGCACCGATTACCACATTCTCAGAGACCCCGAGCTCAGCTTCATGACTGCCCAGCGCAACTATAGTCAAACAAAGGCTACACAACAGCAAGCGCGCACCCCCGCCACGCTCTTGCATCCCCAATACCAGGCTGCCAGCACGGCGCTGACAGGCTCTCCACTGCGCCCACCCATCCAGAGAGACACGGACCCCTGTGAGGTCATTCCTAAAGTGGAACCAGCCTCAGAGGAGGAGGAGGGTAAAGAAAGCAAGGTAGAGGGTTGGAGCCCCCCTCTTGCACCAGCGACCCCAACGGGTCTGGAAGAAAAGCCTGTTTCAGTAGAGAGGGACAGTGACAGACAGATGGTGGCAGCACGAACCAAGCCACTTACACCCAACTCATCAGAAAAGAAACCCAAGAAGGCCAGCAAGAGGGGCCGCAGGGAGAACAGGCGTGGCTCGGGGTCCGACTCCGATGGCTCCTCCTCCAGCTCTTCATCACGTTCTTCATCATCGTCCTCATCCTCCTCATCCTCTTCGTCGCATTCCGGCTCCAGCTCATCTTCCTCATCGTCATCTTGCTCCTCTGGCTCTTCGTCTTCTTCATCCTCCTCCTCGTCCTCTTCTGATGACAGCGAAAGTGAAGGAGAGGAAGAGAAGAAGAAAGGTGAATATCTGTTTTTAGAAGTTTGCATGCCTGATGGTTTCAGGTGCGTTTCTAATATCCGTCTCTGCGATGTTTGCAGTGGCGGCAGCAACTAGTGTAAAGGCCTTTGATGAGGATAGTGTGGCATCTCTGAGCGCCACACGGGATGACGCACAAGATACTCATGTGGCCGAGAACGGAGTGTCCAACAACTCATTTCATCCTTTTCAGGGAGGAGGGTACATGCTGGCTGCGTCCTACTGGCCAAAGGTAAATAACTTTACATACACGAAAACCAGTAAGTATTGTATATAGTATAGTGAGGCATTTGTTTCACTTTTTAACTTCAAATCCTGAGTACCTCTGAGTTTTAGTATTAGTTATATTATCATCATACAGTCTTACAGTTCAGCATCATGTAATCATGTAAGTAATGGCATTTTATATGTTTTAATAGGATCGTGTGATCATAAACCGCCTGGACAGCATCTGCCAGGCAGTGCTCAAAGGCAAATGGCCAGGCCCACGTAGGGTCTACGAGCCTGGAGGCGCAGTGGCCTCCTTCTACACCACCAAGCTGCTGGACAACGCCAACAGCCTGTGCGAAGACCCCTCTGCCTCGCCACAGGGGTCAAAGGTGACCAAGCATGTTGCAGAAAACAAGGAGTTCTCAGTAAAACTCAACGATGTATGTTTATTTCTCCCTTCTACTCGTTCTCCCTCCGCTTCAGCCCTAATTGTAGGACCCTACCACTTCTGCTGCTATGACTGCCATTAGCTGCCGTGTTCAGCATGTTTCTCTGGTCTCTGGCCTGCTTTCCTTTGGGGATGATTAGCCTTTTTTTTTTTTTTGTTTTTTTGTTTTGTTGTTTTGTTTTTCTTTTCTTTTTTTTTCTCAGCAGGAGGATAAATTAATTTAATAGCAGCCTTCTCCCTTTTCCCACACACTCAATTTGAATTGGGCTCTCAGGCTGTGATATGTAATCACAGCCTGAACACAAATCATTTAGTCATGAGAATATAATAAGGTTTGGAGCCTCTCTAGACTGAAGGGGTCTTGCTAGTAATCTGATTGAAATGGAGGCCTCTGCCGTGGGTGTTCTCTAATATGCTTCAAGGCAACGGGGCTATTAACTTGGCAGGCGTCAGGTTTGCTTTCTATTTATTCTTTGCTTTTATGCTGCTTTTTGTTAAAGATCAAAATGTAATGAGGTTTATCTCAGATCCTCAGACACCTGCTGCTTGTTACCTGTAAATTGGGACTTAACACTGTGTGCTGACAGCAGCTACCTCTTCGGCATGGCTTCCAAGTGCAGTCCAAACTATAAACAGACCTTATCCCTGCTCTGCTAAGCACCACCCACTCTGTGTCCATGTGTCCCAGTATTCTAACACGGAACAACCTAAACCATGTTTGTTGTTACTGTTTGATAAACTTACTTACAAATGATTTAAGTCAGCTTATCTTTAAAAATGAGGCAAAGGTGATATTAAGATAAGACATTTGCTTTGTGATTCCTAAATTTACAGATAGACATAGAGAAAACTTCCAGATGTGATTCTCTGATGTAAAACTCTTAGAGAAAGTTAAGCCCTATAGCTTTCTTGTTCTTAACGATTAAACATGTATTTGTCTTTGGCCATATTCCTCCATTTCCCTCACTGTTTTGTGTCCGTGCACAGCAGGAGGGCGGGCTGAAGCTGACCTTCCAGAAACAGGGTCTACCTCTGAAGAGGCCGCTGGAGTCCGAAGAAGGCCCCCAGGCTCAGCAGCAGTACCTGGCTCGGCTTCAAGAATTGCAGAGTGCTTCAGACACAGGCCTGGCTGACATCACCAACCCTCAGAGCAACTTGCAGACTGGTAGGTTTTAATTATTTAGCTACTTTTGCAAATCCACCCACTACAGTGTTCTCCTTTCCCACCACTAGATGGTAGCAGAGTTCTGGAAGGGAGCGGGCGTGCAGGCTGTGGTTCAGTAACTTTGCTACTGCCCACATGTGCAAACTTGCATATTAACACTGCAATATATCTGAACTATTTCTAACAGTAACTGTAGGTACAATTATTGGAAGTGAATTCATCTACAGACCACATTTTAAAAAAAAAATAGAGAAAAACACATTTTCTTATTTGCTTTAAACATTTACTTAACAGACAGAAATACAAAGGAAATTATTTAAATTGTCAGATATATGCGAGCATCTGTGCAGTATCTTTTTCTGGGAGGTCTAGGAGGTGCTGAGAAACCAAGATCTCGTATTTAGCAACTTCTCTGTTTAAACTATAACAATTAGTATCCTCTGTTCACAAGTGATTTAAGAATGAATCAAAATGAAGGAGGGTGTGATAAACCAGCTCCTCTGCAGACTCTTCTATGAATGATTTACTGGCATCTCTGATTTTAGATGTGTCTATATTTTCAAAGTAAAATGAATTTTTTCTTAGCGAAGACGCTAACAATTGTTTCCTTGTTACTTGTTTTTGTTAAATAATACAAAGTTACAACAGTGTTAATGAAACTTCTGAATGTTCCTAAAGAGTGTAGTTTGGTTTATGTGAGGCACCGTAGTTCACAGGCTGCTTCTCCTGCAGTTACTCCAGGTCCTACCAGTCAGATGAGGATGAATGGAGCGCTGGATGGTCAGCCCATCGTCAAGAAGCGGAGGGGAAGGAGGAAGAACGTGGAGGGAATGGACCTGCTTTTCATGAACAGGAATCAAGCCCCTGCTGTTCCTCATCAGGTATAAATGTTTTTAGTTTTTATTTTTCTTGCAATGTTTTTGGGGAGTATTTCTTCATAGCTCTCAACCTAGAAACCAGAAACAAAGCTAATTAAAATAGTCTTGCTATTTTATTTATTTTTTTGTTTTTCTTTTAGTTATTTATCTGCAAAAGTAAGTGTATATGGTGAATGTTGTTGTAAAGCTCTGTTTGTTTCTTGTGCTCAGGTGCCACCAGGGTGGGGGGGCATTGGCCAGGTGGGCTTGACGGGAGCTCCTGTACCAGGCGTCAGCCAGAGCGCCGGTCTTGTTCCTGCAGACACTGAGAGCAGGGTCCCTGTTATCAACCTCAAAGACGGCACCCGGCTGGCAGGGGACGATGCTCCCAAGAAGAAAGACCTAGAACTTTGGCTGAAAGAGCATCCCGGCTTCGTTGCAGACACAGGAGCCTTTATCCCTGTGAGGAGTTTTTAAAAAAATATAAACACAGTTGGCACCAATGAGTAAAGAGCCAGTTTGTGGAGACAAATCTCTGTAATTGGATTTTATTTCATTTTCACATTTTTCTACCTATTTTTACATTTCTTTTTAGGGAGTAAATAAGATGCAAATGCAGTTCCACTTCCAGGATGGTCGGCCCAAGCAAAAAAGGCACCGCTGTAGGAACCCCAACAAGATCGACGTTAACAGCCTGACGGGAGAGGAAAGGGTCCAAATCATCAACAGGAGAAATGCACGCAAGGTGTGTTTGTGGCTTTCAGCGTTTTTCACACATAAAAATAACTGTCGTAGTTCTGGGTTCAGAACTAAAGGGTTTTTTTATTTTTTTTCTATCTTGTAGATCGGTGGTGCCTTTGCCCCTCCTCTGAAGGATCTGTGCCGGTTCCTTCAGGAAAATCCAGAGTACGGAGTCCCACCTGAGTGGGCTGATGTGGTTAAACAGTCGGTGAGTCGTGTGTGCTGTGTTGGGAAAGACTCATTTGACTGATTTTGAGTTTATTTAATTGAAGTAATTCAACTTAAAACACAAACAAACGCTTTATTATTTATTTATTTTTTTTTTTAAATTCAGTTCATTCAATAACCACAGTACAAGAAAGGGCACTGGCTTCACTGTTCTTGTATTTTCTGCAGATGACTAACATAGTAGTGAGTGTTTACCTACAGTGCGCACTCTGATAGGGTAAAAACTATTTTTAATCACATCTACCTTTACAGCGCATATGTTCTGTGTTTCATCCAGGGTTACCTCCCGGAGAGCATGTTTGACCGAATCTTGACGGGACCCATCGTTCCTGAGGAGGTGAGCCGGCGAGGCCGGCGACCGAAGAATCCACTGGCAAAAGCGGCAGCAGCTGCAGGAGCACCTAACGCAGCAGCTTCTGCCATCGGTCTAAACCCTCTCCTGGCCAACGGCCTTCTCTCTGGTATGGACCTCACCAATCTGCAGGCCTTCCAGCAAAACCTTCAGAGTTTACAGTCTCTACAGCTCACCGCAGGCCTTTTGGGGCTGCCGTCCGATGCCAGTAACCTGGCTGCAAGTAACTTAGCTGCTATGTTTCCCATGATGCTGTCTGGTATGGCTGGATTGCCCAATCTGATTGGCATGAGTACCTTGCTTGGGAAACAGGTTCAGGAAGGGGTTGGAGGCTCTGAAGAGAAGACAAAGGGAATCGTCAGCGGTGGTACAGAGGAGCCATCGGCCACACAAGTCCCCTCTCACATCTCGGACCCCAAAGGAGAAAGGACAGAGGGCTCGGACATGACTCCTTCCTCCACTTCCAGCTCTGCTTCCCCTGCTACCGCAACACAAAGTGCTTCAGCTGCCTCTGCAGCCACCAGTCACCCACTTTCTCTTAACCCCTTGTTACTCTCCAGTATGCTTTACCCAGGGATGCTTCTCACTCCAGGCCTTAACCTTCCTGTGTCTACCACACAGCCGCAGAGCTCAAACAGTGACCTTTCCACCCTTCCATCTGCTGCTGCACCTCCTCCTCCTGCGACCTCCCAGTCATCATCACTGGAGATGGGAAAACCACAGGCAGAGGAGGACGAGGTGCTAGAAGAGGCTTTGGATGACGAAGACGAGGAGGACGATTCTGCAGAACAAAAAGAAAACAGTGGTCCTGAAGGTTCAGCGAAGGCTGACTCATCTTCATCAGATTCTGGGAACTCATCTTCAGACAATTCAGACTCCAGTGATGAGGACTAATCCTAAGAATATATAATTATAAATTTATTTATGTATTGCCTAGAAATGTAAACATATATTCACATATATATGGATTTTCCAGCACTTATGTTGCGATTTCTTTACGTGTAAATACAAGAACTAACTACAATGTTGTGTTATAAAGACTACAAAAACCTTAAAAAAAAAAAAACAGGAATAACTGACTTTAAAAAAAAACTGAAATAAAATGTCCATGTTTGTTCACAAGGTACAGTCTGTTTTGAGACATTTTGCATGTCAAATTTTAGTAGATTTCTGAACTCTGTGAACTTGTACCAGGCAATTATGTACAATTGCAACGAAAAAGGCATTATTGTAATTATGTCAGGATTAATTTTATTAAACAAACAAACAAAAAAGTGAAACTACATCAACATGCTCGATGAGCTGTACTATTAATATATTTTGATTGTCGGGGATGTGTGTGTGTGTGTGTGTGTGTGTGTGCGCGCGTGTGTGTGTGTGTAGGTGGGTGGGGTGGGGGGTGATGCTTGACAAACACTTTGGTTCCACCTGTAAATAGTGAGTACTTTGCAGGTTCGTTGACACATATGCTTTGCAGATCATACGTTGGATATGTCAGCAATAACCTGGGCAGCTAATGAATGTCACTGAAGCTGTAGATTCTTTGTCTGCCATGTATCCACCCCTGCCATGTATCCACAACTCGCAGTTTCGCAAACTTCTTGACCTTCACGTCGCATTCGGAAGGTCACGTCTTCTTTCTTTTATTTTGATCCAGTTTGGAAAAAGAAATAACTAAGTTCTCACCTAATATGTCACGTCAGGGGAAAGTATTGCATTTTTTCTTTCTTTCCAACCGGAAGCAAACTTAAGTCATTGATGATGCATAGTTTCTCAGCCGTTAGGTTCTTTTTTTGTTAAGTTTTCTTGAATCCAATGTTAGAAATTAAGCATTTTCGCCTTCACCTTACAACAAACATGCTTCTGCATGTTCAAGGTGCACTTTAGCTTCCCACTGTAGGCATACGTGTTCACTTGCACATCTGTTGTTTCTGACTAAGAAGCTCCTTGAGCTATTGTGACCGAAAGCAACCTTCTACTGTGTGCCAAAAAAACTGCCCTTTGACCATTTCAGGTCCTGACAGTGTTGTGTGCATATTATTACTACAGCCCTGGTGTATTTGACTGCATTTTTACCTCAATTTTGCTAAATGGATTGGCTTCACTGTGCAGATGTACATGTACATGGGTGAACTTCCTTGCTGTCCATGTACACAACGCCCTTCTTTCTACTGGACTGTGCCTCAGAGGCCTTTTTTGCCCCGTCTCTCCTCTGAGAGCTTCCATCGTATCGTTTCTCTCCCTGGGCTGGTATCTGCTTCCAGAACTCTCCGGTCCGAATGTTTTGCATCAAAGGGGGCTTCATAAACCTGTAGAAAGCCGCGTTACAAGTGTTCTTCAGCTTCAAACATGTCTCATCAAACGTTCTGGAGGAAATTTAAGGTGTTGAGAGTACATGTTGCATGACAACCTGTTTTTTTGTGTTTTATTGACCGAATATACAGTACGTGTCACAAGCACAAGCCAGATCAAATCCTGGCTAAGATTGTAGTGACCCCCCGTCGTTTTTGAGTGTTAAAAAAAGTTTGTGCCCGGATGGCATTGCTTCAGGAAGGACTTGACACGTTCAGCTTGTGTTGCTGGAAGTTTGCAGCTCGTTTTGTTCCATTTCATCCAACAACTCTGTTCTGCTGACTAACAGAGCTTAAACTAGATGTAGAAGTGCCCTTATCCCGTACGTCATCCCGCCCCACCCCTCCCCCTCATTCAGCCGCTCGCATCTGTGCTCGATGTCCAAGCGCATTTCGTTCAGCATCCCTGCACATGGCCCCCGTTGAGCTGTAACCAGGACACTTACACAAACACTGGAGTACACTCGAGCCCGAAGTACCTTCTTTTATAGTTCTCTCTGGCACAACAGTGCACACTCTAGGACTGCTGTTACACAGTGGACTGTTAGATATACAAATATTTCCAAGGTGGAGTTTTGGTGTGGGCCGAGGGCCAGCTGAATTTAAACTGTTTAATCCTTGAGTATAGCTGTAGCATTTCTCTCTCTCTCTCTCTCTCTCCCTCTCTCCCTCTCTCTCCCTCTATGGTGGGTTCAACCTTGAACAATTGCACAGTCTGAACACAAAGACTTAAGACATGTCTGGTTTCTAATGTTGCTTTAAAGTGGTTTTCTTGTATGCCTGTTCTATATAGACCTCGTAATGGGTTTGCTTACAATGCAATTGCATTTCTTTCTCTCCTTCTATTTTTTTTTTAATAATATTATTACTAGCAGTACGGTATTTTTCTATGTCTGAGCAAAGAACTTAAACATGCCACTGTCATTTTGTATACCTGCACCTCTGCTCTCTTTTAACTTGTAGTGCCCTTATGCAAACACGCAGCCACTGCTGTGTCTGCTGTAGGTGACTGATCTAAGGACTTTTTGTCGCTCCTCAGCAACGGGTTGACGGATCGGTGGCTGTGCTGAGGCTCTCCAGGACACAAGTGGGGAATAAAAGAGACATTAGGTGGGACGTTCTAATTTCATGTTTTATTTTCATTTTATTTTTTTTCCCCATTGCTGTATTGTACAAGAACTCCCAAAGCACTGTGGCACTAAAGAAAGCAGCGCTGAGTCTGGGTTGACACAAATGAACAGAGACCAATATGCAAGAGGAATGACAAAACACACTACTGCTGTACAGGGAGGTGTTTTTTTGTTTTGTTTTTGTTTTTCTTTTCAGTTTTCACATATGTAATCACTGAGAAGACAGAACTAGCATCAAGGGTTTGTATTTTTAGTTAAAGCTCGATTAAAATCCTTAATGTCACTCTGATCAGTTTTTCTTTTTCTTTTCATTTGACAATTGTAATATTTGCAAGTTGTGGTCTGTGTAGTCAAGTTATGTAGTGCAGGAAAATGCGTCTTAAAGTCATTTGTAATTTATTGGATTACTTTCTATGAAGTTCTATAGAGGAAATTGAGGTTTAATTATTTTTATTAAACATACTCTTCTGACTATTAATTACTTGTGCCTTTTTCTTTCCTTTTTTCTGTCTCGGGGCCTTTTAGAAGAAAACGGGGGAACTTTTAGGTACTACTAGGCAACCTTTCTTGCAGTTGTACAAATTTAAGCTTCAAGAGAGATTTACTGATAATGACACCTGTTGCAGTCTGTCAATGATAAAATAGAAGCCTAAATTACTGTCATTGCCCCTATTCCTAAAGAAAAAAAATAGCATTTTTATATTGTCTTTGTAAATTATCACAAAGAAAACTGAATAAAATGACTTTAAATAAAGAGCAGCACTGTGGCTTAGTGGTTAGCACTGTTGCCACTGTGTGGGTTCCCTCCGGGTATTCCGGGTACTCCGGGTACTCCGTCTTCCTCCCAAAGTCCAAAAACATGCATACTAGGTTGATTAGTTACTCTAAATGGCCCGTAGGTGTGAGCGTGCATGGTTGTTTGTCTCTGTATGTGGCCCTGTGATAGACCGACGACCTGTCCAGGGTGGACCCTCTCACCTCTCGCCTGTAATGAGTCAGGATAGGCTCCGGCAGACCCCCGTGACCCTGCAAAGGATAAAGCGGGCATAGAAAATGGATGGATGGTTGGACTTTAATTCATGTATATTTTTCAGCCCAAGTAGACAAGAAAAATGTCAGCTTGTAATTTGCTTTTTTTTTTTTTTTTTTAAAGAAACAAAAACAAAAAATCTGCAAAAACAGAGCTGTCAGTTGTGTCAATGTGATAAAATGGGGAGGATTGAGTTTGATTGATTGTCTCCTGGTATACTTATAAGATGCCATCAAGAATATTTTAAGTGTGACAAAACATGTTAGTTGTTCCCAGACAGCCGTGCACATTTAGAGCAAGTAAAGGTAAGGTTGTTAAAGGCAGAAGCAGGTACACCCAGGAAGACGCCAAAACGCCAGGGTAGAAAACTCAAAGCAACATGCCTTGAAATTAGAACATGTAAAACAAAAAGTTAAAAACAAATTGGCAGGAACAGGAGTCTGTTTTTTTTTTCTTTTTTTTTTTGTCATCGAGGTGTGTGAATTTGTTTGCTGCAGGTCTAAAGGAGGCTGAAGATAAGATTTCCACTCTTCAGTGATGTTGTGGGTTGGCATGTCCATAAAGAACCAAGGAAATGGCAACTCTTAATTTCAACATACAGCTGTGCATTGAGTGTCAAAGAATTTTCTTCCTTCATCAATCTAGGTAGGTCTGGTGAGGAAGCAGTCAAATTATAGGAAGATGATCAACGTCCGACTCGGCAAAGATCGCTAAATCCTCTTAGAGTAAGACAATTCAACAACTTGGCCAGAAAACGATCCAGATCTCAATCTGATTGAAAATCCATCCATCTTGTGTACCCACTTATTCTTCTTCAGGGTCCAGTTGCATTCTGATTGATGAGGATCATTGTTTTTCATTCATGAAGTTTACGCCTCAAAGATGTCAAGCAGTCACAAAAGACAGGAGCTGAAACGAAATACTATGATTTGATCTTATTTTTATTCTGAATTCCACGTGTAATGACAGATTTATTGCATTATTTACAGAGGACAATGCACATTAAGACTTCCATTTCTTTTTTTTTAATTTTATATCTCTGGTTTTCTGTGGGGGGTGGGGTCAACTGGGGGGAAGGTTTATCAGACTGACTGCAGTGGGGAAACAACTGTTTTTGTGGTGTGAGGTCCTGGTCCATCCTTCTGGTCCACAGATAAATCCATCAAAGACTA
Source organism: Xenentodon cancila (assembly GCA_014839995.1). NCBI lineage: Eukaryota > Metazoa > Chordata > Actinopteri > Beloniformes > Belonidae > Xenentodon > Xenentodon cancila. The sequence continues at coordinate 25,848,455 of CM026197.1, forward strand.
AGGGGATGGTACTGGACTTCCATAGGACGAGACCACCAACACACCTTGTACTCTTGGAGGGGGTGGAGGTGGTGTTGTCTTACAAGTACCTCGGTCTGCAGCTAGACAACAGATTGGACTGGTCAGTGAACTGCGACCACCTTTACAGGAAGGGTCGGACCAGGATGTACTTGCCAAGTAGGCTGGCAGCTTTTAACCCCTGCAAAAACCTGCTGCAGAGTTTCTACCAGTCTGTGTTTGCCAGCGCTCTCTTCTATGGCGTGGTGCACTGAGAAGAGAGCAGCAAGAAGAGGGACTGATTAGATGTGCCAGCTCCGTGGTAGGATTGGAGCGGGAGTCTGGTGGCAGTTGCAGAGAGAAGGACATTGGACGAACTGCTGGCCATCACTGAGAAGGTCAGCAACCTTCTGCACGCCACCGTTACTTCACAGAGGAGCTCGTTCAGTAGGACGCTGCTGTTGCTGAGCTGCGCTGCTGACAGGCTCAGAAAATCCTTCCTCCCAGGGCCATTAGACTGTTTAACAGCACATTGGGTAGAAGTGGAGGGAGGGCGGTGCCACTACAGCACCACAGGTAGTACTACGACAATATGTAGGACAGTAAAGGCCATCACCCTTAACTTGTGTCACTTCATTTGTCATTTTATATCACTGTAAGTGCTAATGTCACTTTACTTCAATTCAGTAGTCATGGACTCTGAACTTTCAGAGACACATTAAAACAATTACAAATCTGCCTTCTATCACCTGAAGAACATCTCCAGGATCAAAGAACTAATGTCTCAGCAGGACCTTGAATATCTTATCCATGAATTTATCTTCAGTCAAATTGATTATTGCAACAGTGTCTTCACGGGTCTGTATAAAACGTCAGTCAGACATCTGCAGCTGATCCAGAACGCTGCTGCCCGAGTTCCCACTAGACCTAAGAAAGTGGACCACATCACTCCAGTTCTGAGGTCCTTCCACTGGCTCCCTGTAGCTCAGAGAATAGACTTTAAAATAGTTCGGTTAGTTTATAAATCACTGAACGTCTTATGACCAAAATACATCAGAGACTTGTTGCTATATCAACATCCAGACTGCTCATGTATGATCTGAGTCACGGAGAAGCAGCTCTCAGCTTTTAGGCTCCTCAGATCTGAAACAAACTTCTAGAAAACTATATATATATATATATATATTATATATATTATATATATAATGCAATTCTTTCTTTGACTAGCAGATGGCAGCAAACCACTATAAAAATATAGGTCTAATTGTCAGAATTAGAGAGGAAGACAACCAGGCCCACCCAGCAGCAGCTGTGGGCATTTCTACAGCTTATTGGACTCCCTTAGACTCCGACCTGACTCTAGACTGTTTTGTTCCTGTAGACCTCCCTGATCTCAGTCGTCAATAGAGCTAAATCATCCACGTGTCTGTTAGACCCCATCCCAACTCGACTACTCAAAAATGTTCTCTCTTATTGGTACGACAGTACTGGACTAGATCAATTTATCCCTAATCTTAGGATATGCACCACAGGTTTTAAAACATGCAGTAATTAAACCATTACTTTAAAAAACCCTCTCTTGAGCCAGACATTTTAGCTAATTATAGAACAATTTCCAACCTATCATTTATATCTAAAATTCTGGACAAGGTAGTTGCAAGCCAGGTGTTTGACCATTTGTATAAAAATGATCTATTTGAAGTTTTTCAGTCAGGGTTCAGAATGCATCATAGCTCAGAAACAGCACTGGTTCGAGTCTCGAATGACCTTCTTATGGCCTCAGATAATGGGTTAGTGTCCATACTGGTTCTGCTGGACCTCAGCGCTGCTTTTGATACTATAGATCACGACATTTTACTGCAGAGACTAGAGTATGTTGTTGATTAAACAGACCCAGTAGCCAAACTTCAGGTGTGTCTCAAGGACATCAAGGACAGGATGTCCACTAACTGTTTGCTCCTAAATTCCAATAAAACAGAGGTTATTTTTTGTGGTCCCAAACACCTTAGGAAGAGGTTAGACAGTGTTGCAATGGCCTCCAGTACAATTGTACGGAACCTTGGTGTCTTTATTTATCAGGATTTGTCATTTAAACAGCATATTAATCAGGTTTGTAAGACAACGTTTTTCCACCTTCGTAATATCGCAAAGATTAGGAACATCCTGAGCATTCTGAAAAAAGAATTCACATGTTTGTATCATCTAGACTAGATTACATGTATTGTGGGCTGGATGTCCAAGTAATTCTCTAAAGATCCTGCAGCTGATCCAAAATGCAGCAGCACGAATGCTGACAGGAATCAACAAGAGAGACCACGTCTCTCCAGTTTTAGCCTCCCTCCATTGGCTCCTCGTAAAACTCTGAATCCAATTCAAAATTTTATTACTTGCATATAAAGTCCAAAAGGGCCTAGCGCTGCTATATTTGACCTGATAGTACCTTACGTTCCTAATAGAGCTCTCGGTTCTCAGAGTGCAGGTTTACTCGTAGTTCCTAGAGGATCCAGATGTAGATTTGGAGGACGGGATTTCTGTTATCAGGAACCATCACTCTGGAACCAACTTCCAGTTTGGGTGAAGGAAGCTGACACCACCTCCACCTTTAAAACTAAACTTAAAACATTTCTGTTTAGTAAAGCATATAGTTAGTATAAACTTTAGTGTGTTAGTGCCAGTAGTCACAGCTGCAGCTGCAGGACCAGACTAGACCAGCTTCATCCTAGATCTGCTGCTGTAGACCTGCACTGCAGGGGGACCCCAACAATGTATATTGTCCCGACAATGTATATTGTCTTTTGTACATTTGACGGTATGTCTATGTCTATTCTCTCTTTACTTCCTGCTCTACCCGGCTGGCCTTTGGCAGGAGGGTCCCCCCTCATGATCCAGGTCCTGATCCAGGTTTCTTCCCTCCTAAAGGGGAGTTTTCCCTGCCACTCTTTGGCTTAAGGTTTTTCTCCCACTAGGGGAGTTTTTAACCGGCTGCTGTTTATGTAATAATTCCTCCGGGTCATGTTCTAGGTCTCAGGAAAGATCCTAGAGACAACTTGTGTTGTAGTAGACGCTATATAAATAAAATTGAATTGAAAAATATAATACAGTGCTGCAAGTCAAAACTTTTCTCACCTATGCTGCTTTCTTTCCACATTTTCCTGCATTCTCACTATATTTCGCGTGACCAGGTGAACTAGTTATCAGAATGTAGTCCTGTTAAGGATGGGCTCCATAGGTTTATGACCAGTTTAGGTGTTGGTACATCGTTGGAGATGAGGCCATACTTGCAGGATCCATGTCTTTGGTGACGCTGTCTCTTTAAGACGTTCTCAGAGTTGAGACGCGGGAGCTGGAGAGTTTTGCATCACACGGGAAGGGTAACGGAAACGATGTTTGTAATCTTCCCTGTTCAGTTTCCATGCCCAAAATTTAGAAATTAATGCTGTACCTCACAGGTGCAGTCGGGGAAAAGAAGAATCACAAAAGGTCAGTTCGTGTCCCGTTTTATACTTCATTACCGGGCCACGTTTGCGCCACTCTCCCGACTCTGGGCAGCTCTCAGATCAGACCGCTGACCACGCCCCTCAGCCGCCCGAGCTGCGCAGACACAACTTTTTCCGCCAAAGCCGGGGGATTATTTCGTATTTAAAAATCCAGGTAAGACACCTTCTAAAACCATTCTGAACTTAGATACGTCATTATATGATAGATTAATCTAAACGGTTGTGATGAATTGTCATTAACGTCGAATTAAAAGATCATGAAAAGGGGAACATGCCGTGAGTTCAGGCCGGAAAGTTGAAATCGAAACTGTTACTTTACTTCATCTGTGAACAGTAGGAGAAGAAACGGTTGATAAACACGTGTTGAGACAACCATCCTAATTTGTAAGTGCAGCAGAATCTTAAATGTATTGTGCTCTCTAAACCACCGTTTTTGTCCGTTATGGTTTTTTACCATCCGTCTGACCTAAAGCCCTCCCGTTTGCGATGACGTAGAGAACGATTTCAACTTTTGATTGGATAACTGCTCCGACTGGGACGCCCTCATTTTCATACATTTGATTGGCGCTAAACTTTTTTCGCGCCCCGCGGACTCGCTTGCCTTTCCAAGGTCACTAGAGCAGGTGATCAACGCGCATCCTCGAGTTCAGTCATGATTTTGAATAATATTGTAAATTATTTTAGGGCCTTTTCTTTTTGTAGACGATTAACTAATCAATTCATAGTTTGAGTCTGTGCAGAGAAGGAACGAGAGGGACGTGGCTTATAGCCTTATGAAGGTCTTTTTGTGGCATTTGTCAGCATGTAAAAATATTTAAAAATTGGAATTTGTATTTTATAGACAGCAAAAATACTTAATGAATATGAAGGAGTATTGTGTTTCTATATTTGGTTATGTTTTCTAATTCTGGTTTGCCCCTAGTTTTCCCAGTTATTGCAATGATAAAAATGGTAAAAATAAATAAAGAAAGAAACAATAAAGTCACTCAAGACTAATCTTTATTTGGAAAGGCAGAGCTTGTAGTGGATGCTCCTTATACACCAATTGAGTCATACCTGTTGCCATAAATGATCCTTTAAAGCCTGCCATATGAAGTAATGTACAGAAATTTATTTTATTTATTTTTGTAATCATAAATACAATATAAGTGGTCAGTAAAGACATGAAAATAATTTTCCTTTTTACCTGTCTGTTGAATAAAAGTCTAAACAATGTTATAGTTTTTGGCTTTTTGTTATATCTTAGGAAACGTCCTTATTTTTCTGGAGCAGGGATTTTAACAGTGACAGTTTAAGTAAACCTGCATTTCCTGGGAGGTTTATTCCACCACAAGTGTGACTGCATGGTAATTCAGCGTGGCTGGTTTGACCCTTGACCTTCCGCTCACCTGAATTGGCTTGACCATTCTAACCCGGACCGGGCCAGACCACTCTGTGGAAAAAGGGTGTGTGAGCAGTCCTTGCTCATCCGAGAGCAGGATTACTCCAGCAGTCATAAACGTAGGGGAAATGACAGGAGAGAAAAAAAACTACATGAAAAGCAAGATTTTCATTAAAAACATTTTCACTTTTACCATGTAGATGTAAATGTAGATGTTTATTGTTGATCTTTACATTATTTTGTTTTGGAAATGTAAAATTTTAGTATCAGTCTTTCAGCGTTTTTTTTTTTTTTTTTTACTCTACCTTTATTTTGGAAATTGAATATAAAATGCATTTTGATTTTTTTTTTTCAATGGAAAATAAGTCTTTACGGTTAAATTAGGAAATTTAATATAACTGGTCAGGCTCAGCAAATACAAGGAGACAAGAAAATGCTGGCCCTTGGTAGTGATGCTCAGGTGCGTCCCGCTGCTCTTCGTCGCTGCTGGGATGTCTCCACTGCCCTGCAGGGGGCCGCCTATGCTGGGGCGGGATGGGCGGACGCCCCCAACCTGCTCCAGCATTGTTGTGGGGCGGGGTCTTGGGGGGCTGCCGGGGCAGGTAGGTGGGCTGGGCTGGCTTGTGGGTGTGTCTGTCAGGGTCTAGAGGCTTCTGTTGATGTGATGTCTTGTGCAGGCCAACCGGGGCGGGGGACCTTCTGGTTCTGCTCTTGCACTGTCATTGTGGGGTGCTGGGTGGGGCATGTTTGAAGTCTTCATATGTGAGCGTATAGTAGAAGGAGGTTATGGTAGGTTCTTAAGACACCACAGGTCTCTATCTATCTATCTATCTATCTATCTATCTATCTATCTATCTATCTATCTATCTATCTATCTATCTATCTATCTATCTATCTATCTATCTATCTATCTATCTATCTATCTATCTATCTATCTATCTATCTATCTATCTATCTATCTATCTATCTATCTATCTATCTATCTATCTATCTATCTATCTATCTATCTATCTATCTATCTATCTTTTATAGCGCTTGTAAAGATTAATGTTCTGGAGTAGAGTAATTGTTGCAAAGTGTACAGTGTCCTCAGTCCTTCTACTTCTGGGGCTCATTATTTTCTTATTTATCCTACATAAATAACCTCAAATTATCCATTAAAACATAATGTCTCACAATTCTTCCCACTTCATCTGGCTCTGATTACTGTTTTTACAGCGAGGAATTAAATGCACTGGATAGACGACCCATGCATGTATGGGCCCCAGACGAGGGGAGCTGCAACTCTTTAAGAAAATGGGAAGGGGGGGGGGGATCCCTTTGTTTTCTGTAAAGGGACACGTCGTCTCTAAACCGTTTCCATGTGGCCTCCATCAGCGTGGATCTGAGAGGTGAGGTGGTAACAGATAATAACGCAAATAAAACGCATGGCAGTTAAAGCGAGTATACCAGCTGTGCCGTTTGAAATCACTCGTCGTCACTCAGTCAGCTGCGTGGGCGTGCGATTGCTGGAAAGGGACAGAGAGGAGCATCATAAACTTGCAGTCTCACTTATGGAAATGTTTGCACGAGCTCTTGAAGGAGCTATATATATATATATATATATATATATATATATATATATATATATATATATATATATATACATATATATATATATATATATATATATATATATATATATATATATATATATATATATATACATATATCCAACATCATACAGAAAATGATCACTTCAAGGTTTTGGTGGTAAAGGTGGTTCTACAAACTGAATTATGGGATGTGCTTAGTTTTTTAACACAATACCCACATTTTGGCATAGTTGTTAGATAGACATTGATTTGTAATAATAATATTTCAAGTGTTTTCCATCTAATTAATTCTATGTAACTGGTAGTAAAATGTTTACTATGTACGTTTCTCATTTATCTCTTCATAATTTTCTAAAATATAGACATATACTTTTTTTAATGGTGCTCCTTTAATTTTCAGCATCTAATCACCTTACATTTGACTGGTTCCATGTCAAAATGATAACCGATATTAAACCTGCGCAGGTATTTGTCTTTCTGGTTTCGTCAGTGTTAATTCACTCATTCATGTTCGATCTTCTTTTTCATTGGTTAGGAGTCCTGTCAGTTCCCCTTCTGCAAGTGAAGAAGTCGTCATGGCAGCCACGCATCATGTTGACACCGGAGAGCCCAAGTATGGTCCCAGCAAGCGTCTGATCGGCTTATTCAGGTTAGTGCTGCAGTCACACAGAGCTCATCGGTCCTGAAGCAGCTTTCCGTGGGACGAGAAGCTTGAACAGTGCAGAGCTGAGTTTAATTAAAGCTACGTTTCTTTACTTTCTTAGCCACATAAGTCATCGTCTGTGTTTGACAAATGGTGTTTTGATAAAAGGCACACAAGGTGTAGTTTTTATTAATAATGTTTACATTATTAATGGAGTACTTAAATGATGGAGAAATAAATGATTAATATTTAAATTTATATATTTGAATTTTTCTTTAGGTCGATTCTTAATGAAAGTTGCCTTGACAGTGAAAGATGTAACTATGTTTTCCAACACACATACTTTTGGTGATTCCTCGAATGCAGGGCTTGCCCAAATGACCCAACAGAGGAAACTGAAAAACGACTGAACCATATGCTGGATTTGTTCCTGGAGCACCAGGTTAAGACGAACAAAAACAAGAGCACCGAAGGTAAAGGAGCCCGTGATCCTCGCTGTCTTACTGGTTCACTGCCTCAGTGCTTAGAATGGCTGGTGTGAAGTTGCTGGTGTCTGTCACACATTAATCTGCGTCATACTGTTACAGGACTGGCAAAAAAGTGCTGCTGTCTGACCCGGGAGTGCTATTATCAGATCTTGGAGCCTCTTCTCAGTCGAGAAATGAAAATAAAAGGCAACCGTGGTGTGTTGGTGAGTGTGCTGCCCCCCTGTGGCCACATTCAGAGCTGCTGTTTACAGTGTATAAAGTGGTTGTATGTCACGTATTCACCTGCAGATTTGTAATGTATTTTAAAATCCAGGTTTTTATTTCTCCTACCAACACCCCGACGGTTTTTTATACTACGTAAAGCACTTGTCCTTGTCTGTATTTTGCAGAGGACCTTAGAGGAAGATCCTTTCCAACGCCATCTGGTGACCTGTTGCCTGGAGATTTCTCTAAGATCATCCCAAATGCCATGCAGCTTCTCTGTGCTTCTACAGATCTTCAAACTACCAGCACACACCTTTCCAAAAGTATGTTGTCAAGCACGATAGAAAAAAATGCTAAGAACATCTGTGCTGGGATCACCTCTGCAGCTTTTTTTCTCCCTCCAATGACCTGGCAGGTGATTGGACCCGTGATTGGTGTTCTTGGCTTTTTACACCCTGTGGTCAAAACCCTTTTACGGATGGAAACAGAAATTTTGGAGCACTTGGCCTGGGCCAGCAACTCAAAGCTGTGGGAGGATGTTCATGCCCATGGCTCTGTACCTACCTGGGAACAGGTCAGCACCAGCACATATAAACTCTACCTTGAATATGCTGTTATGTATCTATTAACCCTTTTTATCATAGCATCACTAGAGCTACTGACGGAAGCCTTTTTTGTCATTTACAGTTGAGGCCTCTAGCACAGCTTGAACGTCGTCCACTGAGAACAGATGCACAGTTTGATCAACAAGCAGGTACAAACAGACTGACGGAGCTTCACTTTTTAACCACAAAAAAGAAAAAAGTGCAGTTCTTAGACATTTCTTTCAGAATTTGTGATTACAGATGTTTTACTTTTCATTATGTGATAAAATACTTGGCTTAGTGGTTAACACTGCTGGCTCATGACAAGAAGATTCCTGGAATAGAAACACAGATTTATATTTACAGTTGAAACTAGTAAAAGTGAATCTTATATTTCATTAAAGCTTTTATTCATTCATTGCATTTTCCATGTTCTAACTTTTTTTTTTAACTCAGAGTTGTAAAATAATTGATATGATATTGGTAAAGACTCAGTGCTCGGTTCTGTTTTTGCCAGAACATGGTCAGAGGAAGAAAGGGTTATCTCCCAGCATGCACCAGGGTTCACCCTCTGCCAAAGCTGAGATAAACCACAGCTTCAATGTATTTTTTTACAAGGTGAGCCTGCTTGTGAGCCGTTTAAAATTCAAGCTTCTATCACTATTAAATCCTGCAGCTTTTGATGATACATCTTTCCCTCTTTTTTTTTTTTTTTTTTTTTCCCTCAGTTTTATGTGTTGATGGAAAAGCGTCTGAAGGAGCGGTGTTCTGAGCTAGACATCTCCGATGACCTGAAGCACAAGATCTGGACCTGTCTGGAGTGGGCCTTGGTCCAGCGCACCTCCCTCTTGAAAAACCGGGACCTGGACCAGCTGCTGCTCTGTGCCATCTATGACACAGCAAAGGTGGGCTTCAATACACCCGAGGGAGCACCGGCACCTCAGCGTGTTAGGATACGAGGGGTGTTCTCTTCATGGGGGTTTTAAGGCGGGTACAAAAGGCTTTGAAAGATGAATCCCAGTTGAATGTTTAATATTTACATACCACATGGAAATAATTAGACTGGGGATTTATAAATATCTCAGATTCTGTGGGGATATGTTACTAATTTTAATCAACGGTTTGATCTTTTTTCTTTCACACTCAACAATTTGAAAGTTTGAGTTTGAAAATAAAGACTAATGGTCTGAAACAAAAATACATAAAAATGCGTTTTTACTCCCGGTGGGAGTTGTTCTCCATCACGGCTGCCCTTTTTCATGGATTCTGCTCAGAACCTTTACGGGAAGAATTTCTAGACACACGTCGGGGTGCCGGGATTTCATCTGCGCCTTTTGCAGAGCTTCAGCGCAGGAGTGTTTAGCAGCCACGTGTCAGGCAACGGGGATGAGAACCGGCGCCTCCAAATCCGAGACCATGGTTCTCAGTCGCAAAATGTTGGAGTTTCTACCTGGGTTGGGAATTAAGTGTTGCCTCTAGAGGAAGAGTTTAAAAAATGTCAGAATCGGTCACATGGCCGGACTCTCCGGTAGAGATGAGGTGAGACATTCAGGCATTCAAGAAGTACTCGGAGTAGACCTGCTGCTTCTCCACCTCTGGATGAGCCAACTGAAGTGATTCAGGCATTTGGTTAGGATGCCTCTTGGTCGCCTCCTTGGGTCCTTTAACGCGGCATGATTTTTCCAGTTCTGTAACCTCATGAATCTCACACTGCCCATCTTGGATCTATTAAATATTTCCTTAAGACATAAAAAAAGGTATACTCAGTGTTCGATGGTGCCCTCTTGTGTCGTAGGCTGACCTGATGCAAAACAATGTAGGATTTCGTCATCAGCACAAAACATGAAAATAAGTTGGTCTAAAGTAGTTTTCAAGTGTGCCAGAAATGTTTTTAAAAATAATCAGCAAAGGAATTGTGGTTCCAGTCATGATTTGGGTAGAAGTGGCCAACTTTAAATGCCAGTTTCAGAAAGAAAGCTTGAGGAAAATGCAACTCCAGTTCCAGAAAAATTAGGATGTGGTGTGAAATGTAAATAAAAACAGAATGCAGTTTTAATTCAAAATATAAAACCCACATCGTTTTCCCCAATAGAACATAAACAACATATCAGATGTTCAAATAAGACATTTTGCCATTTCATGAAAAATATGAGTTCATAATGGAAACAACGCATCTCAAAATAGTCAAAACGGGCAGTGTTTACAATCGAGTGACATGCACACTTCTTTTAACAACTGTCTGTAAACTCCTGAGAAGTGAGGAGACCAGCTGCTGGAGTTTTAGGAGAGGAATGTTGTCCTACTCTGGTGTCCTGCAGGATTCTAGCTGCTCCACAGTCCCGGACCTTCATTGCCAGATATGCCAAATGGTTTCTGTAGGTGGAAAAGCTGCACTGCAGGCAGGCAAGTTCAGAACCTGGACTCTTCTCCTGTGAAGCCATGCTGTTGTGATGGACGCAGCATGCGGTTCAACATAGTCTTGCTGAAGTATACAAGGCCTTCCCTGAAAGACATATTGTCTGGATGGGAGCACAGTGGGGTTGTGGTTGTAATACTGTCATATAACCCAGCCTGCATATGCACATGCATGTGTAATAACCTTCGTAGTGTTCCACAGGGTTCCATAAAGCTTGATTTCTTTGTGTTTTGGGGTTTTTTTTGGTTGCATTAATACTTGACTTTAAGTCAAGGGTGGTCAGTAGATAGAGTTGTAGGATATCTGCCACTATCAGGAACTTACATCATGGAGTCTTTCACCGCATGACTCACATTGTACGATGTGGGACAGTTTGGAGTTAAGATGAAAGATATTTCCAAGGTTCTTTTCCAACGCCCATCTTTCCTCTGAGACAGAGAAAAGTCGTGCTCTGCCCCTACGACCCAAGATAAGCACAAATTATTGGATTGATGAAATGTAAGTCCTTAAAACTAGAATAAAATATCCTTGATTAAATGTGGTAATTTACCCCCTTAAGATTATGCACTATTTCTAGTTGAGCCGTGTAGTGATATTCACAGTTTCATTACAACGCGTACAAATATCATTAAGTCGTTTAACATTTCTTTCACAGATTACCCAGAACAAGTTGACCTTTGACGACGTAGTGAACTGCTTCAAGTCCCATTCAAATCCCAGCAAAAGTGTAAGTTTTGATGATTTATTTTAAGGTGACTTTGACTTTTTTGCATGTTCTTTTGTGGATTTAAGAATACAACAGTAGAGGCGTGCAGGAGGCAGAGCCGCTGTTAGCAGCCAGAACTGGATCAAATCTCCTCATGAGTAGGGTATTTACATCAAATGTGGCGTCGTGTTGAATACTTTATCCAATAACTCCATTGTAAAATGTTATTTCATTTTTTTTTTAGGTTTAATTGTCAATAAAATTATTCACAACCAGTGCGGTGTGGTTTTGGCTGAGCTGTAGGGGGAGCTGTGGTGCAGCACTTCGGGGGTCAATTTTACCAGCTGCATTCCATCTACTGATCACTGTCTCTCATTAAATACAGTGGCAGTGAAACCCAGGGCCGCCCCATACCTGGACCGCCCCATACCTGGGCCGCCCCATACCTGGGCCGCCCCATACCTGGACCGCCCCAGTGTGGTCTGGAAAGACGTTCCAAATAAACTAATTTGGCTAGACTAATGGCTCTGTTGGAGGGGAGCTCCATGTGACAGCTGGCATGAGGGAGAAGACCTCAAAGATGCTGGCAACCCGTGTCAGCAGTGGTGAGGCCTAGCGGCCTTGCTACAAATAAAATAGGAAAAAATCCAGCTGAGTCAGCGACAGCAGGGGTGGGAGATGAGTCAGAGGGAATTACATGGAAACAGACACTGGGAGGGACTCGACAATGCACGCCTGACTCTGAAGGACAGGGGTATGGGCTTGACCTCCAGGGTTAGTGTCGGACGGATTAGCACTCAGGGTAACGTGAGATAATCTGTAGAGCAGGGGGACTCCGACCGTGGTCTTCGAGAGCTGCTGTCCTGCATATTTAATGTGGTTTCCTGCAGTAACACTCCTGATTCTAATTAATGGTCATCATCAGCTTGTCATCAACACAACTCAGCCTTGTCTGTCAGGGTTGTGTTGAAGCAGGGAAACGACTAGAACATGCAGGACAAGAACCAGGGTTGGAGACCCTGTAGAGGTTAAAGGCACTATACCGAGGATAAGATACTTCAGGTTTGTCCTTGTGGCAATCAGACGACACTCAGAACACAACAGGGAAGAAGTGTTAAGCAAAGAAAAGAGAGAATAGCAGCATTGGTCAATACTTACAAAGTCTGAGTTAGTCGAATGAAATCCAGCGACAGGTAAAAAACCCAGTGTACATATATATACTGTCACTGTGGGGGAGGTAGTAAGAAGGCATGCAGGTGACGTAAGCCAGTCGGAGGGAGAACTGTGAAGTCAAGAGCTAGATTTAGATGGCCTCGGGCAAATGATAGCACAGAATGGGAGGCAGTTAACAAAGATTTGTTGATGGGTTTTGAAAGGCTTGGAGGGAGTGCAAGAGAAAGATTAGAAAAGGTGGGAGAAGTCATTTATTTGTGTGGTGCAAAGGTTTGGGGTACAGGATAGAAAAAGAATTGAGAGAATCAGCCAGCTCACTATAGACAGCGAAGAGAAACAGAGAAGTTGGTTAAGGAAAGGAGACGGTTAAGAAAGCAGATAAAAAAAGGTACAGGAAAGGGAGGGATTGAATCAGTGTTTCACGACTAGTGGCACTTAGAAGGGCAGAAGATCAAGTACAGGAAGTAAGGGCACCTTTTAGAGTGACCCTTTCAAGTTTGTTAAAGGATCGTTTAACCATCAAAAAGGAGGACATCTTAAAGCAACATAACTAGAGGTTGGAGAAGATTTAATTTAAGGAAGTGTCAATGGCCTACTTGAATCTGTGTCTGAGACGTTGCTGGTGATTTGTTTTCTTCTGCTGGGTGTAGAGAAGGTAGATGATAGGTGCGTGATCAATCCTGGAGTTTGCACGAACCCCGGGTCTGGCGGGGTCTGGTGGAGTGTTTGGACCGTTGTGGCCATATGGTAGATGGCTCCAACGGTCGACGGGTAGTAGGGGAGGCAGGGTGTACGGCCCAGTCTGGCGGGGGAGTGCTCCTACTCGATCAGACGAATATCCCTGGCTCTGCCTCCTCTTCTTCGCTTGCTCTTCCTCTCTGGCAGGTGGCAGATGTGTGGTAGGCAAGGTGGCGGAGGTTGTTGCTTTGCTGAAGAGCAGGGAAGTTGGCATCAGGGGAGTGATTTTGGGACACAAGAAGTCACCGTTTAGCTTTTCTGAGGGGTCTAACTAAACAAAACACTGGTGAAAGGAGGCTCCCACCTGAAGACCCGCTGCCCACGGGCTTATAGTCAATTTTACTGAATCATAATACTTCTCTGCAGCACCACTTTCTATTGTTTGACTAGTTGAGCCATAGTTGTGATATCCTATGTTTCATTACAAAGCATACAACTATAATTTTAGTCATTAAATTAACATTTTTTCCTCAGATAATGCAGACCGAGTTGACCATTGACGATGTTATAACCTGCTTCACGTCTCAGTCAGATCCCAGCAAAACTGTAAGTTTTATGTATTTTAAGCGGAATTTAATTTTTTTACGTTTTCCTTCATACGTTTAAGACTACAACAGTAATAGAAATGTTATTTCATTGTTTAGTTTTAATGCAGACTGGAACACTGTAAGCTGACAGTGTTTCTTGGTGGTCTTATTTAGTTTTGATGTCGGTTGTATTTTCCTGCGACTCTGTGGTAGCGGTAAATTCACTGGGCTCAATAAATAAAATTGAACCAAAACGTAGTTGCGGTGGAGGGGTGTGGTTTTGGTTCAGCTGTACGGGGGGCTGTGGTGCGGCAGTTCAGGGGTCGGCAGCGACTGCAGCGGTTTGACCAGCTGCATTCGAACTCGCCGATTTAAACGGTGGCAGCTGCGACCTGAGGCAGGATGATAACAGCTCACTCTGAAAAAGTCTCTGAATAAACTAACGTGGCTGGACCACCGGTGTGCGTCGTGCTGCTGGACGGGACCCTGAGCGGCTGAGTTTTGCTGCAGTAATAATGCAGCCGTGTCCCAGACTGAACCGCCTGTACCGCTGTACAACATCAAATACTTTTTCTGAGAGATTACAAATCCCAACACTAATCTTGATGATGACTGGCCCGACTATGTCAAGTGAGTCATGCCCAGGGTTTAAACTTGTTGATACGTGTATATGTGTTTAGTTTGAAGCAGCAATCTGAGCTAAATGTTTCTGTCCTCAGAGCTGTACAGACAAGCTGATCCCAGAGAGAGCTGAGAAGACGCTCCCCACTAAACTCGCCGGTAAGATCCTCCGCTCATCGTATGTGGATTTATCCAAACGCACATGTAGGATTAGAAGTACAATTAAGGTGTTTTATAACTAGGAATAAATATACTTTATGCACATGAGTACGTTGCTCACATTTTCTCAGTCTATATAATGTAATCTAGTAATAAAATGTATTTTGTTATACTACTGAGAAAACATTTTCCATAAAATCATCATATCAGGCCTCTACCCAGATGTTGTAGCCATACCTCCAGAAACAAAGTCAGTCTCTATAGTTCCTGTTTTATATAAGACTGGACAACACAATTACACTTTGATCTGTTCTCTTGGTAAATTTTGATTACAGATAATGGAGAGCACACGCATGCCATCCTGACACCCAACACGCCGTCAGGAGATGGGGAGAGAGTTGGTCTCATTTATTTTTATCAGGAGTACAGCACCAGAATGCAGCAGTTCGCCCAGTTGTTCGCGCCAAACTCTTCGGTAAGTGAAGCGTTTTAGCTGGAAATTCGAGGGTCTGATGAAGGAGTTAGATAAGAACCTACAGCTAAGCAAGTGAGACAACTAAAATATCAGGGATTTAAACAAGTCGGATTATCAGATACAACGATGTAGGAAGGGATCTGTTAGAGGTCAAACAATAAGAGCTCTGGGGTGGGACCAGGAGTCGGACAGGACAGGTGACTACAGCTGCACCCGGGACCCCTACCAGAGAGAGATGGAGAGCTGCCTCGTACCACCTAAATAATGACCCTGCTTGGCCCTTCCTAGACCGGCCTGGAGGCTGAAGCACTGGGCAGCAAAGTCCGTTTGAGCCATGCCGTTTAGGCAAGAAAACGTAGTGGCCAGATGTGTTTCTCCACAGACCGGGTGATTATCCAGCAGCCCCTTGTAGAAAGTCTAGTCAGTCAACCCTGCTGGTTCCAAACAAACACGCTGGTACTTCTGCCAGCAACGTTTGCCGAGGAGTCATATGCAGCTGAACAAGATGTTGGGAGGTTCACAAGTGCAAAGTAAGACGAGGGGTGCATGTGAAACCAAATGTTGAAACTATGCAAAATGATGGCACATCACGTAACCAAAAATTTAACATGTGATTACCGTAAGCTAAGGCAAGGCAAGGCAAGGCAAGGCAAGGCAAGGCAAGGCAAGGCAAGGCAAGGCAAGGCAAGGCAAGGCAAGGCAAGTTTATTTGTACAGCGCATTTTACTGGAGTACCTGACAGGCCTGGGTGGTTGATATGGCGAGAGAGAACATGGCTGTGGAACATTAGATTATGTTTCCTTTCTCGTCCAGGGAGTGACTCCTCCGCAGTCTCCATACCCCCAACCACCGAAACAACCGCAGAGGCGTTACAGCCTTCCCAGCCACAAAAACATCACAATCTCGTCGTTGGACAGAAAGTCCATCCCTAGTTGTCGAAGAGAAATGATCTACAAAATCAAGTCAAGCCCTTCAGAGGTATGCAGGAACTCTTCTTTAGTGCAACACTATGTTTAGTCATGTTCTTGATCTGCTTGACAAACCATTTTCGTAGGGAAAAATGATTCAAATCAGGTTCCAATGCAAAGTTTTACATCTCCCCTTTGTTTCACAGTGCTTGCGTAATATCAACAACATGATCAAATCTGCCACTTCGCCCAGAAGGCTCCACTGTGATCTCAAATTTGATAAGGAGGAGCAGGAAGAAGATGGACCTCCATCCAAGAAGCCGTGCTTTCCGTCAGTCTTGGACAGACGTCTGAGGAACGTGGTCGATGATCGTGCAAGAGTGCACAACCAGAATCAGGTTCAAGCTTCTCCACCTGAAGACCCTAATACAGAGAAGCAGGATGCTCCACGCTGAGTGGAAGAGTGGCATCACTATGCCAAACGTTAGAGGAAAAGCACATCCCAGCTTTGCAACACTTTAAAGGATTCTGTGGACTCTTCCTTTCTGTCAAGTTCTTTGATGCGTTTTTCTACAACCACAATTCTGTGTAGAGATACTTAAACAAGTCACTGAGTATGTCCTATCCTGTTTTTAGAATTGATGAATCTGAAGCAGCAGATAGCTGTGAAATGCTCCGTGAACTTTCCTTGGACACTCAGGTCAGATATAAACAGAATATGTCTGGTTGAACTGCAGTTTGATTGCTGCTGATGTGGGGAAACGTACGTCTACGCTCCTCCGTGCTGAAAGCTGGTCCCTACAGAGCGGAAGTCGGCATTCCCTCTTTTAGTCACGAGCGGAAGTCGGCATTCCCTCTTTCAGTCACAAGCGGAAGTCGGCATTCCCTCTTTCAGTCACGAGCGGAAGTCGGTATTCCCTCTTTTAGTCACGAGCGGAAGTCGGCATTCCCTCTTTCAGTCACGAGCGGAAGTCGGTATTCCCTCTTTTAGTCACGAGCGGAAGTCGGTATTCCCTCTTTTAGTCACGAGCGGAAGTCGGCATTCCCTCTTTTAGTCACGAGCGGAAGTCGGCATTCCCTCTTTCAGTCACGGGCGGAAGTCGGCATTCCCTCTTTTAGTCACGAGCGGAAATCGGCATTCCCTCTTTTAGTCACGGGCGGAAGTCGGCATTCCCTCTTTCAGTCACGAGCGGAAGTCGGCATTCCCTCTTTCAGTCACGGGCGGAAGTCGGCATTCCCTCTTTTAGTCACGAGCGGAAATCGGCATTCCCTCTTTTAGTCACGGGCGGAAGTCGGCATTCCCTCTTTCAGTCACGTGCGGAAGTCGGCATTCCCTCTTTCAGTCACGGGCGGAAGTCGGCATTCCCTCTTTTAGTCACGAGCGGAAATCGGCATTCCCTCTTTTAGTCACGGGCGGAAGTCGGTATTCCCTCTTTTAGTCACGGGCGGAAGTCGGCATTCCCTCTTTCAGTCACGTGCGGAAGTCGGCATTCCCTCTTTTAGTCACGAGCGGAAGTCGGCATTCCCTCTTTCAGTCACGGGCGGAAGTCGGCATTCCCTCTTTTAGTCACGAGCGGAAATCGGCATTCCCTCTTTTAGTCACGGGCGGAAGTCGGCATTCCCTCTTTCAGTCACGAGCGGAAGTCGGCATTCCCTCTTTCAGTCACGGGCGGAAGTCGGCATTCCCTCTTTTAGTCACGAGCGGAAATCGGCATTCCCTCTTTTAGTCACGGGCGGAACTCGGTATTCCCTCTTTTAATCCTGTTGTTTTTTTTTGTGTAAAACCAGTGCAATCATCGGAATGTCGTATTTTTCAATTGTACATACAACCTCAGACAATCAACAAGTTACTTTTTTTTAATTATGCCATTATGTATTCAGTAAAATGTTGCCATAAAAACCCAACTAATTCCCCCCGTGTTTCACTGACATAAAGATCCATCTTTGGAAGCAGTAACTTTCGTTCGTTCGAGTCGTTACCTGAATGGGGAGGAATTCTGGCCCATTAAAAAAACAATAAAAAAACATTACTGTTCGGGCATTTGCTAATAAGCAGCTTTCCTAAGGTCCCACCGTAGGATGGGATGTCACTTCGGTGAAGGTTTTGACTTTGACATTTGTATTTTTGTAGCGCTCCTGATGTAGATGTTGGTGTGATTCAGGTTGTTGCCATATTTGCACGAAGCCCTTAAATCTGCCTTTAGTACTTTGTGGTAGACTCAATAACTGCAACGTGCCCAGGTCCTCAACCCAAAACCCCCCATCACCCCCACTACCACCCCCACTACCACCCCCACTACCACCCCCACTACCACCCCCACTACCACCCCCACTACCACCCCCACTACCACCCCCACCACCCGAGACCATCATGTTCGACCCCCTGTCAAACATGTGACACGTTTCTGCTGAAATGCTTTATTTGTTTGGTTGTTGGTTGCTGAGTTTTAAGAAGAAACAGAGCTGTGATGTCTGTGATTGTTTGAGAGCCAGTTGTGGTTAAAACGTTTTTTTCTTTTACTTTGTTTTTTATGCAACCTTAAAATGATTTTTAACCTTGTTAACTGCTTAAATTATTAAAGATGATAACGACTGACTGTTTGGATTCTAGTGAACTTTGACATTTAATAAACAGCGATTGAGACAGACGTGACATGTCATCGCTGTGTTGATGCTTTCGAGTGGTCAAACAGAGAAGGGAAACGCCATCATGGTTTTCCTGGCACTTTTCCAACTAAAATCAGCACTGCTTTCCTGAGTTTTCATGGCCATGAGCTGAAAGATCAGAAATACAATTCACATCTTTGTCCGAAAGAAAACATATACTCTTCGTACTGTGGGAAAGTTGATGACTAAGGCTCTGACCCAACGCCTGCTCCTCCTCGGTGTTTCTAGGCTTTGCCTCTCTTCAGAGCTGACTGGCTGCCAGTGTTGCTCCAGAATTCTTTAAGAAGCAGACAAAAGCCTGTAAAGTAAAACCGACATGCAGTCAAGTTGGTCACGTCTAACAGCGTATCCCATGGTTGCCATGGAGAACAAAGCTACCTGAGCCCACGACGCTCACAGAGGGGGTGACCGCTCTTCTCTGAGCACCTCTTAGCACCTCTTAGTCTGTGATGGTGTGTGCGCAGATTGGCCTGTCCGAGAGTGAAGGAGGGCCTGTCAGCAGAGGACGCAACGCCACACCACTGTCCATCAACCTCTGTGTCATCTGGAGCGCCACACAGAGTCTGAAGAAGTCCAACTCCTACGTTTGTATTTCAGATCATATTTAGAGAAAAATGTCCTGGTTTCAGTCTACGCTGTCATGTATTTGTTTCTGGCCTTTGTTTAGATCTATGAACATACCTTGTGGCTTTCTTTCTTTCTTTCTTTCTTTCTTTCTTTCTTTCTTTCTTTCTTTCTTTCTTTCTTTCTTTCTTTCTTTCTTTCTTTCTTTCTTTCTTTCTTTCTTTCTTTCTTTTCGCTTCAAGTGTCCTCACTTCTGCTCACACACCTCTGGTCAGGACTGATAGTTTTAACACTTTCTTTCAAATGCTTCCAATTCGGCTGCAGGCTGAAGCAGGAACCCTTTAAGATAGACAGCTTATGTTTCCGCTGTGTACTTCACAGCTCCCCACTAGATACCATGTTCTGCATATCAGAGGACTGCTGGGGTTTTTCACACGGACGATTAGAGACAGCAAGTACTTTACAGAGCAAATAAGCTGCTGTCAAGAGGCGGGTTAAAATGATGTTCCAGC
>CM026197.1:25873309-25893309 GCA_014839995.1 Xenentodon cancila
CCACCCTCATAAGTAGGTTTTTATATATATATAGTTGTCACAAATAATAGAAGATTATAATAATAATAACACACAGAAAATTAGGAAATTTGGTGGGATTTTATCAGCTTACTATGTAAGCAATTACTGACCTTTTTCATTGCATTCCCAGAAAGTCCTTACTGTGTTTACTTTATCCTGTATTCCTGAGTACTTTTAATACTTAAAGGAGATGCTTGATGAAGGACACATATAAAAAGTTAATCTCCCTGAACGACAGGAAAAATGGCTCTAGAGCCAAGGGTCCCAAAAGCCATCTCACCCACTGCTCCCAAAGTTGACCGCAAATGAATATGGAGACTGAAATATCTGACCATTACGTTTTTTGTTTTTTTTTTGTCAAATGTCATAGCAATGAAAAGTCTGAGGACACTGCAAATAGATTATGAACGAGTGGAAAACCCTATAAAGTCCTGAAGGCAAATAAGATTTAACTGAAGATAAAGGTCAGGGTGCTGGAGGAGAGATTCAGGGAGGCAAGAGGACAGGGATGACTTGATTATCCTGGATGGGAGCACAAAGAGACATGTCCTTTTGCAACAGGGTTGGAACATAAATGCCAACTTCTAATAACAGCAGCGAACGTACCAGCTGTACATCTATGGAAATTCACGGGGGCAGGAAGTTTCCTTAGAACACAAGCACTAAATAGTATTTATCGTTTTTATATGCTTTTTGAGTAAAATCCTAAAATAACTGCTCATCCATTTATTAAATACGTTAAACAACGTATGTGTGTGACAGATAACTGCCCTAATCAGTACAGAAAAATACTGAATCTAGGTTGCAATAAAAGTGTGATGGGGATGGAAATGTGAAACCGGGACACTACAGGATGTTTAACTCTGTTCTACGGTGACTTTGGCAGCTGAAGTGCGTCTGTAGGGCTGCGGTTACGTACATACAGTGTGCGCGAGCATGGATGTGTGCCTGTCCTGCTCATGCAGCGTAAGGCCTTTCAAAAGAAATGGTGAAAAATAAGAAAATGTACTCTAAATGTCATTCATTCAGCTCGGATGTCGAGGTGACCTTCAGCAGAATCACCTCTTTTATTGTGAACGTGGACAGGTGTGCGCTGTAAAATATCAAATTTGATAAGAAAAAGTCTGTGTGAAAGCGAGTATGTGACATTGGCCCGTATATGACCAGTATGTCAGATGTGTCTGCATTATCTACACAGATAGGTTACCGTGGTGGATCATGCAGTTTACAGTGTTGTTGTTGGTTTGTGGACATACGATAACCTCTGCAGATGCAAGGTTGCATCATTTCTGTACATACGTACATTGGCCCATACATCTTGTTTCATTTCGATGGGTTCGTATTTCATTTTGATAGTAAAGCGAGATCACATACCTTCAAGCCAAAGCTTTTACGAAAGTAAAATCCAAAGAGTGTTGTACAAAACTTTTAAATCATTAGCAGAAACTGCATAAATCAGTATTTCCCTCCAGATTGTTCTGTGCTTGGAATGACACTCCAAAAGCCCCCTGAAGCTTCAAATGCTTCGAAAAATCTCTTTTAATTAGAATGAAGAATCTGCAAAGAGGCATTTGTTTCTGTTTGACTGTTGTGTAGACCAGATAAAGCTCATAAGTGTCTGATTATGCCATGGAGGACTGTGAACCACGTTTGGTTTCTCCATTTGTTCTCCTGTCACGTTTGCTGACCTTCCTGTTTTTTTCCCCAGCGCTGCGTTCCCTCTGATGGCTGGAACTAACTGCTCTTCCATCAAACATCAGGTGCTGATGAAAGTATCTGCTATTATTATTTACAGTTATAAGTAAAGGACATGCAACAGATCCAGGCACCGTGTTACGTTAACTCAACTATCTACTAATGTGTTTAATCTGACTTGTGCTTGAATTATCATTATTGACATGCAGCAACACTTTATGAAGTACTTGAAGTTACGCGTACTGACAAGAAATGAAAAGGCACCCCAGCAGCCACACTAAGCCTCATTTCCCCCAGCCTCGAGGCCCTGCTGAAACTGACATTTTAAAAACTTTTGTTTGGGCCACATAGCAGTGTGATTCACAGGTTCCAGAAGAGATTTTTACCTTGTATGATGTGAGGTAAATCTTAGAAGTTAGAAAATGAAATGCGCAGATTATTGCCTGATTGTCCTATGGGACGCAGAGGCAGCTCCCCACTCATCTAGTTACAGTGCAATGTAACTAGACAATGTTATTTTTAGATGCAAGAAAAAACTGAAATAAATAAACAAAT
The DNA here is from genome assembly GCA_014839995.1 of Xenentodon cancila. Classification (NCBI taxonomy): domain Eukaryota; kingdom Metazoa; phylum Chordata; class Actinopteri; order Beloniformes; family Belonidae; genus Xenentodon; species Xenentodon cancila. Next base: position 25,875,581 of record CM026197.1, read on the forward strand.
GAATAACTCGGACCCAACAACTCATGTTGCCCTTCCTGTAACATTCAAAATTGTGACCTTTCCTTAGGTACTTTCTCTTAATTTTAAGACATTTCATAATAAAATAAATGCTTTTGAATACAGACTTTGTCTTATTATGTCCGCGCTTAAGCTCCATCTTATCATAGAAGCAGAGACAAAGAACAGCACACTTACAAAAAATTAACATTTTTCTGTGTTTACCTGGTATAACAAAAAAGATCAAGACAATGAATGTGCAGCGGCATGTATGAAAGCGACTGGCTGCTTCGTCTTTTTTCCGAATATTTATCATCAGTGCAAACAAATCCACTGGGACTTAATACCACAATCATTTCTCCGACACTTCATTGGAGCCTTTGTGATCACCATGACAACAGGCCTAAAACCCTGAACATCACTAAACCATCTGCTTAAGGCTTTCTTTGCGCACATCAAATAACACTAATAGTCTGCTAATAGCATTACTGCCTGCTGTGTCATCATGACACAGTTCTGCTAAAGAAAAGAGAGAAAAATGTGCTCTGTTGTTTCAAAAGTTAGAATGCTAATGGCAAAAATATTAAGATCATCTATTATTTGTTTTCCTCACTGGCTTTCTGCATTTGTTTGTTTGAATTTGATGATTGTGACAAGCTTTAAAAATAAAATGAGTGGAAAGCTGAATGGATGCCTTCCAGGCATCATATTTGTTTATTTGCAGATTTTCCTCTCTGTGAAATTAGCCATGAGGTATGTGACCTCGTCTCCGGGAAAAAAAATACTTCAGGTGTCGAGAGCACGCTGAGAAACCTTTGTTTCTCCCAAAGGCAACGGCGCACACAGTCCTCTGCTCTAGATGATGTTCTAGATGACCGGCCTTCATATATATGAGCTCAGGCCCAGCAGCCGTAAATAATCCCTGTCCGAAATACAACAGCATTTACGGCATGCAGAAGGGGTATTTAACTACACGTGAGCTTAGGTAGCGGACGGACAGGTCGGAGATTGAAGCTAATTGTGTGTGTCACTGAAATAAAAGCAACATGCAGCTTTTGATCGCCTTGCAGGTCATAAAATGGTGTGTTGCTGCTTTAGGATGTCATAAATGTCCAGTCATGAACATTTCAAACTACAGAATGGTTTGTTGTTAAAGCTCTAACTAGATTTTGAACAGAAAGGGAACATTTATATTTGAGGAACAGCTTTAAGCTTGTTGCACATTCGAGCTTTTAGGTATTTTCTCTTGTATACTGCTTTTGTTTTCCATATGACGCCTTAATGTTGCACGTGACAGTATTTGTATTTGTTTCAGCCCTGCAGCCTCTGATATCACATTAGAATGATTTAAACAGCCATGAAAGAAACAACATTTTTCTTGAGAAAATATCATCTTCAATTGACTTGCTCAGGGAAACTATTTGTTTAGTACTCAAATGCAGGAACAGGTCTCTTTTACACTAGCTGAAGAGTGCACAAAAACATCACGTTCTGCTGGACACTTTCAGTCTAACCATCATTTCATTACAAGATGTACATCTCTGCCTTTTTTTTTTTGCGCACACATACTAGAATAATCCTCATGGTCATTTTGAAGCTACAGTACGTTAGTTTTTTTAATTAGCTGGAAACCCTTCAGCTAAGCTGTTCTTGCCCTTTACCGTCTTTCAATCACTCCATGTGAGCTGCTCCTGCTGTAAATGGTCTAATTGCCAAGGTCATCAAAGACTTCCTATGTGAGACGGCCGCACAGAAAGGAGATGTGCATCTGTGTTGTTGGCTGCACATTAGCCACCACGGTTGTTGTTCCCATCATAGAACCTGTAAGAAAATCCGTTTTTCCTTGCTCATCTGTAACACAGTAACCTGCATGTAGGTCTGTTGATTATTCTCCTATTGAATTCACCAGAAGCTGTATGTGACCTTCTACAAGACTGAGTAGTGGTAAGAGAGTTGTGTCTGAGGTAGAGCCATTTATGGAGAGCCTCAGCCCCTCCCACTAACCGCAGTGTGCTGAAACAGACTATGATTAACAGTTAAAATTGTTATTTACATCACGATATTGACAAAAACAAACCAACAAAAAAAACAAACAAAACAACACAATTACAGTTTAGTTTTAGGAAATACTGCATATAACAAATTAAAATGTAACAGTGTCATGGTTACACTATAAATGTTGACATTCACAGCAGATTATGACAGGATCTCAGAACTTAATGGAAAATTACTCAATTTCTGGAGTTCAGAGATTTTTTGAAGGAAGACCATGATGAATCCTGTAGGCAAACCCTAAATGTAAACTTTAAATATTAAGTGTTACTATAAAATCATGGACAGGAGCAGTTACAGAACAACTCAAGTGACGAACAACTTAAAGTGACAAATGATATGTGATATGTATATGATGTCATGTAAATTTAAATTTGAATGATTTACTTTTGGGGAAATATGTGCTTAATCTCAAACCTCAACCATATCACCTGAATCGACCCCCTACATTGAAAACACATTGAAAATTGGAAAAGAAGATCGCCCTTGCAAACCTTGTTTATTGGGGTACACCTCTGCTGACCCCCATTCAGACTATCTCATGAGCACTGGCTTGCACTAGCTGTGTAGCCACACTTCGACTGGATGACGTCACTTTTAAAAATAAGATGTTTAACATTTCCCAACCTTCCACCCGCTCTAAGTAAATAATTTTTCCATCAGATCCCCCCTCTCTCCAGGTTAAGAGTCTGGGTGTGCCATGTCAATAATGTCCTCTGTCAGCTTACTTTTGTTTACGTAATGTTTCTTGTCTGCGTCCGTCACTCGCCTCCTCCAGTGCTGAAATTCTGGTTCACACCCTGGTCACATCCCGGTTAGATTATTGTAATTTTCTCCTCTTTGGTTTGCCTGCCAAGTCCATCCATAAACTACAACTGGTTCAAAACTCTGCTGCCCGTTTCATCACTAGAACCCCCTCCATTAGTCATATAACACTGGTTTCGGCAGCAACTTCACTGGCTCTCCTGACTTTCCAATCTATCAACAATCTTTCCCCTCCCTATCTTTCTGAACTCCTCCACATCAAAATACCCGCCGGATCTCTCAGGTCCTCTTCCTCCACCCACCTCATCCTCCGACCAGCGCGCCTGGTTACCATGGGCTCAAGAGCAATCAGTGGCTCAGCCCCCCACCTTTGGAATTCCCTCTTATGTGACATCTAGCACTCCACTTCTCCGCTTCTAGACGCATCTTTTTAGACAGGCCTTTTCTCTATGAACTTGTTGCATCCCTGGTATCAGTGATACCACATCCCTTCTCATGGTTTTTTTTATTACTGTGTTTTATAGGCGCTTTTTTGAGTTTTTGATGGACTGATTGCTCTTTTATCTTCGTACGTTGACCTTTAGTGTCTAGAAAGGCGCCCATAAATAATATGAATTATTATTATCATTAAAATTATTCTAACCTTTACCACCACAATGCATAGATCACCCCACTCAGAGTCAACAGCAAACAACACCAGCACCTATGTGAGAGCGAGGGGTTGGGGAAGTTTGCACTGTTTTACCTGGTCGAGTAAGAAAGTGCCCATTTTTCCACATAGATGTAAGCATGCTTGTGTGTGAGTGTGTCTGTGCAGGACGCTCTGCTGTGTATGCACGTGTCTATGTAGCATCTGTTTGTTCTTATTCGAGTGTTGCAGTGTGCGCCAGTGCTCAGGTGCAGCTGCTGCCATCTCCTGTTGCTGTGATCTCTGAGCTGAGAGGCTTCAATAGCAGCCTGCAGCTCTCACAGCCTTTTCCACCTTAATTACATACCCATCATTAAAATGCTAATTCGTACTGTTAAAGGGGCAATTAAAAGGGTAATTAAAAAAGGCATTGTTCCACCAGTCTACCTGTATGAATGACCGCTGCTGGTTCTCTTTTGATCTTTTTCCTCTTTCCATAATGCCTGAGGTCTAATTCCCTCATCCAGGTTCAACCAGGTGTTAGTGGCTACTAGTAAGGCAGCTTTGGAGGTGAAAAGTTTACTGTGTAACACAATGAAGTGAGTCTAAGTACAACTGTAAAGGAATACAGTTTTTAAAATTATAAGACGATTATTTTGAAATCTTACAGAAACCTTAATAATATAACATCTGCTCTGATAGGTCTCATGTATAACTGCAGTGTCTTATAAGTTTTATATTATCAGCATTCAGATCTTCTATCATGTATTTCTGTTCTTTTAAGGTTCTTAATGCACTGATCAGCCAAAGCTTTATGGCCACATATTGAGCTGATCCCATGCATGCTGCTAAAATAACTCATTAGTCAGCTCAAAAAAAAAAAACATTTAGGGGGAGGGGGGTCCCCTGGAGTGATCCTGGGATGTGTTCAATATATCTTTTGGGCCCTTTGGGATGTTGGATGAACTTTTGCAACGTTCTTTTCACCGTTGGTTTCATGCTGGTTTTCCAAGCATACCAATGGATTTCATGTTAAGGCTGGCGAGTATGAAATGCTCCTTATTATTCATCTGTGATACTACTTTATTTTAGATTATTAGGTATTTATTATACCTAATAAAAAATTATGAAATTTCACAACGCATAATGAAGGTATAGACCACAGATTGTATACAGAGCTGTTGTGAGGATCTTACCATTGTTGTAACCCCCCCCCCCCAAAAAAAAAACAAAAAACAAAGACAGTGTAACTGACACTGTTACAGGTTACTCTCTAACTGCCATTACCAAGCAACAGAGTGCAAATCTGAAACACTGCTCAATCAATTCTAACAGTGTGTCCAATGTCCCACGCTTGACCACGTGGACAATGACATGAAAGCGTGGCTTTAAAGCAGCACCTTTCCTAACAGTGCTGTTTGGACTACATCTGTGTGCTTCCATACCCAGCGTACGGACCCAACGTCGACTTGCTAAAACCAGTTACTGGAGTGATTTGAATCTGGCCGAAGAGACCATCTGAACATTCTCAGGACTGTTTTCATTGCATTTTTTTTGATTGGTCCATTTTTAAGAATGACGATATCAACACTTACACCTCCACTACCCTTTATTTATTTATTTAATTTTTTACATTATACAACCACTCATTCTGCAGACTGCTAAGGTAAGACAAGTTTTCAGTCACACCAGTAAATGAAAAGCAGCTGGTTCAGATGGTTTTCCAAGATGAATCGTCTGACTGTCAGGAAGCTGGCTGAAGTCTTCAGACATACAATATATTGCCAAAAGTATTTGCTCACCCATCCAAATAATTGGAATCAGGTGTTTCAATCACTTCCATGGTGGCCATGGTGTATAAAAGGTATAAAATTAAGCACCTTGGCATGCAGACTGTTTTTACAACAATTTGTGAAAGAATGGATCACTCTCAGGAGCTGGAGGTGAAATCCAGCGTGGAACTGTGAAAGGATGCCACCTCCGCGACAAATCCAATCACAAAATTTCCCAGCTCCTAAATATTCCACTGTCACATGCGCATAGTGTGAAGAGGTCACCGACTTTCTACAGATTCAGTCGCTACTGACCTCCAAACTTCATGTGGCCTTCAGATTTGCTCAAGAACAGTACGCAGAGAGTTACACATCACCAAATGGAATGCAAAGCATCAGTTGCAGTGGTGTATAGCATGCCGCCACTTGACTCTAGAGTAGGTGAGACGCGTTCTCTGGAGTGACGAATTGTGCTTCTCCATCTGGCAATCTGATGGACGAGTCTGGGTTTGGCGGTTGCCAGGAGAACAGTACTTGTCTGACTGCATTGTGCCAAGTGTAAGACCTGGGGTCTCCTCCTGGTGGGACATGCCTGGAACATCTCTCTAGAGAGGCGTCCAGGGGGCATCCTATACAGATGCCCAAGCCACCTCAACTGACTCCTCTCAATGTGAAGGAGCAACAGCTCTACCCCGAGCTCCTGGGTGACTGAGCTTCCCACTTTATCTCTAAGGGAGCGCCCAGCATCCCTGCGGAGGAAACTCATTTCGGCCACTTGTATCCATGATCTTGTCCTTTCGATCATTAGGGTGGGAGCTAGATTGACCTGTAAACCTTCTTTACCACGATGGTCAGGTACATAAACTGCACAACTGCGGCTGCTGCACCAATCTGTCTGTCAATCTCACGCTCCATCTTTCTCTCACTTGTGAACAAGACCTCGAGATACTCCTACAAACTCCTCCACTTGAGGCGGGACATCTCCACCTATAGTAAATTGTGCCACTAACCAAAACAGACTACAAGAATAGCCATGAATGATTACAGGTCTGTAGCATTACCACCTTTAATTATGAAGTGCCTACCAATGCTGGTGCTGAAACGTGTCAAGGTTGATCTTTGAATCACCTTGGACCAATTTGCATACATACTGCACACTTATCTCAGAGGACCTCCCATGGACATAGATGAGAAACACCAACTTCCTCATCAAGACAGCAACAGCAATTAGACTTCCTTAGAGCTTTTTCAAGAGGATTGGCCTGTCTTAACACCTGCTGCATTCCTTCTACCACTGCTCTTTACAAAGTGCTCTCGCTTATGGCATCCTTGCATGGTCCAACAGCAGCTCTGTGGCCAATTGAGAATGCCCTGCAAAGGGCGATTAAAGCTGCACAGAAAACAATCAGTAGATACCCACCTGCACTGGACCATTTCACCTCCTGCTGCCTCCAGAAGGTAAACGAACATCCTGCATGAACCTATCCCACCAAGGTCACCATCTGTTAGAATTTTTGCCATTAGGCAGTTGTTTCTGGACAAAGAAGCCAAAAATGGCCAGACTGTCAAATCATATTTGCTGTAAAGCCATCACTACACTGACTCCCTATCTGAGAGCTCTCCTTTAAGTGCAATAATTATGTGTAATAGTTAGAGAAACACTTTTTTTATAGTGGTATTGTTCAATTTCAATTCAATTCAATTTTATTTATATAGCGTCTATTACAGCACAAGTTGTCTCTAGGCGCTTTCCAGAGACCCAGAACATGACCCCCGAGCAATTATTACATAAACAACGGCAGGTAAAAACTTCCCTAGTTGAAGAAAAACCTTAAGCCAAACAGTGGCAATGAAAAACTCCCCTTTAAGAGGGAAGAAACCTTGATCAGGATCATGATCATAAGGGGGGACCCTCCTGCTGAAGGCCAGCCGGGTAGAGCAGGAAGTGGCACACTTCCCAAAAAAAAAAAGTATCATTAACAAAATTAGTGTTTCTGAGCTCCTTTTCAATGTTATTATGTCTGTTAGCAGAAGAAGTAAAACCCTCAGAAAAGAACTTAAAAAAAACAAAACAAAAGAAAGGCATATGCTAAACTGATTGATCTTGTATACAATCAATCATTTGGGGCTTCGGGCCAAAATGAAAAAACCCAACTCAAAAAGTGTGTGACTGTCTATAAGATATAGATGTAGTCACACTAACATCACAGATTGATTTATGAGCTGTCTAAATGTAATATGTAGTCATGGACATTTTAATCTTCTTGGAACTGCAAGTATCCGTTTAACCTAAAACCAAAGTGGACAAAAATTCATACCTCCGAGCTGCATCAGTCAGTTCCCACAATGACTCAAATAAAAATGTATTAACACAACACTGCATGAAAGAAGTTGGATCTTTTATGATGAGACTCTCAGCCAAAGATGCTAAAGACGTTTTAGAGCCAGCACCTAGGAGCTGTCACTGAAGCTGAACTGAGTTTAAAAATGTGCTACATAAATACATTTGACCTTGAGCTTGAACTAGAATGTACTCTCATGTTTTCTTCATGTCCCAGGATTCACAGCTGCCTCCATATTTACACAGAGCCCCCCCCCAACTTGTTCAGGATTGCCTCTATTGAAAGTGCAAAAGTACATTTGGGTATGATTTTCAATCGTAGCTGTCAAATCATGTTATTGGCTTACAATAGAGCATAAAGTACCAGCCTGAGATCACTCAAGGACACAGTTCAGAAAACTTAACTGCTGCACACCCCACTGATGCAAACATACTGCGCTGGCAGTTCTATTCTACGAAGGGCTGCTAACGTCCCCATGGTGTCGCCTGTCTTACTCCTGCTGACAGATGGGATGACTTTGAGTTAACTTGGAGTGGGTATAAATAATGAATAGATGGATGGCAATTATATCAGTGACTGTCTTTCTAAACAGAGAAAAAGCTTTTACCAAGGTCATTCTAGCACCCAAATAAGGTGATGGGAGTGTTATACCACTGTTTTTTTTTTTTTCTGAAGCAGCAAAATCACATATGAGAGAATGCATTAAAATTTGATTCACATTATGTGACACATACCCCATAAGTATTGTTTCTTCGCAACATCGGGTCGGTAAGGGAGTGACAGTGAACAATGAGACGGATAAAAGAAAAAACAACGGTGACACATTTTTAAAGTATTTCAATAATATCTGAGAAGCAGACTTTTAATCAAACATGATACAGCTCAACTGAATCATTTAAAAAGTCATCTCCGCCATCTAACACATCCAGAACCTGATATAGCTGAAGGTGGAAAACCTGTTATTTGTTACTTGATGAATCTTGGCATACACCACACTAAATAATTATTGCTGCTTTGTACATCAGGGAATCAGATAATGATGCAGGTATTAAGGTGTTCATGTAAGTCCTTCAAAACTTTGCATGATTCCATTTGGTATCTGTTTGGTATGGGACCTGGTAAATAAATAGAGATGTGTTTATTATAACACAACATAGAGGATATACAGCCAGTGTTAATGAAAGTTAGCACAGATGGAACCCTCTAAAAATGGGAAAAGATGGATTCGCTCCAGCTTGCCAATGCTTCTGGCCCTATTTGGTTTCAGGGCTGGTGAAGTGTCAGTGGTTTAATTTTATAGTGCGTAGTTTTCCATAATTTCCCTCCGGAGCGGAGCGCTGCTGGAGAATGCGGAACATCTGCCGCCACTCAAAAAGAGGTACATATAAAAACCATCATTCCTATCGGTGCGAGCTGCACTGGAAGAGAGCCAAGCACACATTAGAATAGCTTCATTTTTCCCTCTGTCTTGTGTTGCCTCCTGGGGATTGGCAGTCAGAAACCTATTAAATTATCCTGTGTTGTTACAGCTTTTGTGGCATTTCAAATATGAGCCCTGAAGCAATGCTGGCTAAAGGTATCAGAGACAGTGAGGACACGTGATGTCGATATTCAGTCTAAGAAAAGTAGCACTATTATCTCTCATTAATATTGTACATGACAAAGAGACAAAACGATCTTCGCTGGAGTGTAAATAAAAGAAGAAAATGCTGCCATATGAATTTACACAAGAATCTAATTATTATTTGTCACAAAAGCAGAGCAGTTACCTGATTATATAGAGAATCCATAAAATGATAGTGAACACCAAATTCAGAAACAGATGATTTTAATGTTTAAAAAAAGTATATTCATTATGAGGGTTTTATCAGATACTGCAGAAATAAACAGTAATAATCTTTTCTCTTACACATAATGCAGTTGTGTCGAAACAGCAATGGCTGATACAGTGTTAGTGAGAGATAACATTGCTTTTATAACCTGGATTCTATAATCAGGTTCAGCGCTTGAAAAAAGATGCAGTTTTATAAAAAACAATCCAAAATTAAAATAAATGCTTTCATGTTATTGCATAGGCTACTTTAATTGCATCTGTTTTGTTGCTGTGCAGCTTTATTGCATCATAATTGCATCACTTGATGGAATCTCCTCCATATTTTATTTATCTGCTGTTTGTTTTTCACTAAGGATTCTGCTCGCGACTTGAATTGGAAGTCACTTACTCTGTCATGTCTGCTTTTATTTTTGCCAAATCAGACAGTCGGGGTTGTAAGTCATCAGATGAAAATGAAGCAACAGACTAAGAAATATAACGTATACAGTGAGCGACAGAGAAATCAATGAGCTTCACATAGAAAATAAGGTTTATATATTTATATATATATATATATATATATATATATATATATATATATATATATATATATATAATGCTTTCAACTGAGGTCAGATCAGTGCCTGCACGAAAGAACCACTCTCCAACACAGAAGAACAGAACATTAAAAGCCAAAAGAATAATTTGCCTCAATTTTTTTTGTTGCATTGGCTTTAAAACAAAACAATTCTTAAAAAAAAAAGTTAAACAAAAGTGCCTAAAAACACCACTGTTATGATGCATTAGTAGAGTTAATTGAAACATGGCTTTTTATGCCTGCAAAAGCATTTACAAAGTGCATTTTTAAAGCACTTTATTGAGGCACATTAAACTGCTGCCTCTTTTTCTTCAGATAAATGAATAAACAAATAAGAAGCAAGGAGGATGAAAAATGAATTTCACTGGGACTTTGATGAATTTTTACATTGCACATTGACGTATATAGCTTTACTTTACCTTAACTTTACTCATTTATAGTTATATTTTATCTTTATTTTTTATTCCCTTTTTTTTTGGTACACTTGTAATTTGTCCTTTTGTTGAATTATTTAATTTACATTTCACAGTCAAGGAATTCAGTGTGGACAGTAAACTGAGAATTTTATTGTAAAGGGAAACATGTTTCCATACTGACAATAAACACTTTGAATTTAAATGTGAATTTAAGGCCTTTTCTTCTTCTCTTCTTTCTTTTCTTCAGGTCTGCTTTGGGTCCCCAGAATCAGAATGAAACCCGGAGAAGCATCTTTCAGTTTTTATGCTCCACACATCTGGAACAAACTTCCAGGAAACTGCAGGCATGCTTAAACCCTCAGATCAGCTGCTTTTAACTGAATTATTTAAACAATTCTGAATTTAAATTTAAACAATGTTAATTTTAGTACTAAACAGTAACTCTAGCTTGAGACTAACTTTTTTTTAATTCTGGCACTGCACTGTAACCCAAACAATAATTTTCTTTTATTTCCTTCATACTTTTCAGATTTTTTTTATTATGCAACGATCCTTGAATTGCCTGGTTTCTGCTATACAAATAAACTTGCCTTGTGACGTGTTTCTCGTGGTCTCAGTCTGAGCTTTGCGGTTAACAGGCCATAGCCTGAAAACAGAAAAACCATTAATACAGGTAAGCTCATTTAAAGAAAAGGCAGGTTCATGAAAGTCCTGGAATAACTCATTTCATCCTTTGTAAGCTGGGTGATTCATGATTAACTGATAAAAACAACACAGATACAAAGCTTGACAATGGCAGGCTCTTGATGGCTAGAGTTTGCCTTTATGCTTTGCTGCACTGACTTGGTCTGTCTCTGCTCTTAACTAAGTGGTCATAAAAAATTGAACTTATTCGTTGTTCAAAATAGAAGGCCCCATTATTATGAGGAAAATGCTGTAAATAGTGTTTTCTCTACTATACCATTGATGGTTTTTAATGGCAAAAAAGTAGAAAAAATGCAATTTACTGAACTTCACTAAAAGCCATACAAAAGCAGAATCTTACTCAAATGTTGCAAGAGTGCTGTAAAAATATAGCATGTTGATGTTATGAGCCAGTGCAGGATAACCAGAAGAATGCTGACACATCTTTGAGACAGACAAGTGAAGATTCGGGAAGTTTATTGTCATATACGCAGTAGAAAAAAACAAGCAAAAAAACAACATGTAATGCCACATTTAATGTAAATCCTGTAAATATAGAGGGACAACATAAACAAAGCAATGTCAGTATTTCAATATGGTGAGACAATTTAAAAAAACAATGTTTTAGTTTAATTTAAAACATCATGTTGTTTTTTTTTTTGTTGACATTTTTGGTTTCCGCATCAGAAAAGTTACAGTTAGTTGTCATTTTACTGATCTGAACAGCTAAAGAAGGTGACTGATGTAGATCCAACTTGTTGAATTAAATGAAAAATAAAATAAAATAAACTTATAGTTGATGGCTTTCTTTGTAGGTAAAAGTGGAAATGCAGTTCAATTTGGTATTCAAACAGCATAGGTCTGATTTTTGTTTCTTGATGATGTCGATATAATCAGCAAACACATCAGCGGTGAATCTCATGTACCGGTTTGTTTATTTTGGTTTAACAGGCAGCCACCTCTGTGAAATGTTTGCATAAATGCATTTCTGGTCTTGCTCTTCCTTGTTATTTTCATCATGCTGGTTTGATTTTAGCAATCTTAAATCTCCCTTCAATCATACCGTACCTATTTGCATGTTTATTTCTTGGTCTAATCAGTATCATCTATTTTCAGCCACTTCTACTGTCCAGCTCCTTCCACAGGTGGATTGTTTGACTGATGCTGGCCTAAACACTGTACCGATGGGATATTTGAGATAAGGTTCCAATATTTGATGGTACTCGTCAGGTCCAGAGATGCAATTACAAATATCAGGTTGGTCATAATGCAGCCTGGGAAAGAGAGAGAGAAAAAAAATAGACAGCTGGTTCTAATTATGGTTTTACTAGGCGCTGATGGGCTAGTAATTACAGGATTAGAGACATGTAACTGCACACAGCTTTGGAGAGGCAACTCAAACAGTAACGTTTGCACATCACAGCAGCAAAAGTCCTGTACATCACGCAGTGTGTCCATTGGCTGCAGACATGCTTGGACCGCAGCTGTGAGGTTTGAGGGCCTTCTCTGTTAGGGTTCTTTCCATTGGCTAAAAAAATGCCTCAAACAGGAAAATATTAACATCTCATAGCAAATATGTATGTGTAGGAGAAACAGCACGGAGTAGCCTTTAGTCTTTATAGTCAAGGTTATACAAATAAATACAGTTGAAATTATAAGTAACCTTTGGACAAACAAGATCAATGGGGATATTCTGCATATTCTTTGCTGTGCTGTGTTTGCTGAAAACCAAACCAAACCAAACACAGCATATCAGCGCAAACACTTCATAATTGTCAAGCACGGTGGTAGAAGGGTAATGATTTGGGCTTGTGTTTGCCTCTTGCAGTCATTAAGGAAACCATGAGCTCTTCTGTATACAGACATAATCCTGTGTCAAACGTGAAGCCATCATCTGTCCGACTGCTAAAGCAGAACTGAACCAAACGTTACAGAAAGCTGATCCCATGAAAATAAGACTAAATCTAAATTAGAGTAGCTGAAAACAAACAAAAAAATAAATAAAAAGGAATCAAGTTATTGCAATGGCCTGGTCAAAGCGCAGACTGCAACCTGATTGAGATGCAATACTGAGACCCTTAAAAACTGCACTTAAAAAAACGATAACAGTGTGTAATGCATTAATTGTTGTTGTTCATCTGAGGCTTTATTTACTTTATATTAAGATCTAGTAAGGACTAGATTACCTTTTTTTTTTTATTATCATTTTCAATCAGGGGTGAAAGTAATTTCATTCCTTCCCAGGACTACCACAACCTTTTCTTTTGTCTCAACATCACATGTTCACATAAATAAATGAATAAGTCCCCAGCAAGCTTGTTGACATGAGTTAAAGAAAATTGTTCATAATCTGTAATGTGTTCCTGTTATTGATGTTGTCATTAGTGACACAAGTTGTATTATTGTTTGGTTGGTAAATGTTTGATGTTAGTGTAGTTAGTGACATCCCTGGGTGGCAGCTTACCGCTACACTGGATCAAATGTGAACGTGTATTTGTAACCCGTCAACACAGAGTGCTGTTGAAGAAGGTATAATGTCAGCAGATGTGTTATTGTGTTGAAAGTGCTGCTGGTACCAGTTTCGGAGAGGCACTTCCTCTTGATACATTAAATCTTTACAGTTGCCACCAAGAGTCTGCAACGAAAGCAAGGGGCTGCCCCTTTTCTTCTGCTGCAGATTATCCTTATGATGCCTGACGGCGTGAGTTCACAGAGAGTTCAGTAAATGGTGGCCAGCACAGATGTTTCGTCTAAGCTCCATTAGGTTTTGGGTTATAGCAGAAATGCTGGGTTATAACACAAAGCTACGTCAACTTAAAGGACTGGTGTTGATGAGAGAGTACATGTAATGAATAAGCCAAATCACAGTTACCCCGTTTTAAATAAATACAAAGCTTCAGGATCCGTCTTTCCATCCATCCATCGACCAGTTTGTGCCTGTGTTTGTGCCTCAGGATTTGGCACCTCTATTTGATCCTGTGGACTTCTGGTTTGACCTTGGAACAGACTTTGGCCTGCCCTTGCCCATTAAACCATTGTAACCTCATTCCTGCCTCAGTCTTTATATTCTGTACGGATGGATCCATTTCCTATTCATTGAGGCTTTTTAAAAAAAAAACCTTTGTTGTATGAATGTAGATCTGTAGCATGTGCATCGTGTTTGCATGCAGCTGCTGCTTTGTAGTCTAGTGTTGTTCTGTGCAACTAAAATATACTGATGCACACATCATTTTTAGAAGTAACTAACTAAGAGTACTCCATTATAAAGCAGCGATAGATACATTTCAGGGTTTATTAATGAACTTATTCCATCTGCTCATGAATACGGCTTAGTTCTGAAGAACCGGATCATCTTAATTTCCTCTCTAGACACCCAATGACCATTATGGGATGAGACAACAGGGACACAAATCTCCGCTGTTCCCCAGGCTCAGGGCTGATCCATGTGGCCCCAGGAACCATGTGCTGTCCTCCTGGATTGTCTCATGGAGATTCCTGTTGTGCATCACAGCTCAGCATCCTTCCAGAGGCAGAGCTGCTGGAAAGCATATGTTGAATGTGACACTAGGTTGCACTGACATCCGAGTGTGTTTGTGTGTTTGTGAGGGGGATGCATTTATGAGGTGCAACCCCGACCCCTCTGACTATGCACACAAACCTAAACATATCCTCGCCAGTGTCTGTAACAGGCGGCAGGAACCAGTATGCACACCCATTCTCAGGCTGACCACAGACCTGCATGTTTGAATTCATATTTCCAGTTAAACAAATCCATGTCTTCAGTAGCACACCTTTTCCCAGCCAATGATGTCATATGTATTAGATTAATGGATTTGACGTGCTGGTCACAGTTTAATGTGTTTACATTTGTGTTGTACGTTGCTGATTACATTCTTGGTGGACAGCAGTCAGGCTAACAATCACGTGGCGAGGCCAGTATTTTGGCTGCCCAGACATTTCTTGTAATTGAAGCCGCAGAGACAGCTTGCTGAGACCGGTTGAGGCTTCTTCAAAAGAAATGGACAACCAGAGACAATTTGATCATGTCAGTAATGTTTCAGTGTTTGACATGCATACCTTGAAGCACACGTGGAGCCAATTTCTTCTTGCGTGTTGTGATGTGCGTGTGACACTGCAGCCAGTTTGGAGCCTCACGCCAACATCTGCTATCCTGATTGGGTTTATTTTTCTGCATATGCTTGTGATTAATCTACTAGAGAAAAGAAAGGACGGGCTCTTCAGTAGATTGTTTTGCAGCATTTACAAAGGTGGCAGTAAAAGTATTAAAGGACGATTTCTCGGATGAGTTTCGGTGAGTTCATGATGGGGCATGTTTTCTCAGGCAGCACTGACTTAAGCATAAAAAAGAACATATGCAGCATTTGTTTCAAATTCTGCCTGATACTGGCAGAATGACTGAAGTGAATCATAAATCTTTTTCATCAGATTAACCTAAATGAGGACAGCATTCTTGAAATGCTATTTAATTTTATAATTGGAAAATAAGAGAAAACTTATATAATTATTTTATTTGTCTGGGTTGCTGTCATAGTAGCTAACACCCTCCAATTCAAGGTCACTCTGTAGCGCCGGAGCCTATCTCCGCCGTTATTGGGGAGAGCTGGGGTACAGTCTGAACAGGTCACCAGTCCGACACATATCCACACCGAAACCAACAAGACAAAAGAGAAAAACCATCCACGCTAAAGAAAACACACAGGCACTGGAAGAACATGCAAAGTCCACACAAAAGAATCCAGCTGGAATTCTCACCAGGAGCCTTTTTGCTGAGATAACGGTGCAAACCACCACACCACCAGCTGCCAAAATATTCTCCAGTGAAGCACAGGCAGCAGCGACATGGAAAAGTGAAGCCCGATTCTACTTCGACCAGCCAGACTTTCACTTTATAATGACAATATTTTAGCATCATATAAAATTAAGCCATAGTCTCGGCTTGAGTAGTTAAAATCCAACCTATATGTTTTGTTTCATTATTTAATTTGATTTATAGAGTGGCCACTGATTTGTTCAGTTGTTTGGAACCGTTTCTAATCTGGCTCATCGTATAAATATAATCACAAATGTGTGATGTCTCTGTGGAGTAAACATGACAGCTGCACCTGCAACACTGATATTCTCATATCACGATGAAGCAGAGTCAGCCTGAAACTGAGAGCGATGTTGCACAAATGCCCCTGTCAGCCTTGTAAAGTACAAAGTACCCAACTCTCACAAGGTAACCATCTTTCTTGCCCGTCTGTCTGATCCGCTTGTAAAACACAGCTATACTTTATAGGCTTGTTACTGTCACAGGGTTACTCTTTTATTTATTAGCCTGTCCACGGTGAATGGGTGTGTTTCTGTCTGCGATGTGAACATCTTGAAGTGAGCCTGATTCCTGTGTTGCTTCTGTCGGGGTCGGACAGGAATGCTAATGCTATCGGACAATCAGTCCTCTGCCTCTGGGCGGATAAGGCGTGTGTATGTGCCTCGAAATGTGTGTTTGTATCCACATGAAAGAAATGTTCTGAGAGCATTTACATTCTTGCTTTTGACACTGAAGTCATTTTTTAAAGAAGTAAAGGTATTATGTTTGAGTTCATATTTCATCATGTTAAAAGTTCTAGCTCCTCCCTTCCAGAGGGCTTTGGGAGGGCTTGTGGCATTGCCTGTCACATACGGTGACTCAGTGCATCTCGGACCACTGAGCTTCCCTACACCGAACTGTGAGATACATGATAAAAAGAAGTTAATCTTCAATGGCATGCCATCATAGATCATTTCCTCATGAGCTCACTCATTGTAGCAGGATCAAATCTGGGCTGGCACAGAGCAGTTGTTTCCATTTGATATGCCCCTATGCCCGCTGCAGCACTGCCTCGCAAAAAGGATATACTTTTTGATGACCAGTGAATATCCTGCAGTGATTCGACGCTTTTCCCTTCTGGCAGTGTGCATGGAACCAATTCTGTTACTGCAGCAAAGTTCATCTCGATTTGGCCAGGGAGGCAGGGGGTGAAGGGGAGAAGAAAGGAGAAGAGATTTTAGTGCACTCTCTGTTCTCTGCGATAATGAATGCTTTGTCAGGGAGAATCCATCAACGGTCACTGTGGGGGGAGGAAATGTCAGGGAAAGTTATGGTTTGTTGGCTTTTAACCCACATGGCTCAGCCCTGCAAAGTAATTGAAGTACAGAAAATGTCATGCTGTTGCACTTCATCTATTTGTACTGCTGTCTCACAGGATAAATAGAAATATTGCTGTCGCAACACAACTAACAACAAGCGAGGTGTCTGCTCAGATCTGCTAAGTGTGGGTGGAAGTTGATGTACCGAACAATACCCCACATAGCACATCCCCAGTTTTGCAAAAAGGGAATCCCTCCATTAGAAATAGCGTCTTTACCTTTTGTCAATTCAGAATTGTGGAAACATGCATGAAAAATCAGCACTTGATGATTGCAGCCCTGTCAAAAGCAGTCGGGTATTTGTGTGATATGGACAGCAAAGAGATGAGTCGCTCACAAAGCTTTGAAAGGCTCAGATCTGTGGATGCCACATGCGCACCTTCTCCCAGGTGTTTCTCTGTCACAAATAAACGATGGCAGGAAAAACCTCTTCTCTTGCTGGGAGTCGGGAAATGACTGTCTTGCTTATTTAG